>BSBK01006592.1:2500-442500 GCA_027943335.1 Chamaecyparis obtusa
AGAAACTATTTCCCAGTATTTATAAACTGGTATTTATATTTGCATGAATGTTTCTCTATTTATCCATCGTTTCACACTTGTTCCTTCAATTTCCAATTTGCTCTCTACTAGCCCCTCTTTTTTAATATTTTATTTGTAGTCCTTTGTACTCTTCTTCTCCCCCTTGATGGATTGCTTCATGCAATCCAAAATGTTGATACAAAAAAATCTAATGCGGTTTGTCCCAAAATATTTTTGCACATACAACGTGAACTATGGAAAACATATGCCAATAATAGCATTTGTGTTATATTGTGGATGTCTAAATCACACCCAAGGTAAATTATATTTTATGTTGTCTTATATTTAAACTCTTGTTTTTATTAACCAAGTCATCTTTTAAATATAATCTTAAACTCTTTTGTACTTGGAAATTTGGTGTCTTGAAAATTGAATTCCAAGTAAAATAATAAGGCATCATACATGCATAACTATGCATGATATAATTGGGTGATTGGAAAAAAAAGTGACATTAGATAATTTTTCTGTGCCTTAATTATGAACATGAGTGCCTACATATATAGCCTATTGTCTAACTATTTTATTTGTGTAAGATTGTTTAAAGAAATAATATACACCTTTACTTATTAACAATATTAGATTTCCACAATCTATTTATAATACAAGTTAGTTTTTGGATTCGATTGTGTGTATTTTTTTAGCATCAACATTTTGGATCACACCCCGTGATCCATCATCAGGGTGAGAGAGTGTAGGAATGGAAAGCAAAATATGCAGACTCAACCTCTCACGAGAAATAAGAAGAGATGGGGAAGAACCAACACATAAACCAATGAAGAGAAGAAAAGTAAAGAGGCAACAAGAGGAAAATAAATATTGGAAAAGAAAATAAGAGAACCCAAGATGGGGGAAAAAGATTAAGAGACAACCTAGAAATATAAAGAAACCAAAACATTAAAAACTAACCAAAGACAAAAAAAAAGGAAAAAATAACCAAAAAAAATCTATGCAAGACTAAAAACCTACCAAAAAATAAAAATAAAAGCAACAAAAAATAACAAGGACACCAAAAAGAGAGAAAAAATTTGTATTTTTACTATTTGGTTTCCTATCTTTTTGGTGTCCTTGTTATTTTTTGTTGCTTTTATTTTTATTTTTTGGTAGGTTTTTAGTCTTACATAGATTTTTTTGGGTTGTTTTTTCCTTTTTTTGGTCCTTGGTTAATTTTTAATGTTTTGATTCTTTATATTTTTGGGTTGTCTCTTAATTTTTTCCCTCCTCTTGGGTTTTCTTATTTTCTTTTCTTTATTTATTTTCCTCTTGTTGCCTCTTTTTTACTTTTCTTCTCTTCATTGGTTTGCATGTTGGTTCTTCCCCATCTCTTCTTATTTCTCTTGTGAGAGGCCGAGTCTGCATATTTTGCTTTCCATTCCTACATTCTCTCATCTTGATGATGGATTGTGAAGTGTGCTCCGAAAAGTTGATGCTAAAAAAGCACACACAATTGAATCCAGAAACTAACTTGTACCTTTACTTATATTTAAATTATGCAATGGTGAAATTTACACAATGGTTTCATTTTCCATTTAGTATCGTTTCATTTTCCATTTTTATTTATGCTCATTACTATGCATTTGATATTTACTTCACATTTATTTCAATGAATTTTCTCTCCCCCTTAAGATTATTATTTCTTTGGGTAAGTGCACCAAGTTGTTGGACAAAAAAGTGGCCACGTGATGAAAAAAATACAAATTTTCACGTAACTCGATTGTGTAATTCAAAATTTGAAATCGCCTAGCTTGGGGAAAACGAGCGGGGAAAACGAGCCTATTTCTTCAATTAATAAACACTTTTACTTCTTCATAACATGTAAGTATTTTGAAGAACTGAAAGTACTTCTTTAGTTCTTCATAACACGTACGTGTTTTGAAGAACTAAAGTAATTTTTTAGTTCTTCATACCACGTACATGTTTTGAAGAGCTAAAATTACTTTTTTAGTTCTTCATACCACGTACATGTTTTGAAGAACTAAAAGTACTTTTTTAGTTCTTCATAACATGTATAGGTTATGATAAACTATATGTTCTTTTGTTTGGATGCACCATGTCCATAGTTTTAAAGAAACCATGTGTGCTTTTTTTATCTAAAAATATTGCTTCTCACTAAGGCATGTCCTAAATAACATTTATCTTTTTTCTTATTAGAGAGAGAGAGAGAGAGAAGGTAGAGAGAGAAGAGCGAGGGGGGAGAGACGAGATAGAGCTTGAGGAGGATTATTAGGGATTAGAACAGATAAAGATGGTGATGGGGGAAGGAAGACGAGAGAGAGAGAGGGAACAAGATGAGATATATATATATATATATATATATATATATATATATATATATATATATATATATATATATATATATATCTGTGTGTGTGTGTACACACACACACACACACACACATATATATGTGTGTGTGTGTAGTGTATGCTAAGTTTACAAACATATATTTTTATTTCTACAAAACACGTATAGGTTTTGTAGAACTAAAAACATATGATTTTAGCTCTACATAATCCGTATGAGTTATGAAGAACTAGGAAAGCTACTTTTTCTCTTACAGGACCCGATCTGGTTTTCTAATAATTAGGAACTTGACTGTGTTATGGTTAGGTAATAGGTTTGGATCAGAACGACCATACGGCTTGGGAGCCTTTTTCCCCTCCATTTCTCCCCCTTTACATGTCTTTTTCTCTTCTAGGTTGATTTATCAACTTCCTCGTCATCAAGTTTACACATCATCAAGTGGGTATCTGTAAAATTATCACCATAATCTCACGTGTCTTCTCATATTTTTAACCATATAAATTTTTGTATTTTTGGACAATATTAGCATAGTAAACTTTAATTTTCTTTACTAGTGTATTCATAGTTCTCAGAGACACATGTCTACCATTTTCTTAATAACTTTTGATCTACTTGACCAAATTAAAAAAAAATACACATTATTGTTCTACGCTTGATTTTATACACTTTTATTTTTAAACATTTACATTTTTAATCATTTTGATGCAAGTTATACCCAACACACCAACAAACACTTGATTTTACAGATGTGACAACTTAAAAAAATTATTAAAAAATTACTCAACAAAAAAATACATAACTTCTAGCTCTTTCTCTTACCTATCGTTCTACCAAAGGGTTTTGAAAAATACTAAATCTAACTATATCTTTTGTGAAGCACACATAAGACACTATGTTATATTTTTCTAAAAAAATTACAAACAGTTTTTCATGTTCAATGGTTTTGACCCTCTTAATCTTATCCTTTTTTTAAAAAAAATTATTAGTTTAGAAACTAGACTCAGAGTACTACAATTCTTATTCTTCGCACAACTCCTAATTTTGAGTGCATGATCCTCGAGTTTCTCTTTGAAGTTCAGGTTTATCTTATTTCAAAAAAAAAAGTGGCCACTTATACCCCCCTTTTTTTTCACCATCTTGGTGCTCTTACCCCTTTACCTAGGTTTATCTATGTGCCACTCAAGATTAGTCCTGTGACATGCAGGATCAAATTATGATTTTCCTACTCCTTTTTATTAGCGCCTTAACATTCAAAGACATTTAATGTCGCATTAATTCACATGTTTGAGTCTAGAAATAAAAGAAAATCTAAAGCACACTAAATTCAATATATTATGTGTACAAGTTGATGGGTAGTACTTAGACTATCTAAAAAGATTAGCTCGGGATGGTAAAAAAAAAAAATTGGATTAAGATGATAGAGCCATGGGTATTATTCTATTGAAGAATCTATACTCATGATATAATTCAAAAATTTTACAATGACAATAATGGGGGTTGATTTGAGTCATCAAGGGCTAAGATAGGGCGATGGATGATAAACTTCAAGATTGTATCAACTGATGCACAAAATAAGACAAACTTAATATTAGAACAATCCATTTATTATAAAGCTACATTACACATAAAAGAAGATAGTAAAAGGATAAGGTGTGCACTTTTTTCCTTGTATAGAATATAAATACTCATATACACATATCTAAGGTAAATTAATTGTATCACAATGAGTAAAGAGTCTAACCGAGGATAAATAGTTGAGACCAATAATGTTACTAAACTAATTATTTCAAATGAAATTAAATAACTAATGATACTTAGCTCTGGATCTAATGTTGAGTTTGCTAATAAATGTTGCCAAAATGATTCGTCATTGTCCCAAAAAATGGGGCTCGTCAAATGACAACCTCAAAATTGAGAAAAATATTGTTTTGTATTTTGTTTTACTTTTGTATTTTGAAACCAATCTTTGTGCTTGTGGGTCTAAGTCTTATGTAAAATTATATATATCAAAACTATCTTATAAAATAGATAAAACTAAATTAAATTTAATTATGATAAATATTCTATTGAATAGTAATTATTTCTCACTCACTTTTTGAAAGTTGGTAATGGAGAAAGTGATTATATTCCTAATGAAAGCAGTTTTTTCAATCATTATTAGATCCCTACAAGTGGATGTATATTGATTTGTAGCTACCACATTTCCGTTGAAACTTTTCTTGCAAAAAACAACCAGTCAATTGATCTCATGTAGTACACAAGATATGCAAAAAAAGACCTTTTCTTTATTGACCTTCTACACCTCTTCAACATACTAATTGCACACCAAAGTGTGATTACTAGTTCTATTGTATATTGGAAGAATAGTTGTAACAATCATAAAATATTTAAACTAATAATAAATATTTTTGTTTGTGGTTCCAAGTATGATGATCATAATGGATGGGCTAGTGGATGCTAGTTGAATGATGCATTTAATATTTACATTAAATAATAAAGTGCAATACTTTTGTTTGATTTTTTAGTATTGAACAAAATTGATTATAATTAATTAATGAAAAAAATATAAAATATAAAATTCTTGAGAACTATTAAGTATAAATTAATATAAACAATACTTAGTTGATTTAGTATAAAGGAAAAATATAATTGCATCTTCTACAACACTACAGATTCATTTATATAATAGAATATATGATAAAAACATAGTCAATATTAGCAAACTTGCAAATAATCTCTATGAAAAAACTACATTTCATTAACATATGATATACTTCATCAACTTATTTATATTTTATGAACTTATATTCACAAATAACATTATTAACATATGCTTACAATGACATCTATCTAAATAACTAAATAAATGTTTATTAGATTTTATTTTCATTTTTACATGACTTTGTTTTGACTTGGAAGGACATGCTATAGTATTCATCCTTTTTGTGTTAGCCTTAGTTCTCATGCTTATATACTTGAATAATTTAACCTAAAGTTGTAGTTTATACTATTTAAAAAATCATGCTTATGATTTAACCTACTTTATAGTTTATAGTTTATGATTTAACCTACTTTATAGTTTTTTATGTTAGATACCTATGTAGTTTATAGTTTTTTATTATTTTGAAAAACATACTTTTTCAATTATTGCTATTACATGGCCACTTTCATTGTCCTCAAAAGTAATCATTGTTTTGAAACTATGCGCTTTGTTGTTGATTTTAATGTCTTTCTTTCACCATTTATGGTAACCTTTATAAACTAGGATTCTTTACTTCAAATTGGCTTTAATATCAATATTGCAATGTTTATCTCTATTTAAGCACGTGTTAATTTATATTTACATGACAAAAGGAGATTCTCATCATTTGCTTTTGAACTTAAAACCAATGTGGTTGATAAAACATACATGTTTAATGTTTTTAAATGTCTTTTTTCAAAGATTTTAACTTAGAATCAAAACCAAATTATAATAATATATTAGAGTGTACGTTTAAGTTGTAAATAAAGAAAAGTGAGTAGGTTGTTTGTAGAAAATAATTTAAGTTTAGGGTTAAAGAAAGAATAATATTTTTAATGGTTAATTTTTTATTTTTTTATAATTTTGTTTTGGATTATGTTTAATAAAAACTTTTAATTTGACAAATTATATTATAATCTTTATTTCAAAATACATTTTAAGAAATGTCTTTTTAATATATTTATATAAATCTTAGTAAATTCTTCATATAAAAGTACACTAGTATTTGCAGTTGTAGGAGGTGTAAGGGAAATGTCGATAGGTGTTTGACTAGAAAGCATAAATGAAGTGTAAGATTACATAAGGCAGTGTCTAAAATTATAGATCTACAAACATGCATCATTGTATAAGGTGGTTTTTTACATAATTATGGTAAACTCTAGCATTTATCTAAGACAATGAGATTTATGTGAACAAATAGCATCCTTTTTGGATATATTAAAGTTCTGATTACTAGAAAAATAGGTTTTGAAGGGACCCGAAACCCTTTACAACTTAAGGAACAAAAGATCGGAAAGATTAAGCATAAACATCAAAAGATGAGACATACAACAACGACCTGCCCATACTACGGGCTACAAAGCTAGCGAAGAAAGGGTAGAAACCCAACCAAAAAGACAGCAATAGACACAAAAAATCCAGCAAGAGCACCAGGCTACAAAACCCCAACTTTTTCATCCAGCGTTTTCTCCATCTTGGCCTGAATGTTATCCATCCTGCCAATAACCCTTTTCAATTCATCCAGATTATTCTTAATCATAGGGGATTTCTTCTTTCCATGGGTCCGAGAACTAAGACCACCACTGTCCAGCAGAGGAGCACTCCTAACCTCAGTATCATCCTTCGAAGCATTGTCCAGCAAGTTAGCCAGAGCCTTCAGATTGGTACTAGAAGCCTTCAAAATGTCCATACTGTGCTGGAGAATGTTGATAAGAGTATTATCAACTTTATCCATTATATCCTTCAAATCAACAGCAAGGGGGTTAGTAGATCTCTCATTGAGAAGAGACTCCACTTTCTCTTAGAGGATGGTATTGTTAGCTTCAAGCTTTCTACATTTCAAATGGAGCCTTTTAATTTCATGAAAACACCACTTACTGAATCTGAATGAGTAAAGGGCCTCGACTTTAGCAGTCTGCAGGACACCAGTAGTCACTTCTTCCCTATCATTGAAATCTTCAAAGATAAGCTTGATGGTGGACTCTCTAGCCTTCCGTTCACTGGACTCCTCACTACCCTCCTGATTGTAGATTCAATCGCATTGAAACACATTAGAAAATGTATTATGGGTAACTACTTTGCTCGATATATAAATTTAATGAAAGAAAATATTCTATTGACACTGATGATAAATATACTATGTTTCCTTTCTTGATCATCAAGTGTCCACCTATGGAATATAAAATGTTGTAATTGATTAGTGATAGTCACTTTTTTCTAAATCAAAGAGAGGGAATAATATACAGTTATTTTGGAATTTTATTTTAAGAATTATTTGGTTGAGACAAACTTAATCCCGTAGTCAAAGAAAAAGTTAAAAAGATTGTGAGAAGAATAGCATTATAGAACATAAGGCTTGGTTAAAGTTGGCTTTGATACTAAGCTAGGTAACTTCATTTGTTATAAATAAAATCAACTATTCAATGAAACTAATTAACATTTAGTTATTGAAAAAGTGCAAAAATTAGAATACAAATTATCTTGTGTACAATTCAAGCATCCATATCATAAGAACAACTTAAATGTCTATTTTAACTACACATGGAAATAGGGTTAAAGAAACAAATGTAATGTGAAATATTTTAAAGTATAGATCATGAAAATTGTATTATGCTTGGAAAAATTTATATAAAGTTAACCTATAACATTTGTCAATGAACCATATGTTATGGGTTTCAAGTACCCGTCAAAACCTATTTTAGGTACTAAAAAATATTTGTCAATGAACCATATGAGCAAACAATGCAAAATTTTGATGAAGATAAGACCAAACAATTTCAAACACTTTATTTATGTAAAATGGGTAGTACAAGTCAAGTTCTTGGTAAGGTAAACAAGGAGCTACAATAACACCATTTTGCATACAATATATATAGTCTTTAAAATATCTACAAAGGGAGATACAACAATATTATACTAAGTACAATTTATATAGTCTTGAAATGCATGATGAATAGTCATTTTAAAAGTAGCATTCAAATGCATTGGAATGCATTAGAAAATGTATTATGTGTAACTACTTTGCTTGATATATAATTTTAATGAAAGAAAATATTCTATTGATATTTGATGATAAATATACTATGTTTCCTTTCTTGATCATCAAGTGTCCATCTATAGAAGATAAAATGTTGTAATTGATTAGTGATAGTCATTTTTTCCTAAATCAAAGAGAGAATAATATATAGCTATTTTGGAATTCTTTCTAAGAATTATTTGGTTGAGACAAACTTAATCCTTTTGGTAAAGAAAAATTTAAAAAGATAGTGAGAAGAATAACATAATAGAACATAAGACTTGGTTAAAGTTTTCTTTGATACTAAGCTAGGTAACTTCATTTGTTATAAATAAAATCAACTATTCAATCAAACTAATTAACATTTAGTTATTGAAAAAGTGCACAAATTAGAATACAAAATATCTTGTGCACAATTCAAACATCCATATCACAAGAAAAAATTAAATATCTATTTTAAATACACCTGGAAATAGGGTTAAAGAAACAAATGTAATGTGAAATATTTTAAAGTATAGATCATGAAAATTGTATTATGCTTGGAAAAAGTTATATAAATTTAACCTATAACATCTATCAATGAACTATATGAGACAACAATGCAAAATTTTGATGAAGATAAGAGAAAACAACTTCAACCACTTTATTTATGTAAAATGGGTAGTACAAGTCAAGCTCTTGGTAAAGTACACAAGGAGCTACAATAACACCATTCTACATACAATATATATAGTCTTGAAAATATCTACAAAGGGAGATACAACAATACCATACTAAGTACAATTTATATAGTCTTGATATGCACAATGAATATTAGGGGCACTGCCTTCTTGAAAGATTCATCACAATACATTTCCCTTAGGAATGAACAAAATTTAGAAAACTTCAGATCAAGGATAAATTTAAGAAACCCACTCCTAGGAAAAAGTGTAAAATCCTAGTGAATCCTACATTATTTTAGGGGGAAATTTTTCTTAATGAAGGCGAAATTTTTTTTCAAATCCATGAATTTTCATAGTTTGTATTGGCAATTTTTTCCTTACCGAATGAAAATTTCATAAATTCCTGGCAAATTATACAATCATGTGGGGGAAAATATATATTGTATGAGGCAATTTTTTTCTTTTGAAGTAAAAAATTATAATATATGAGGCGAATGATTTTCTTTTGAAGGGAAAAAAATAATTGTATTGGCAAATTTTATGTACCGTTTGAAAATTTATTTATTTTATTGGCTAATCTTTCGTTAATTATGGGAAAAAATATATTTTATTGGCGATTTTCAAAAGATGGGATGCGATTTTATTGCAGATTCAAAAGTGTTATCTACTATCAATAAACACAGATAGGCACATCGACACGTAACCTAACAGTAACATCCATTATTTTGTAATGTTAAATGTATTATTTGAGACCGTCTGATGATCCAAGATCAATGGCTAGAGTTTAATTTCGGCCCCAATTTCTTGAAGGAAACAAAGTTCTCTAGGAAGTCACCAGAATGTTGACATGTATCAAATTAGGGTAGTTAACTTGTCTGCAGACTCAACATGTTGGTATCAATAAGCACGACTAGTCACATCGACACGTAACCTAACATCCATCATTTTATAATGTTAAATGTATTATTTGAGACCATTTAATGATCCTAGATTAATGACTGAAGTTTAATTTTGGCCTGAATTTCTTGAAAGAAAGAGTTCTCCAAGAAGTCACCAGAATGATCTGACATGTATCAAACCTTAACCTGCACCATAACCATGATCGTCACACGTGGAGTATGGATAATTTTGCACGGTCATATAATGCAACTTATAACTCGTAACTCGGTAAGAAATAAATGCCTTGTCAATGACAAGCAACATTATTTAACTATCATCCACTCAACACACACCACTTCCAAATTCATATAGACAATATTACCAATTTGATTTATGGGAAAGATTTACATGCGGATATGAAAGATTAAGGACAATGGATTTAAATTTCTCACATGCATGCATTTATGGGAAAGGTTTACATGAAAGATTAAGGACAATGGATTTAAATTTCTCAAATGCATGCATTTATGGGAAAGGTTTACATGAAAGATTAAGGACAATGGATTTAAATTTCTCACACACATGTATATATGGGAAAGATTTACATGAAAGATTAAGGACAATGGATTTAATACGATTAAAGAAAGAATAATTAATTGCTAAGTATCAATCAAGGGCTATGTATAGATGATCTAGCTTCTTTCTTCCTCAATTCATCTTTGCTAGATAAATTGTTGTAGATGCTTCTGGTTTAGGTCATTAGTCTGTAAATAATTTGATTTTTAGGTTTCTAGAGATTTGGATGGACACTCCTATTAAGCTTAGATGCACATTGGAGGAGGTCCAGAAGGCCTTTTTGGGCTCCTTCTCAGATGAAACCTTGTAATCAATTTGTAGGGAAGGTGGGCCTTTCATAAATGAGGTTGTTAAAATGGTGTTGGGAAGAGAGTTTCTACATAATGAAGACAGGCATCGAGTGAACACATACATTACATCCTAATTTTTGGCATCTCTTCTTGACCTTAGAGGAGAAAAGGTGGACATGTTGATGCTGCTGAGGAAGGTTTTCAAAGAATAATACCTAGGGGACAACGTTAATGTTGTCATGTTTGCAGAAATAGGGTGGGGATCCCTTGGGAAAGTGAAATACCCAAGCTTCTATTAGATAACTGAGACAGGGGTGAATCAGTTAATTCCAGTTATCCTACAGTCCCAAACTCCCAGATGTATATGATCAAACTTTTTCAAACAAATAATCAACTTGGTAAGCTATCAGCAATAACTTTATGTTCATCTACCAAATACTAGTAAATTCTATATTGTGATTACCGATTAATCCAAATATGAAATGTGTAAAGTAAAACAAAAATCCAATCACATCAAGTACACATAACACAAATTTTAACATGGAAACCCTACTAAGGGAAAAACCATCTAGGACCAGTAACCCAAAATATTTCACTCTTCTAAAATGAGCTCGTTTAGGAGCCAACCCTGTTAAAGGTTAGAATGCACACTGCGAGGTGTGACATGGTTAAAGGATTTATCACTAACAGTTAACTCTTGATCAACATTCACTATGGGGTCAACAAGAAAACCATCAACATTCATAGAATGTCATATTGAAATACAAATAAGACTGTTAAGTCCACTTGCTTAAGAGATTTATCTATAACAATGGTTAAACTGATACAGTAGCGATCTTATTCAAATACAACTAATATTTGTAGATTTTCAATTCTATGCTAAGCTCAAAATACCTCCTCTGATTAATAATCACTTCAATCCTTCATATCCTTCAACATATTCAGTTCAGTGAATAATACCCTGACGCTCGGTAATGCCTGCAATTCTGATCGGTTCTGTCTATAACTAGTTTGATCAATAGTGCATGAAAAAGTCCTTTCATGTAGTTTCTCCTACAGTGTTAATAAGCTCCAAACTCAATAATGAATCTTATGTCTCTTTAAATAGACGTCATAAACTATTTTCTCCTCATCTATTAGATTTTGTCTCTTAATCTCTATCATTCATTTTGTCGCTTCAAGCTTCCTTGTAAGATGTGTCTATAACACATTTCATCCTTCTCCATTCGATCAATCTTGAATTTTTTCAGCCATTAGATCATCATAACAAACTTTATCTTTTACTCGGAATCATAAGCAACTTGTTAGCTCATCAATTCAGTTGGTTGTTATAAACTTTAATTGTTTCTCTTGCTCGATTAATATAGAATGTGTTGGTGAATACTAGCTTGGTTATTAATGTTACTTGATATACATTGCACTGGCTTGGTGTATACAAAAATCTTCAATTACTGACCACATAAACTTGTTCAGTTCTGATCTTGAATACATAACAAATTCATGTAATAAAATCATAGACTCATCAATAAGTTACCCAATGTATACCTTAGCCATATCTCCATATCCATCTCTTTTCCATGTAGATATCTCATTGCTTTACCACTTTTCTTCTTTAGATGTTTGTAATCATCATGATAAGTATAGTCAAAACTAGTTGACATCAATGACAATACATATTGACTGATTTAATTGCCTTACATATCACTTTAGTAGCTCGGTGATCTCTAATCACTGTCTTTTACTTGTCCATTTAGTTCATCAAGTTATTCAATCAGTTGTATATTATCAGCTTCTCCTCCCATACCAAAATGTCTCCATGTAACCTTTTCTGTTGGGCCTGAATGTTGGGCAATATAAGCGCCATAGGAAATGGGTGTTGACTGCTAGGGATTTTCTTCATAAGTGGTTTTTACTTGACGAAGTGGAGGCTCAGGTGGGGCAATACAACTGGCTTAATGAATTCTGACAGTTAATCCTCTCTGGATAATTCTACTTAGATGGAGGGGAAAATCAGTAGTGTTACCTTGACCCATGGCCTGTCATCCCACTTTTTTGGTTTTTTTTTATACAATCATAGCATGTTTTTTGTTTTGTATACAATCACACCACTGGGCCACTGGCACTAGTCCACTACCAGTGATCTATTAGGTTTTTCTTTTTACTCGACAATGTAATTACTAATTTTATGAAAAAATTAATAAAAATTTTGCAAGTTCATTTCAATTTGTATTTTATGGGCATAAAAAATGATTCTTAGACTTCTTTGTGATTGCAATATTTTAATTAGTTTATGTATTTGTGTATTAGACATGTAAGTATGTTTCAGTAGAAATAAGGAAGTGATGGTATTTCCATTTTTAAATCTGAATTTTTAAAATGTAATTGCCTTCTTGATTACCATCAGAATTCCTAAATTAAGATAACAATTAATTGAAGTTGTAAGAACTTTTTACCCAATTAATATAAAATTGTAAAATTGTAAATTATTCAGTGTTCACTGTTTTAGAATTTAGTGTAAATGAAAAATAATTTAATTTAAATTTAATAAATTTACAGCGTATGGTGTATTTCAGGCCGAAGGGGAAATAAAACCTAATTTTTGCAAAACTCTTCTAGAATCATGACACGTGTCCACTCAAGTTGGCGTCATTCGATGATGATGTGTGACTAATGACAAGGAAAAAGTGAATAGGACCCTCAGTACCTAAAAGTGACTACCAATGACCGTTGGATGAGCATAGATCAATGACGTATGATGTATTTCAGGCTGAAAGGGAAAAGAAACCCCATTTTTGCAAACCTATTCTAGAATCATGACACGTGTTCACTCACACGGTCAGTGTCATTAGATGGTGATGTGTGAGTTCAGGTGACTAGGTGACTACTAACAAGCAAAAAGTGAATGGGACCTGCGACACTTGGCAGTGACTACCAACAACCGTTGGATGAGCAAAGATCAATGATGTACAGTGTATTTCAGACTGAAAGGGAAAAGAAACCCCATTTTTTCAAACCTATTTTGGAATCATGACATGTTTCCACTCACACGATCGGTGTCATTCGATGATGACATGTGAGGTCAGGTGAATAGGTGACTACTAACAAGCCAAAAGTGAATGAGACCCGCAACACCTGACAGTGACTACCAACAACCGTTGGATGAGCATAGATCACCTCTTTTTGCAAATGTCCCCCAGAAACAAGGTACATGTCATGATTTAACACTCAACTAAGTATAATTAAGATCTAAATTGGAGTAAAACTAAACATTTGATAAATGTAATAACTGATAAGCTCAATTTTGGGTCTCCGACTGAAGTTGTAATGTCAAACAATTAAGTGACATGTGTCATAGTGACATCATATATCAGTCTTTAAAAAGAAGCAATAAAAGTTAGCACGAGTCATGATTGTACAAATTTTTCCCTTTAGGTTTTCAATCTAAGTTTTTTAGTTGTAACTAGTATTGTAGATTCAGAAAGGGGTTACAGCTTCTACATTGAGGAATGCTACAGAGTCTCTCATCTCTCTGCCCACTCACAGTTTGCTCAAATTGAAATTCTAGGTAAAATCTTGAACACCTACATCCCACCATTTTAATTTTTTAAATCTCATGGTTTACTGTTTAGATTGTAGAACTAGAATTAGGGTTTAATTTTGAATCAAGCCCGTAAATTATAGTTGAGTAGAATTATTTGAATTTTCCTTCGAGTAAATACCACGATGGCCAAAATTATGAGAAAAAGGCAGGTGGGAGACAAAAATAATAGACTTCCACAATCTGCTTAAAAAACCATGTTCCACTGATGAATTCTATGATATTTATGATCTTGTTATACATGGAAATAAGGGAATAATAGAAATTAGAGTTGCACTTAAAAATAAGTGGAACAATCCAAAGAAGGGTTCAAAATTTTATCCATTTAACAGCATGGTAAAGGCAATGACAAATAAAATTACACTATGGATTACTGGGTCAGCACTCATGGCATTACCTCAAGTATTCCCTTGTCCAAAAATTGTCATGGTTTGCACCAAAAATTATGGTGAAAATAGTAAAGTAATTGTGAATAAAAATACTCAGGAGGAAATTTTGTCCATAACCGAGAGTGAATTTTCTAGTCTGTTGGCTTTAGGGTTTGAACAAAAAAACTCAAACATGCACATTGACCTGGGAAAGATGGCAGAGGATTATGAGAAAATAGATGCAACATAGAGAGATTCGTATATCAGAGGAATAACACATGATTCTAGTTGAAATCCAGATCATAAGCCTCCTTATGATTATGATATTTTTGTGAAATGGGTTCAGGATAGTATTTCCTTGCTAGCATTTTGTTTGGGATTGGATAGTAACAAAGAAGTGGGTTGCAACATTCTTGAAATGGTTTTTTATATTCATTGTGAAAATGAACTAGTAAAATATAGTTTTATTGAGCACATTGTTCATTGCATGTAAGAATAATTCCTTGTAGCGTCAAAAATTGGAAGCACTTCCATTTAGGACTGGTTTAGCCCTTCGAGTAAGTGGTTTGGGGTCATGTCAAATGCCTCAAATGGGTCTTTGACTTGGACCTGGATTTTTTCCCTATTCTGCCCCATTTTCCACTTCTTTTTCTGCATTATTCTGGCATCCTGACTTGAAACCCTAAGATTCTTGACCTCAGGGTCAAGGTCGACCTTTTAGGTCAAGGTTGGCCTCGACCTTGACCTAGGGTCCAAAATTTAAGATCCCAAAGTTTCCAGATGTTAGGTTTCGAAAAGATTTATTTCCCACTTCCGGGTCGGCTTTTTCGGGCTTCAGAACAATAAACTCATAAATTATATTTAATTTAGGTCCATTTCTAGGGGTTAAGGTTTAAATGGGAATTTAATTCTCCTATGTAGGCCTTTCTAGAAGTTTGTGCCCTAGACTAGTATAAAAAGAAGCCTTCCTCTCTCATTTCAATCCATCTGTCATAATATCTTTTCATAATCTCTCAAGCACTCAAGCAAGCAAAATCAAGAAATCAAGAAGCAAGCAAGAAGGAGAAGGAAAGCATTCAAGCATTCATTCATCTTCAAGCATTCAAGCATTCAAGATCTAATTCATCAAGGAGATCCATTGGTAGTCATTAAAGGATTCAATCTCTATGGAGCCCTCTTGTTGAAGATTTCTCCATCCACATCCATTCAAGCTTCTTCCTATACCAAGATCCATTCAAGATTGGTGTTGAAGATCTAAAGACAATTGATTTGAGACATCCTACATCCAATTCTACATTAATTTGGAGCATCCATACTTGTGGATTCAAGGATTCAAATCCTCCACAAGGGTTTCAACATAGGCAAGATGAATTGTTTCATTTACTTTGTTTATTAAAGTAATTTCAATTCAATTTCAAGGTTAATTCCTAAATTGGGGTTTGGACAAGGCAAACCCCTCCCCCCAACAAATGAAACCATGTTTCTTGCAGGAACAGGTACGGAACATCGAATTACAATGTAGATCTGGACACCCTTTTTGGCAAACTTTTGGGATCTGAGAATAGATTTTCCGTCGGAATAGTGCAAATCAAGGTTGACATAAAGGGGAAAGATTGTACCCCCATATTTGGGTCAAGGTCGACCTTTCTCAGAAAAGAAAAAGGTTTCTGAGTTTTCTTCGTCGTTGTGTTTCCAGGCCAGATGTTGTTGTAGAATTTCCTGAAACTGAGTAAAAACACCATAAAATAACATTTTGTAGATTTGTCATATTTTGAGGTTAGTATTTGTCTTCGATTCAATTAAGATTTCAATACTTTTTCCATAATAGAATATAAGGTTTTCTCCTTTCTTCATATTCATATTTTCCATCAATTGATTCATTTATGCATTGACCATCTTCTTGTGGTTAATCAACTTGGATCTTTCCTTTGCGAATTTGGGGTTAAGAATATCTTACCTTCCCCAATCCTAAATATCATACATTACATCTTGATCCTCTCCATTTTCAAACATTACATTTTCCTATATTACACTTTTATATATTACATTCCTAATGATTAAAAGACGTTCACAGAAGATATTTAGATTCACAACCTACTTGTGGTATCTTCTCTTAGCAAAGGATTGTGCAATATTTCAGACAAACAAGCTTTGTAGTCAGGTCCAAAATCCAATATATGAATGGACACCTCAGATAAGGATGATTGATAATAAAAGGAACTACAACAATTTTATAGACTTCTTTTTGGCACCAATGTATCATAAAACTACAAGCACTCCAATGCCTAGATTGCCTTTTTCTTATAGAGATTACATTCAACTCGGAAGTCAAATACAATTGGATGACTAGTACTTAATGGAAGAGTACACTATGTTAAGGTTTTACGGTTCAGTGGTAGAACCCTACAAACTTCCAATACATGTGATAGAGAGGGTATTTGCATTGAAATATGTATGGAAGATGGAGAGCACAGATGTACTCTTTAATGGTCAGCAAAAGAAAATCATATTTTCTTCCTTGCCTTTCTCGTTTGGAGGGTTCACATTTGAGAGAAGAGGATTCAAAGTGGCGCAGGATTTTTTTTCAATTTTTTGCTTTGATGTTGTCAGTCACTAGCAGTATGATCCACTCAATGGGAACTCTACAAGCAAATGTTAACATGAGAATATGCCATTGATAGAAAAATTTAAAAACATGGAGTCCTGGGATGAGGTCAAAAAAGAGATGGAGAAATACGCCGCTGAAAATAATATTTCAATAAAAGAATGATCATCACAAATTATGGCATTTCACAAATAGAAAGGAAAAGTGTAGCCCATGACATCATACAATTTCTACCAGAAAGTTGCTCAACCATCTAGAAAATCTATTCCAAAAGACCTAGTGGATGAATGTACAAATGGTAATTGGACTTGAACCAAAATTTCTGATTTTTGGGAAATGAGGAAGAATCCCAGCAAGCCAAAGGCCTCTACAGATCTTTATGTTGTGGAAGAGGATAAAATATTTAGCGAATTGTGGAATAAGGAGCATCCAGTTGAAGCATATCATAGCGAGGATGATCATCCAGATAATGAGTATGAGCAGGATTATGTGAATCCCACATCCACTAATGTATATTCAATTAGTAGTGGAGATGATGTCTCCATAAAAGAAAAATATACCAAAGGGGAAGATATTGTACAAAAAATGGGATACCCAGGTTGGGGTGTTCTAGGTCCCAGAGGACAAGGGCCTTGGTCTCCACCTATCCCAACAGTTCCACCAAAATATAGTGAGAAACTAGGCCTTGGAGTTGAATCATCAAATTCATCAAAAAAAATACTACTCAGTCTCATACCCTTGCACTTTCATTTGTTCCAGCTTCAAATTCAGTTCCACCTATTCCAAGAACTCATATTCATTCTTAATCAAGTGCCACTCCCATTGGTGTGGATATCATGGGTAGTACTAATCATCCAAAAAGGACATTATAGGTGGACATGGGATCAGTGGATCCCATAGATCAAGGTAGTGTAAAGAAGAAAAAGGTTATGACAAGTACAACAATGGCAATGGTGACTATGAGTCCAACAATTACCACACCTTTAGGAAAAAACCCTCAGAACAGTCCAAAAAATCCACTTGTAATGGGTTGGGGTGTTGCTAATCCTCATGGTGGAATTAGGAGAACCACAAGAAACATAGGTGGAAGCTTGTACATCACTGCAAGTTCTATTTCACCTTTCAAATATTCATTTGTGTCAAAAAACCCTAATTTTTGTTACAATGATTTTGTAACTAACTTTGAACAATAAAAAATTAGGAATAGACAAAATACTAAGACATTGAAGAGGGGTGCAGTTTCTACAGCTCGTGATGCAGAACCTGCATCAAATAGGTTATTTCCCATATATGACCCAAAGAAAGAAATGATGGAGCTCATGGTTGTTATACCCCCAACTAGAGATAACAATCCACCAGAGAGCTAGTTAGATCCATCTGAATTTTAAGTTAGCACCCTCCAAATGGATTTATCCAAAATTAAAAATGTGGACAAGATAAATGTGTTGAAAATGACCAACCAAGTGGTCTACAATTCAGTGATGAAGTTGGAGAGAGAGAGAGAGAGAGAGAGAGAGAACAATAGATAAGTTAAAGGTAGACCTGGAAAATGAAAAGGCAAAGGAGAAAGCAGTAGATAACAGGTGTAAAGAATTAGAGAAAAGGATAAAAAAATCATCCTCTAAAGAAGCAACTGGACAGCAAGAACATATGGATCCAGAACTGAAAATTCTGAGGGAAAAATTGGAAGAGAGAAATAAAAAACTTGAGGATGAAAAAGTCTCTTCATTAAATTTATACAAAAGCATGGAGAATGCAGCACATACAAACAATAACTTAAATAAAGAATTAGAGAATGAGAGGGTAAAACAAAAATAGTGGGAAGAGAAAGCAAAACAATGGGAAGAGAAAGAAGAGAAAATTAAAAAACATAGTGAACACCAATTGTCAGAAATAAGAGAAGAGATAAAGAAGGCAAATAATACAATTAAAACTTATGAAAACAACTTGAATGACCGAGTAAATAATACAGTCAAGAAAATAAAGGTGACTACTGATAGGTTGTGTGATTGGTTTGAAATGAATGAAAGTCTTGGAGATGTTTTTGGGAAGCTCAAAGAGCACATTGAGAAGAACAAAAAAAAATTTGAGAGACAGATTATTGCAAAGAAGATTTTGCAACAAATCAACACAACCAGTGATAGGCATTTGGCAGGAAAGGGAATTCATGACCGCGTTCGTGCATCAATAAAGGAAAACTTTGTCTTTCAAAAATGTCAAAAACTAATAGAAGGAGAGGAAATTCTTGCCTTATTTGGGACAAAGCTTGCCAAGATGAATAAAAAAACAACCAAAATGATAAATCTTGGTTTGCCGAGTCTTGTTCCTAATAACTCATCAATGAATTTTATTGGAAGATAAGCTTACAAAAAAAAGTTGGAGGACACAATGATGTCTAATTTAGGCAAGCTTCCTCTGGACACAACTCATGAAGGCATTGCAAATTGCATCAAAAAATTGAAAAATTTGAATGAAATATTGGAAGGATCATTTCTTTCAAGTCACTCTTCCAAGTATGGATGGTTGTTGAGGTTGCAAGTCATGTACTATAACATGAAAAATATTGACATTCCAACCAACGCAAAATGGCGCATACTAAACAAAGTGATAGAATCATCTTGATCTCATCAATCATAGTATGTAAAAGTACTTTTAGTTTCAATCATCTTTATATTTTTTTTCTAATTGCTTGAATTGAGTTTAAAGTAACAAGTTTGAACTTTGTTTTTTTAACAGGATCAATGTAGCAGATGCTATTACTAATTTACTAAACTAGCCTATCAAATGCAAAAATGTACAGTTGTAGAGATGTTGTAGTTGTCTTACTAATTTTGATTTTGAGACTTCACATTAGGCAAATCGACCTGAAGCTGTTGTTGCTCCCTTGTTTCTATAAAAGGGAATTCAGGGTCATTGGTTAAGGGTAATGAAATTGAAATTGGGTATTGAGTCATTGACTTTTGTAAATAGAATCACAGAGTTGTGTTCTTACTAATATTAATGAATGAATTGTTGCATTGTATCATATTTGTAAATAAATAAATGAGAATCACTATTTCTAAGAATTGTAACATATGAATTGCTATGTTGTCAAAAAAATAATGAAAATCTACAAGAATTGTACCATATGAGCTGAATAATGCAAATGAAAACTATTATTAATTATAGAACTGAATCTTGATGACATTATCAACCACATTCATGTTTTTGACATTGGAATATGCTATTATGCATGATTGATGATGAGATACAGAAACTAATAGTAGACTACTCACTACAGGAAAAAGTTTAATAAATACCTAGGACCTGCTACTTCTACAATAGTTCAAGTTTCTACATCATATCATTATTGGGATCCTCGGATTCATCACCATCAACTTCATAGCTTCCTTGGTTCTTCAATATGTTTTCTTCACTCTACATACCTCCGCTTAACTGATGTTCATCGCTAGTAGTACCGGTACCAGTACATGAGTCAATGACATCATTGTCTCTGGAACTCCCACTCTGGTTTGAAATGTTTCCCAACCCTCTTCTCTAAAAATTTTCTTCCTCCACAATTTCAATGCTCTTTTGTAAGGAAAATTATTGACTTCATACCTGGATGTATAGAGCCTCAAGCAATTTTCCAAATTCTTGTCTAGTTTATTTCTTAGCTTTGACTTTAGGAATCCCAAAGCACTGAAAACTCTCTCATCCTCCATCGACCCCAATATCATGGTCAGACATAAATCACAAATCTTGAAAATTTTTGATATTGAATCAATCAACATTTCGCTCTTAGCTAGATTTTTCCAAAGCCTTGTTACCGATCCATCTTCCTGGGGGTTCCACATAATATTATATTGATCTCTCATTGTCTATGAAAAATGACCTGATTTCTCTCTCAAATGAGATTCATCTAAAATTCCATTTAGAGTTACTCCATTTAACTCATTAGTTTTGCAAAAATGATCTATCAAAGTTAATAGCATAGTTTGAAAATCTTTTGAATTGTTCATACTCCACTATCAAGGAAACATAATAGCCATGGATTCAAGTAGTTTGAATGGAGGGAATCTTGCTCTAATCTATGAGGAAAGATCATAGGCAATGTGCTTTACAAAAGTTGTTATAGACTCAATGATCTTGGTAAAGTCTTCCCTTTTAACACTTGATAGTCGCTTCCTGGGGTTCTTCCCTGGTTCCTCAAACTCAAACCTGGCAAAGTAGTGCATTGGTATCTCAACTCCTTGAACTTATATACATAACTCACCATTTGCACTGATCTTTAAAAAGTTATCAAGATTGTCCAAATCTATGATTTTCAACTAGTTGGCAAGTTTTACATCATCACATGATCAATAGAGATTATCGAGCATCATGCATGTCAATTTACGTAGTGTAGATTATTCTGTAGTATACATAGCTCTTTGCTAGGCCTTTTTCATTATATTTCTCATTTCCTCAAGCATGGGGAGAAGACCTGCTAACGTTAAGAGTGTCTCTACATTACTTAACATTCACAACAACGCAATAAATTTTGGTAGCCCTGCTTCTTCACGACTTGAGTTAATTAGACCAATCAATGATTGATATTTTGAAAAAACTTGATGTGATGGTCCATCCAAAGAGATACATCTGGTATCATTATCCTTAAGAAGATTTTTCAAGTCGATTAGTCCTTTGGCAAAGTGTTGAAATTCCCTCAATCATTTAGAACTTCGACATAAGTATTGGTAGAGCTCTTTGATCAAAAGTTCAATTTTTTGTACTGGAGCATGCTTGCTAACAACTCCAAAAGCTAGATTCATTATGTGGGTCATGTAGTGAATGGGAGTAATGTAGGGTGCACAAGAAGATTGTATCTTTGTGCAAAGACCACCCATGTGGCCTTGCATTACTGAAGCTCCATCCGCTCCAACACACCAAATTTTTGACAATCGTCATGTCATTTATACCTCCATATTCAATTAGAGAACTCTTTACTAGTTTAAATAAAAAATTTGTTGTCGCATTATCCTTCATTTTAGCAACAGTTAGTAGATGAGGTTGGCGGACAAAATTGTGTACAATATAAACATGCATGCATACCCAAGAAATATTATCTACTCTTGTAACCTTGTCTAAAGACAATGCGATAAAACTTGACTCTTCAATTTTTGCCTTTAGATCCTCTTTTTCAACCTCGGCAAGACAACTTGCCCATTCCCATCCATTGTTTATCGACCAATGACTGTTATGATAGTTATGAACTTTTAGAAAGTGTAATAAAGCACTCAGTGGTGGGTAGTTTGTCATAGGACACCCTCTGTTCAAAATATTAAAGACAACACTTAACTGAACAACTTTTCCCATTAGTTCTACTTCCAATGCTTTTCCAAAATAAGCTTTAATAGAGCCTTTAACTTCACCAAGCTTCATCTTTATATTTTTCTAAAATTCAAATAATTTTGCATTCCTAACATGATGAGATTCCTCCTTTGTTTTCCATCTTATCACTGAGTTTTGAACTCCATCTTTGGTTTTCTTTTCATAAACTTTACCCATTTGCTTCTCTATGCTGTCAATTTTTAGCTGCAACCTCTTTTCCTTCTTATTTATCTTGGTGCAAATCTTACATCTGCATTCTACCGGAGGCTCACCTTCAATTGGATTGTCCATTGGTTGAATGAATGGATACTTTGACACCCATTCTACTTGAAAATTCCTCGATAGATCCCACATCCGACCTTTTTTCGATTCTCTATCATTCTTTGAATTGTATTTTATTTTCTTCTTTCCCACACCATCATCTTCTCTGACATTCTCAGTCTCATCCAAGTCGATTATATCATTATGGCTACTCTGGGTATTTAACTGAAAATCTTCTTCAATTTCATCATGATCTGAGATATCAGGTTCACTAACTTCTTCAATATGTTGTGTAGGTTCAAGTTGTGAATCTTGAAAATCTTATTGTGATGAAGTAGCTTCCCGATTTCGGCCAGAAACATTTCCAACACCATGACCAAAGTACGATGATAAGGTTCTGCATTTTGTTGGCCTCTCTTGGCTTTCTCCATATCCAGGAGCCTTACCTTTATTCTTGTTCAACATCTCGATTCTTGAATGAAATAAAGGCTACCAGCCTACCAGTGCAAAAAAAAAATGTTTACTTGTTGAAGAAGTGACAATAGAGCTATAATATATATAAATATGATTCTTTGGCCCTAAAATCATGTTTGAGGTCTCCCCGATCAACACTGATCACTAACCGGTCCCCACTAAAAAAGAATGAACTCAAAATTACATAGTCGTGCAATAATAATCACTTACCTTTGCCTCAAATTCAATTGTAGTCGCGACTTGCCAACGCACTCAACAGTCTGAACTTCACTATCGATCAAATTGAACCAAACCAAATTGTGTACAATAACATTGATCTATAAATGTATTTATACTAATCCTTTTTTGGTGAATTCGGTGGGAGGTATTACGTATACAAATATTTGGCGAAGCCCGTGTAATTATAACACATCTTGTGTTATTTTTTAGGTGATTATGGGTTAGTTTGAGACACGCATCCACAAAATACCAAGAAAATTTGGGGCCGCCTATAAATATATATGTATACAACTATTGGCAAATATAGGCCATCTATTTGGGGCCACTTTGAAATTATAGGTGAATGTTTAAAATTTGACGTGTCCAAAAATTATATTTCATTGGCGATAATGTGAAACAAATGGAGAAAATTAAATAAACCGATGGGTGATGGGCCCAAGCATTGGACCCAATATTAATAATTTTTGGGCAATAGGGTCAATCCAATATGTGCAATATATTCGCCAAATTTAGGGTTGCCAACATGCGACATTCGCCAAATGGTGAATAATCACCACTAAAGTTTTCGTCTCTTCACATATGTTGCAAAAATTCATTTATAATTTGTTCCATGTGTTGACTTCAAACTCCTAGACATCACATGTGTGGGAGCTTATTTATTTTACACGTTAAACAATCAAACTAAAACTAAATGAAAAATAACTTGGAAAATTTTAAATGTCTATTTCATTAAACCCATTCCAATTTAGAGATGTGTTTAAGCTAGTTGATGGTAATGAAGCACTCACTTGTGAAGCACTACTTGAAATATCAAATATCAATTATTTGAATTGGTTGTTGATGATTTTACATGACTCAAAAAGTCCAAAATAAATGTTAATTTTAGAGGAGAAAATAGTGAAGATTATTCACAATATCTACTTACTAACAAGGAAAAAATTATTTATGCACTAGTTGTTCTCTATCATGATTACCATAACATTTATTTTTAATTCTTTGATGTGAATTAGAAACTGTAAATATGCATTATATCTCTCATAAATGGATCAAACAATAAAGATAATATTTAAGAATGAGTAAATGAGATACATGGTTATATCTAGAAGCAAAATATTGAAATGGAAAAAAGAAACAAAAATAAGAATAGCATCAGTGGTAACTTTAGAGGTGAATATTCACCAATTGGCAACTATGTTATATTGTCGATTTCAAAATTGGTGAATAAGTGGGATTGAACAGGGTGGCCAGATCACCTTGACTTTATTAATTTTGGTCAAATGCAATTCAATTCACCACCATTTTAATTAATTAATTGTATCAAATTAAAGATTCTGCTAATAGAAACTACGTTTTCACAATGCTCTATTTAATATTTTTTCTTGCAATTCATGACCATATTCGCCAATATCCATCAATAGTTCTATTTGCATGAGGACCCAATTTGCTTGGCATTTTTCAAAAGCATGTCTTAATTCGTCACCATATTTTCCAATACTAGTAATCGTTCAATGTTGTGGGAGGATTGATTTCACCATTTTTATTATAATTCTATTCTAATGGAGGTCCATAATTGCTTAGAAAATTACAATGTATATGTTTTTTCAAGGTTTGATTCACCCCACATTTGCATAAGACATGTTAGAATTAAGCAAGATTCACCAAATATTTCTATACCATTTAAAATTCTCATCGAATTTACCAAATATGGATTAGTGTAAATACATTGAAAGATAATGTTTATTTTTACACAATTTTTTTTATTATGAGCTCTCAATCTAGATCAATAACCAAGTTATAGACCGGGAACAACCATTGTTGCATTGTCAACTACTAGTGTTACTCACTAAGAATCTAAAGGTTTGTGATCATTTTTTTAAAGTGTTATAATATTAATCATCTCAATCTATTTTCATAACATAATTTTTAGTTCATTCTTATTGAGTTGGGAGACCTCAGACATCTAGAATCTAGGCCCTAGGGCCAATGAACTTAATAGTCTGTTATCACCCCTTAAAAATGTAGATAGTTTTGCAAGCTTTATTTCATTGGAGATGTCAAACATGAACAAGGGTAAGGCTCATGAATGTGGTGAAGGCTAAGAGAGACAAGAAAAATATAGAATTTTAATGTCATACTTTGGTAATATTTGTGGTCAAAATGATGAAGCTACATCATCACAACTACAAGATTCACAACCTATGTTGAATATTCAAGAAGGTGAAAAATGTGATATCCCAAATGACAATGAAGAAGATATTTTGGTAGATATGTTGGGTAGAAAGAAGAGATGATTGACTCGAGTGACATTGTCATAGATGATGATGATGCATGGAGGGGGAAAATAAAATCCAAATAAAAAAATATCGAGAGTGGAATATGTCAAGGAATTTTTGAATTAACTGGGTGTCAAAGTATCCATTCATTGAACCAATGGAGAATCCAAAGAAAGGTGACCCTCCAATAGAATAAAAGTGTAAGGTTTGTAGTTGGAAACATAAAAAGAACAAAACAATGCAGTTAAAACTTGACACCATAGAAAACCATATCAATAAAGTTTATGAAAAATAAATTATAGTTGGAATTAAAAAAATTAGTGATAAGATGGAAAACAAAGCAACAATGTTAGCATGTTAAGAATGTCTTAGAATATGAAAGGCAGTAGCACATTTGGGAAAAAATGTCCAGTTAAGTGTTATTTTTTATATTTTGAGTAGAGGGTGTCCTATGATAGACTACCTAAGAATTAGTACTTTATTATACTTTTTGGATATTCTTAAATTTCCTAATAGTCATTGGTTAGTAAACAGTGGTTGGGAATAAGCAAGTTATCTTGATGAGGTTGAAAAATAATATATAAAGAAAAAAAAAAAGAGTCAAACTTTATTGCATTGTCTTTAGATAAAGTTATGATGATAGATAATATGCCTTGGGTTTGTTTGCATGTTTATACTATACATAATCATGTTTTCCAACCTAATCTACTATGTATTACTAAATTGAAGGAGAGTGTCGTAGCAAAACCTCTATTTCAACTAGTTAAGAGTTCTTTAATTGAATATGAGGTATGGATGACTTGACAATTGCCACAAAATTGGTATAGGATTAGATAGAGCTTTAGTAATGCAAGATCATAGGAATGGTCTTTACATAAAGCTACAAAATTCTTATTTACCCTACTTGATTTTCATTCATTGCATGGCCCACATAATGAATCTAGATTTTAAAATTGTGAGCATGTATCCTCTAGTAATAAATGTTGAAGATTTAGTCAGAGATATCTACTCATACTTATGTCGAAGTCCTGAATGATTTTTTGAATTTTAAAATTTGGCAATGGAATAACTTATGGGAACAAGATTCCTAAGGATGTTGATACCAGAAGGATCTCCTTGGATGGACCATTGCGTCAACTTTATTCAAAATATCTATCCTTGATTAGAGTAATGTACAAACATCACTACACAGTAGAAAAATCTTCTGACCTTCTTCATAGGTTAAGTGATATAGAAACAATCTTAGCTTTAGCATGTCTTCTCCCCATTCTAGATGAAATGAACCTTCTTTCAAAAAAATCCCAAGAAAGAAATATTTATATTATAGAATATGATAGGCTTCATAAACTGACATACATGACCCTCAATAATCTTTATCAATTGAAACAAACATTTGTAAATGAAAAATTTGATAGGTGGAAAATACTGACAAAATTGAACAATCCTAATAATTATTTATAGTTTAATGAAAATGGGGAGTTATGTGTCAGTGCATGTGGATTTGAGATATGAATGCACTACCTTGACATAATCAGGGAACCAAGAAAGTGTCCTAAGAAGCAAGAAGTGTTTTACAAGGGAATATTTTAGCAAGATTGTTGAGGTTGTAACTACTTCTTTGAAGAAAATCACCTATTCTCTTTCCTCAAATAGTATAAAATGATCCTCTCTTGAGAATGTACTTGATTAACTCATGTTTATAGTGTTTCCTCAATATTGGGAGCTCAACAGTGCAGTTGCTTATCGTCAAAAGCTAATGACTTTGATAGGCCAATTTTGCAAATTTGTAAAATTCTATGGAAAAACTATAGATAAAATTTTAAAAGAAACTATTCTTAGAGAGAAATTGGCCTATTTTGAAACAATTATGAGAGAACAATTTCATAAAATGGAGAATACCCACCTAGGTTAGAGTCAAATTTTGCATGATTCTATATTAAAAAAATTCAAACGTGTTGATTTATGTCAAAACATGATATTGGGTTCAGTGGAGGATGAGAGATTTTTCAGTGCTTTAGGGTTCTTAAAATCAAAGATAAGAAATAAATTAGGTCCAAGAATTTGGAAAATTTATTGAGGTTGTACAAATCTAGTATGATGTCAAAAGTTTTCCTTATGAAATGGCATTGGGAATCTGGAAGTCCAAATGTGAAAGAAGAGGGTTGGGAAAGAATTCAAACCAAAGTGGGACAATTGACAATGAAAAAATAAATGAAATCGACACATGTACTGGTAGTTTTGATGTGTAGTTAAGCATAGGTATGAAAAATGAAGAAAACATAGACAAAAATCAAGGAAGCTCTCAATTTGATGATGAAGCTGATGAGATGATTTGCAAGAGATTTAGCACTAGTAGTTCCTAGGTATTTATCAAACTTATTACTGTAGTTCATCATTCATATTACAAAATCCTAAATGTGGTTTATTATATTTTATGTTTCTATCAATGTCATTTAATATTGACATGCAATTTCTTTTTTCAAATTTCTATTTACAAATAGAAAATAATAGAATAGCACAACATTCATAAATTGAAAAGAAAAGGAATTAAGAAATAACAAAATATGTTTATCGATAGAGTAATGTGTATTTATACATATCATACTCTTAAATGTCTTAAACACATCCAATTCTTCTTATTTTTCCCTTAAGAATATGACCCAATTCATCCTATAATATGAGGATAATGAGATAATTTGAGAAGTTTAAGAGATTTAGAACTAGCAATTACTATGTATTTATTAAACTTATTACTATATTTCATCATTCATAAATTACAAATCCTAAATGTGGTTGATGATATTTTATGTTTCTATCAATGTCATTTAATGTTTATATGCAATTTCATTTTTCAAAATTCTATTTACAGATAGAAAATAACAAAATAAAAGAGCATACTTAAATTGGAAAATATGAAAATAAGAAACAATGGAATATGTTTATTGATTTAAGTTAGTACACACGATTGGATGCTCTATTAGGCCCCATTTTTTATGATTTCAAGATTAGATGTCTGTTATGATTACTCCTAGAAACCTGATTCCTCTTTTTTTGCTTCTTCTCTATCATCTTGGCACCCAATTCAAATCTGGGATCAAAATCCTAGGTATAGATTGGTCCGGCGGATATATACCCAAGTATAGATTGGCTCAGCCAATACGTACCCTTGGATTTAGGCCCATATTTGACATGGAGTCCTATGTTAGGGTATTCACGGAAAAAAAAAAATTTGGTGGTTGACTTGGATCAATTTTAAATTCTGAAATAGTGGATGGGGTATAAAAACATCCTATCTCTCTTCATTTTTATATAATTTCATGATCTACAATTTTGCAATCAAGTTTTCAAAAGAAATCAAGAAATCAAGAGCAATTAAGTAATTGAATTCAATATTTGAAGAAAAGCATCCAATTTTTCTCCCATGATGGACAAGTAGAGAAATTCTCAATCAAGAAAGAAGATCCTTCTATCCATCTGTATTCATCTCTCCTTCATTGCAAGTGATTATCAAGCATATCTACATTGAAGATCTTAGAGTTGTGTTCATAGATCCATGCATTTGTGAGGGAATCATTTATTTTTATTCTATAAATCAAGGTCAACTCCTTGGTTCCAATAACATTCAAGCATCTTCATGGGTATGAACAATTTCTATATCCTTCCATGAGTGTCTGCAAGGTGAATCTAACATTTACCTTTTTACATACTTTCCTTTATGAAATTTCAATTCAATTTAAGGGTTTATTCCTAAACAAGGGCTTCACCAAGACAAACCCCTTTTACCCAACCTTTCCCCCATTTTTCTATGTGCAAGAATAGGTTGTAGAGATCTCAAAACTTTTTTGGGCAGATCAAGAGTAGTAGGGGCATTCCTGAAAGTTTTCAGCAGAAATCCAGGGTATAGATCAACAAAGATGATCTATAATTGGGTATATATTGGATAATATGATACATACCCTTAGAAATAGGCTCAAATTTAACAAGTAGATAGGTTACCATGTTAGGATCTTAGAAAAGTTGATATAGGTACTTTTGGCATTCCATCTGTCAGTTATCCAAATATGAAGTTTCTTATTTACTATTTAGTTTCTATATGCATGTCAATATTTCCTAATCTATATTTTTGTCTTCATTATTATTTCCCATTTTAAAATTACATATTTAGCAAAGGATAATTGTCCCATTTAGCATTTGAGTCACCTCTTGAGTCTATTGGGTCATCTTCCTTCTGAATGTGCAATATTGAAAAGGAGAGGTGATCCACCCTATTTGTATAGCTTCCATTTTCACACTTCACATTTTGGTAAACACAAATCATAATATTTCCTCTTTTTATTTTGGCATTTAGATTGCATTTACAACATTGTATGCTTTAAATCTTCATATTTGATTTAATAGTTAGATGTTATTTTTATTAATTGTACTTAGTTGATGTTTGCATATATTTTTCTAAGTTCATATTTACATTATATATATATATATATATATATATATATATATATATATATATATATATATATATATATATTTATTTATTTATTTATTTATTTATTTATTTATTTATTTATTCTTTTTGTGCATAATTTTTGTCACATTGAGTCCTACTTATAGCATTTCAATTAGGAGAAGCCATAGACTTATGAGTTCTTTTGACCCTAAGTCATCTTTATTTCCTAGGAATCTTAATGAGACCAATATACCTACTAATGACATTCCTCCTATTATTGTTAACAACTCCTCCCAATCTTTGCATGATGAATATGAGACCTTAATATTTCCTCCTATGTGAGTTCAAAAGATTTCCCATGACTTTGAAAATTTTGAGTAATAGTTAAGACAAGAAAACTCCAATCTCGAGGTCATCTCTATAGTCGAGGATTTGAGGAAGATAATTCATAATTTTTAGAGTTTTACTCTACAATACCCCCAAGACCAAATGAAAGACAAAGATAAATTCCACAAGAGAATGGAAAGACAATTGCATTAAGATGCAAGAATGATATTATTGGTAATGGACATAATTAAAATGTACATAATAGGCCTACTTCTATAGGAAAGGAAATAAGATACTATGATAAGGAGTGTTAGATAACTGAGAGGGGGAGTGAATTAGTTAAGTTTAGTTATCCTACAGTCCCAAATACTCCCAGATGTATATAACAAAACTTTCAAATCAATTAATCAACTCGTTAATATATCAATTGTGCATTTCTATTCATCTACCAATTAGTAGTAAATTAACTAGTGTATTTACCGATCAATCCAGTTATTGTAATGTGTAAATTAAAACAAAAATTCATCACATCCATACACATATAACACTTTGATTTTTAACATGGAAACTCTATTAGGGGAAAACCCACCTGGGACTGGTAACCCAAAATAATTCACTCTTCTGAAGAGAGCTCAGTTAAGATCCAACCATCTTAAAGGTTACAAAATACACTGTGAGGTGTGACCTGGTTAGAGGATTTATCACTGAAAGTTCTCCCTTGACCAAATATTCACTATGGGGTCAACAAGAAAATAATCAACATTCATTGAATTTTATATTGAAATATAAAGACTGTTAAGTCCCACTCAGTTAAGAGATTTATCTGTAGCAATGGTTAAACTAATACAATAATGATATGATTCAAATACAACTTGTTTTGTAGATTTTCAGATATATTATAAGCTTAAAAATACCTCTGATCAATAATCAATTCAATCTCTTTGTTTCCTCCAACTCTATTCTGCTCGGTAATTCTTTTCTCTGGCGCTCGGTGTTCTCTGCAAAATTGCTCGGTTCTATCTTCAACCAGTTTGATCAACTTTGCATGAATGCAATCTTCTATGTGCATTCCAAAAATCAATTTGAATCTCTTGTCTCTTTTTATAGACATCATAAACCATTTTATTTCCATTCATATATTTTGCCTCTTAATCTTCACCATTGATTTTGCCACTTTAACCTTCCTCAACAGTTGTGTCATTAACACGTTTCATTCTCCTTCATCTGATCATCCTTGAATTTTGTTAGTCATTTGATTGTCATAACAAACATTATCTTTTACCTCAAAATTATCAACAATTGTCCATCTCATCATCTTTAGTCAACAGTCATAAGTTCCATTTATTTCTTTCACTTGGTCAATACCATAATGTGTCGGTGATAACTAGCTCAGTTAACACTGTACTCAGTATACACAACACTTGCTCAATGTATACTGAATTCTTCATTTACTGAGCACATAAACTTGTTCATTCTTGATCTTCAATCCATAATAGATTCATATAATACAACCAAATCACTAACATAATTCCATAGACTCGTCAATAAGTTACCCAATGAATACCATATCCATATCTTTCTCATCTATCTTATCTTCATGTAGATATCTCATTCCTTCACCATTATTTCCTTCTTAAGATGTTTGTAACCATCATGATAAGTATAGTCAAAACTATTTGACATCAATGACAATACATTAAGTGATTTAATGTCTCACATACACATTAGTAGCTCGGTGATCATCAATCACTGTCTTTCAAATATCCAATCAGTTGTCAAACTCTCCTTCAAGTTATTCAATCAGTTGTAGTCTATCGATCTCTCCCTTTGGCATTGATGGCAACACAATATGAAATATGTCATAGAATACCAAACATCAGTTCTACAATTTTGTATGCAAATGTTGTAACTTGGTAAGCTATCCCTAGCTTATAGACTTAATATGTTTAATCACTACACAACATCAATCCTCTCCATGCAGTGTCTTTCCTTGTAGATTTATTTCATTTAATCATCTCTCCTTGTATTTCATATGATATTCTCTCTCCCTTGTAGATAGATATTTCATTAAATCATCTCTCCCTTTGACAAAAATGCCAAAAAGAAAATAAACAACTCTACAATAGCCAACAATATTATCTATGTTATTTGGTTCAAATCAAGTACCTTGCATGTATTGATATTCAATTTCAGTTTGTCTTTCATCTTTCAATTTTCACAGCCTTAGGAATCTCAAAGTGTGAACATCATGCATCAACATCATTTGATATTATGATAAAGTGTAGGTTGATGCAACCTCCTAATCACCTTAGTGATTGATAGATAGGGGATGGACCCCAAGTCTACTTCTCAAGTACTCAAATGTGTTCTTAGGTAAGGGTTTAGTAAATATGTCAAGAAGTTGCTCTTATGATTTCACATACTCCAATCTTAGTTATTTTTCTTGTACTTGTTCCCTCAAGTAGTGATACTTTATAGAAATATGCTTTGTTTTTGCATGCATCATTAGATTCTTAGAAATGTTTATTGCACTAGTTTTGTCACAATATATTATCATTGGGTCAGTGATCTCCTCATTCATACCTTCCAAAAGTTATTTTATCCATGCAATGTTTGAACAATTAGCAGCAGCAACAACATATTATGCTTCTGCAGTGAACTAAGAAATGTATCCTTGTTTCTTACTTATCCAAGTAACCAATCTTTCTCCCGAAAAGAATGCTCCACCAATAGTGCTCTTTCTATCATCAATGTTTCCAACCGAATCTGCATCTGTGGAAACTTTCAGTTCAAAATTGTCTTCTTTCTTATACCATAAACCATAGTTTTCAATGTTCTTCAAGTATCTCAAAAAAAATTTTACAGCAGTCATATGTGATTCTTTAGGATTAGCAGAAAATCTTGCTACAATTCCAACCACATGTGCAATATTTGGTCTACTATGCACAACATACATCATTTTTTCAATCATTGATCTATAAAATTTTTAATTTACCTCAGTTGACTTGTCATCCTTTGTCAATTTTTATATGGTGACCATAGGTGTACCAACTGGTTTTGAGTCCTCCATACCGAATGTCTTCAATACTTCCTTAATGTACTTTGATTGAGTGATATATATGTCTTCATTTTGTTGTAAAATTTGCAAGCCAAGAAAAAATTTAATCTCACCGAACATTGACATTTCAAATTCTTTCCTCATTTCATCAACAAATGATTAGCATAGGTTATCATGACCTCCAAATGATACCATCAACAAAAAATTCAACAATAAGAATTTTGTAATCAGTTTCACCTTTCAAATACAAACTATTGTTGTCACTTGTTCTAACAAATACAATACTGATAAAATAGGAATGTAGTCTTTCATACCATGCTCTCGGTGCTTGTTTCAGTCCATATAGTGCTTTGTGACACTTACATACCGTATTCCTCTTATTAGGATCAACAAAACCTTCAGGCCTCTTTTTCAAGTATCCCATTCAGAAATGCAGATTTAACATCCATCTGATAAACTTTAAATCATTTGTAAGAAGCATATGCAAGAAATATCATGATGAAGGGTGCTCCCATTAATACCACAAACACATAACAGAAATAGAGAAACAACAAAAATTTGCAAGAACAGAAAATGAGCTTCTTATTATCTCCACAAGTGTGGAATTACAAATTTCAAAATTACAATATGCAAAGCTGCATGAGCATTTTCCTTACAATATTTTGTAGGACAAAGCCTCAAATCATTACCCAAAATTGCCCTAGAAAACACTACAAACCTTCTTTATATAGGCAAGTTTCAACCACCTGATAAGGTTCCAAAATTTTAGCCCTTAAGGCTGACTGCCCTTAGAATTATTTTATTTTAATTTAATTTTTACATTAGGGTTGGCTCAAAATAATTACATATTTTTAGGTAACCCAACTTCTGGAGGCCATAATTTTTTAACTGTAGCTTTGTTTGGCTAAAATAACCACTTTTCGTAAATGGAAAAACCTGATCTATAGTGCTTAACTAGCACAAGCTCTAGTCAATCAAGGTTTGATCGCGATCTGGAGCCTCTAAGGCCTTCAAAATTGAGCTCAAAGATTTTGTACCCAAAAATTTTCAATAACTTCATCAATACATATGATATGGAAATGAAACTCAATTGGCAGACTAATATGACTAAGATGAACCTCCACCTATGAAATCAAAACATTTTGAGCTCATATGACCAACTTATTTAAAATAGTAAGTTTCCATAAATAGAAGCTCTACACCAAATAGCCCTCATTGAAAAGAAATGATGCAAGAGCATCCTAGGGAAGTTAGCAATCCTGTATGTTGGAGTGTTTTGTCCTTGTGTTGCTCAGTTATAGTTTTGGCGGAGGGGCTTAGTTGAAGAGGTGTGTCTCAGTTGCATTGTTGGCTGAAGAGCTCGGTCGCTAAAGGACTCAATTTCTTCTAGTGCTTGGTCGACATGTGCTCGACTATGCCTGACTTGCTCAGTTGTTTTGCTGACACTTGATAGTTTAGCTTGACGACTGGACTTCTTGAGGATTTGTTGGACCGACTTGATGTATTTAATTTGTGTAGCGTGTGTTGCATTCTCCTAGGTAGATCTGGAGGCTGACATGGAGAATTATTTGATTGTAAGGCTATTCAAGAGCTGACTTATGTTGCATTTAATATTTTTTTGTTTTTTGAATCTGACTGGGTTTAGGATTTATTTATTTCTTCCAGCTAACTTGTGGCTGAAGTAGTATATAACAGGGGTCTAGGTAGATTTGTTGGGCAGTGAAAAGAAGAGAAAGAGATTCAGGTTAGGAATCTCAAGCTGTGAATGTGTGAGCATAGCTAGTGGTTGAGGCTTAGGAACAAGGAGATTTATTGGTGGCTTGCGAGCACAAGTTTAGATCTTGTTGGATGTTTCTACCAGATTTTTGTAACCTGTTGTTATAGATCTGGCTAGCTAAGGTTAGGTTTTAAATTGGATCTTTAGGGATCTTATAGAACTATTACTTGCTTTGTAATTGGTCGTAACTAGGAAGGCCTTACAGCCTGACACATTGCATGTAATTAGTTATTTTTATGAACAAGGAGTTCATATTGTTATCAGATCTTGCTTTTTTGTTGTGGTTTCATTGTATGGTTGTTTAGCTGGGGGCTTGGACATCTCCTTTGGGGATTCTCTTGGCATTGCACTGTGTCAGGTAGTATTAGAGCTTGAAGTTCTTGAGTGTGTCGACAGATCACTGAAGTTGAGGTAGTTTGCACCTGGACCTTGGGTTGGGTTGATTTGGTGATGATTTGTTACCTTGGGTTTACGAAGATCTTGAAGGATGCCTCCAAGAAGATTGGACCCTAGGGTGATTGTAGATCTCTTTGATGTTGTGGAAGAAAGGATTTCTGAGAAGGTCAGATCGGATGTCATATTTGAGATGGAATTGATGAAGAATGGCATGATCACTGAGATTATGAGGGCTATTACTGGTATGCTGAGGAATCATGATACTAATGATGGCTATAAGGAAGTTGCTAATGACTTTGAGGCTACTAGATCTAGTGGATATGACTGAAATGATCAAAGGGAAAAATATGGTGAAGACAAAACTGGTCAGTTGCAGAGATCTAGAGCTCGGTTAAGTACTAGTTACTGAATGGAAGTTTCTAACTTTTCTAGTACTTTGAGACCTGAGGAGTTGATTGATAGGATTGGTGAGTTAGAAGACTTCTTTAAGATTGAATAAATTGAAGATCCTCTTAGAGTAAGGTTGGCACAGACTAAGTTGAAAGGACATGCTACTATTTGGTGGAAAGAATTACAAAGAGAAAGAAAAAATGAAGGTGAAATGAAGATAAATCGATGGAGGTTGATGGTGGCTAAATTGAAGGCTAAGTTCATACCTGCCGAATATGAACTTGAGTTGTTTAAGAAGTTGCAGAATTTGAATTAGAAAGAATTGATTGTTGAAGACTATGCCAAGGAGTTCTATAAGTTGACTATTCGGTCTAGACATAGAGAACTTAGTAAGGAAAAGGAAGCTCGACATGTGAATGGCTTGAGATTCAATATTCAGGATGAGATTGGTATGATGAAGATTGATTTGGTTGAGGCATCTTATCAGTATGCTATGAAGGCAGAAGATAAGGTGAAGAGGAGACAACATGGTAATTCCCGAGGGAAGGAGAAACATGATCACTCGATCAAGGATAAGCCGACTGTTGAAGATGAACCAAAACTTTTTGAACTGAGGAAGAGGATAGGTTAAGGGTACTTGTTTTCATTATGGTGAAGAAGGGCATAGAGCTTATGAATGTTCCCAGAAGGCTGGTGATAGAAGAGTTTTTGTGGTGAATGAGACTGAAGACTTGATGAATGAACCTGAACAGGGAGGAGAGAATGTTTTGGCTTGGTGAGTACTATTTGGTAAGTGTGTACTGGAATTTTGTCAAAGGAGTAATTTTTTTAGGACTTGTTGTAAGTCTACTGGTAAAATCTACAATGTGATTGTGGATGGTGGTAGTACTGATAACCTTTTAGTTGAGGAGATGGTTCAAAAACTTGGTTTGAAAGGAGTGAGACATCCTTGTCCTTATAGGATTGGTTGGTTGCAATATGTACATGCTTTGGAAGTGAGGGAGAAATGTTTTGTTGACTTTCAGATTGGCTAGTATAAGGATCAAGTGTTGTGTGATATTGTGGACATGAGCAGTTGTCACATATTACTCAGTAGACCTTGGTAGTATGATTGTAGGGCTATGCATGATTGTGTCAAGAATATGTTTACTGTTGTGAAGGATTGCAGGAATTTTTCACTGATGTCTTTGCAGAATGAAGAACTTGGTAGGAGGAACCTAAGCTTTGGGAGCCAAGTTGAGTTGAAGGATCCTAGAAGGGTTAGAGATCAGTGTGGAGAATAGACCTGTGGATTGTCGAGGAAAGACTTGAGAAGGAAAAGAAAGCAGCAGTGGATCCAGGGTAAGAGTGTTGAAGACTTGGAGGACATTTATGTGAAGAAATAGTTTAGGTTTTATGTGTTGAATCTAATAATATGTTCTTCCGGCCTTTAATAACATCTTTTCGCACCTGGGCTTTCTGTTGTAGGAGCATCCTGGGGAAGTTAGCAATTATGTATGTTGGAGTGTTTTGTCCCTATGTTTCTCAGTTACAGTCTTGGCTAAGGGGATCAATCAAAGAGGTGTGACTCAGTTGCAGTGTTGGCCAATGAGCTCAGTCGTTGAAGGACTCAGTTTCTTCTAGTGCTCGGTCGACATGAGCTCGTCTATGCCTAGCTTTCTCAATTATTTTTTTGACGCTCGACAGTTTGGCTTGCCGACTAGAGTTCTTAAGGATTTGTTGGGATGACTTGATGTATTTAATTTGTGTAGCATGTGTTACATTCTCCTAGGTAGATCTGGAGGCTGACATGGAGAATTATTTGATTGTAAGGCTATTTCAGAGTCGACTTGTGTTGCATTTAATATTTGTTTATTTTTGGAAGCTAATTGGATTTAGGTTTATTTCTTTCTTCCAGTCGACTTGTGGCTGAAGTAGTATATAAGAGGGGTTTGGATAGAGTTGTTGGGTAGTGAAAAGTAGAGAAAGAGATTCAAGTTAGGAATCTGAAGCTGCGAATTTATGAGTAGAGCTAGTGGCTAAGGCTTAGGAACAAGGAGATTATTTGGTGGCTTGCAAGAAAAAGTTTAGATCTTGATGGCTATTTCTACCTGATTATTGTAGCTTGTTGTTACAGATCTGGCTAGCTAGGGTTAGGGTTTAAATTGGATCTTGAGGGATCTTGCAGAACTATTACTTGCTTTATAATTAGCCATAATCGGGAAGGCCTTATAGCCCAACATATTACATGTAATCAGTTATTTTTATAAATAAAGATTTCAGATTGTTATCAAATCTTGCTTTGTTGTTGTGGTTTTATTGAGTGGTTGTTTAGCTGGTGGCTTGGAAATCTCTTTTGGGGATTCTCTTGGCCTTGCACTACATCAAGAAACCAAAAATAATTTTGGGTGATGCAAGATTGCCCGTACACCTAGGATGATCCTGCATCAGACGCCTGAGGTAATTTGAGTAGTGACCCTATCACATCTCATGTGTGTAGAGGAAAACCAACACACTTAACCTCCTCTCTTGTCAGCCATGATGAATCTTCAATAGGTCATCCTTTCTATTTGACCAAATATTCTTTATATGCCTTGTTCCTTGTTCTTCTGCCAACACGACTATCCATTAATCCTCAATCTCCTTGGTAGCTAAAGTAGTTGTTGAAATAATCCATTGTGCTTCTATGATGTCATCTTCAACACCCCTTTCATGATACTATGTTAGATCTAAAATGTTAAATACTAGTGAAATATTCATCTCAGTAGGCAACTCTACTTCATAGACATTTCCTAAATCATGCTTCTTTGGTATCTTACATGGTCTAAACTTCATTTTCATCTTGTTATATATACCTACTAGAAATTTCTCCTTCCACAAATTAACCATGACTTCCTCCCCAACCTAAAATTCTTTATACCTCATTTTCTCATATGTCTTAGCCTTATACTGCACATTCATCTTGGTAATGTGCTTTCTCACCTCCTCATGGATGTTCTTCAAATATTTTGCAAAATCCTCAGCTTCATCACTACTTATCGCTCATTTGTCTATTGTTGTCAATCAAGAACGCGCCTCTAGCTTGATTGAAAATCTAGCCTTCCTGTTGAAACATGGAAATGAACTCTTTGTGGGAAAGAGAATGAATCTCTGGATTCTAGGCCGGTTCATATATGATTTGGAATATCACCTTATACTAATTTTATGATTTTGAGAAAAGGGAGAAAAATGACTGAAAAATGAATACTAATTAAGGGGGTGATACACCAAAATGGATTCAGATTTATCAGAATTGTAAACCTGTACCTACAAGACACACATTACTAAATTATGCAATTATTCTCACTTCTCAACACCTAGGATGGTTTAAAATTCACAATTAGGGTTTGGTACCACTAATGATAGGAATTTAACCAGCAAACAGGTAACTTCTGCAAAAGGTTAATTCTTTACAATTTAGAATAGGAATTTGGAGCAATTCACTAATCTATGCTTGAAAGATACAAACACTTAAATATAGAAAACTTGGAAGGATCGATAGCAAAACTCAAAAAAAAATATGAATAATGAGGCTAGCTTTATTATCTTCAAACTCTGCAAAAATGGTTACAAAACAAAAGGAAAAGATGCAAAGGAACAATATGCCCACTAATACCTCTTTTTCCCCAAACTCTAAACCCTTACAAATGAATAAGAGTTTCAGTTATATAGCCTCCAAGGCCAATTTCAAAAAATGAAGTTCCTCTTTCAAAAGAGCTCGTAAACAAATAGATATCCCTAAATTTAATGCATGAGTAATGCCAAAAAGCTAGCCCTTAAATTTAGGTCTTCTATTGCTAATAATTGAGGAATTACATAACACATCTCAATTATATCAAAGAAAATATTAAATACCCAAGTTATAACTAAAGAAAAACCCTAAGATGTAGCTGCAATTATCAAAACCCTAACTTGAAGTGCATGCCTAAACCAACCCAATTCAACACCCTATCAATATGGTCAACATGACCTATTTAAAATATCTATGTTTATTACAAAGGCATGTGATGTGGTGTCATGGCATCTTGCAAAAAGTCCTTGTACACTACAGTTTAACAGAGGCATTAACTTGTTTTGCCTTGTGGACTCCAAATTTTATCAAAATGAACAAAGGCATTTTATTTCTCTTCATTTGTATTTTCGCAGCCTTTTGGAAGAGGAATTTTAGGTTTTGTGCCACCATGCTTATCTGAAGTCCATCTTTGGTTGTCTTGGGCTTTCGGTGTTAAACTCGGGCTTGATTGAGCATATAGATTCAAGGCTGGAAGTTGCGACTGGCATGTGACTTTATGAGAACTCAAGCTCTGTGACCGTGAATCTTCAAGCATGAAGCTTGAGTTCTTTACTGTGATTTCATTTGTTGGCTTAGAGTTGGAAACTCATGCTCTGACTAGTTTGAACTCGGACTTATACCGATGATTTGATGCCTGGACTTGGGATTTGACTCACATTTTTTCCTTCTTGCACTCAGTCTAACATTATTTGGAGCTCAGGCTAGACTGGTAACTTGTTTTTTCTTGAAAAGAACTCAAATTGCAACTTGAAGTTCACGGTTGCCAAGGGGACTCTGCTCAAGACCAAGATAAGTATCTAGTATCTCCTTCCTCTGTCTTTGCCCTTAACTTTGAATGCCATTTATTTCTTAACTGTTATCTTTGAGCTTTATTAGAATCTCACGGCTTTAGACTAGAAGTGGGTTCCTCTATTATTCAATGTTGAAGCTATAATTTATTGAAAATTGACCTACGATTTAGATACTCAGCCTATGTTATTTTTTAATATGAGCTTTTTAGTCGAGCCTTACTAAACTAATTTGAACTCGAGCTTGGGGACTGACAACATTCCTTACGGCTATTTGACCTAGTTCTTAGCTTGCCTCATTGCATTTTCACCAGTCACATTCAACCGTTTTTAATATCTTCAGCTGTACTGATTTGGGTTTCACTTCTTTCCATGTTGTTATCAATGAAAAACTAGAAACTTTTACTTTACTTGCACATGCTAAATGTTGTAGTTGTTTGTTGTCTATTCTTCTTCACCTTTTACTATATGTTTTCATTTCTATTAAAACCATGCTCTGTCTCTATGTTCAACATGCTTGAATATCCACTGTCTGGTTTAATAGAAGCTGGTATTTCAATTTGGAAAATGACAAGTAGAACATTTATATACACTGATCACCTCTTTGTGAAGGAATTACTCATGAGATTCGAGCTTGGGCTCATGACTCTCATAGAAATATCGTGAACGACCCACAAATATGAATCTTTTTTATAAAAACAACACTGTTATATATATATGCATCTTCATTTTTTATTATAACACTGACAGGTGATCATAAATAACAGTATTAATAATAGCATTACATAGTATTTTCTTTTGAATATGCCCAAAATAATATTGTTGTTAATCTTTTATTTCTGCATATAACACTGTTAATTCCATATGCGTGTTTCTTTGCAACAACATATATGATCCTCTTTGACCTATGCACTATTTTTTGATAATAGTAACATCCTTATGCACTGAAGTTGAACCACTATAAGCTTGGTGTGTTTATGCACTGCTTGATGTGCAAAACTGTACTATTTTCTCTTCTTATCCAAAGATATTAGTATACAAAATAATATTAAGATAAAGTATTTGTATGATGCCAACAGCGAATAGAACTTATGTATATACTTACTCAACTTGATATAATGTAATTGACACTTCTGTGAATGCATACCAGGTTGAAAAAGCATATGAATTCTCTATTTTTTGATGTATTCTCGCATACTTATCTCATTGTTTGATTTGCAACTCTGCTCCTTCCATGCAACACTCTGTTCTTTGCACTTGATCATCCATTTAGCATTCTTACTTTACTCTGCATATTAACTATCACCCATGGGGTTTGAGCATGGGCTCGTAACTCCCATGGGTCATATTCATGACATGAAGCTCATTCCAAACATGTACTTCTCCTACATACACTGTAATGATTGTGTGTCCTACATAGTCTTCAATCTGCACATGAAGCAAACAATATTAGTATAAAAAATGATCACCTTTTATGTTTTCTTCCTTCTTCTTTGCATTCTTGTGAACTTCTTGCACTGTGTTTCTTTTTGCATTCTACCTTTGTTTCTCTTGCTCTTGCATTGATCTTTTCTTTGAAGTACAGCTCTGAAAGTGTGAATGTAGCATGTTGTTTTAGGTATCTATGTATTTCTTAGATCCAATTTGGATCTAACTATTCTCTCTCCATGATGTAGGGAAAAACTAGAAGAAGACTTAGGATGCATGATAAACAGGGAAAAGCTAAAGACATGAAGATTCAAATGATACAACAAATCAGCTTCAACATGCAAAAGACCTCTTAAAGGCAATGCATGGACCCCTAAACCTTCTAATGCTCCTTTCTTACTTTCAGCATTGTACATCTTCTCTATGTTTACAATTGAAATATGTAACCTATGAAGGAATACTTGTTTATTACATTCACTTTGAATGTTCAATGTAATGATCAATTATGAAATTGAAGTTTAAATCTGATCAACACTTAGAGAACAACATCAGTGTTAATATGAATGCAAAAGCAATGAATTTTTATCTTCAATATCTAAATAGTAGTGTTGAATAGATGTACCTTGATGCAAGTTCTCTGATGTTTATAGTTATAATGCTGCATATGTACTTTTATCTTCTAAATTTTAAACAATTTTGCAACTTAAGACAACAACTATTAAATCCATACTTCAATGTAAAATAATTATCAATTTACCAATTTAGTGTGCAACTAAAATGATAACATCTATCTTCCTCAACTCGGAAGCATTTCTGGGACTACTTCCATATACAATCTGGAATGGTGATTTACTAGTGCTCTTATTGACAAAATTATTGTATGCAAATTTTGTATGTGGTAAAATAAAATCTCATCCTGTTGTCTTATCTCCAACCAAACATCTCAGCAAATTCCCCAAACTCCTATTCACCACCTATGTCTTCCCATCAATTTGTGGATGATGTGATGAGATGAACTTCAAATCTATTTTTAACTTCTTCCATAATGTGTGCCAGAAATATCCAACAAACTTAGTGTCTCAATCTAAAACTATGCTCTTTGGTAGACCGTGTAGTCTCACCACTTCATTGAAAAATAATTTTGCTACATGAACAACATCGTTAGTCTTCTTGCAAGGAATGAAATGTGTCATTTTTGAAAATATATCAACTACCACAAAAATTGAATCATGTCCCCAATGAGTCCTTGGTAAATCAAGAACAAATTCCATACTGATATCCTTCCAATGCTTCTCTGGTACAGGTAATGGTTGATACAACCTTGTATTCTTCTTTGCTCCTTTCTCCATTTGACATACTCTGAAACTATGTACAAACTTCTTGACATCTTTGTGCAACTATGGCTAGTAATAATTTTCACTAACCAAAGCAAGGGTTTTATCTCAAATAAAATGTCTATCCAATCCTCCTCTTTGCTTCTCCTTGATGAGATTCTCCCTCATAAAGCTTCATGGAATGCACAACTGACTCCCTCTAAATAACATACCATCCTGAATGATGAAATCCAACCACTTCATTCTATCTATAGTAACAAGTTTTGTACAATATTTCTAAGATTCACCAAAATCAAGATCTTCTGGATACAAACTCTTGAGTTCCTTGAACCCAGCCACCTCAATCTGCATCTCTGTCAGCAAAAGTTTCATTATGTTAAGCACATATGTAACCCTGTTAGACTTTCCACTCATGTGTTTCAAGAAAAATGTGTAACTCTGCAAAAACTCAACTCATTTCAAAAGTCTGAGTCAACTTTCCTTGACTATTCAAATATTGCAAAGCTTGATGATCAGTATACAAAACAAACTCCTTAGGAAGCAGATAGTGTCTCCACTTCTTCAATGCCTGAACTATAGCATAAAATTCTTGATCATAAATAGAATATTTCTTATTGGCATCATTTAACTTCTCACTGAAATAAGCAACAAGTTTACCTTCTTGGCTCAAAAAAACTCCTATTGCAGTACCACTAGCATCGCAATCTATTTGAAACAACTTATTAAAATTTGGAAGTGCTAATACATGTTCACCTTTTGTTTCAATAGTTTAAAACTCTTATTTACCCTAGTAGTCCACTTAAACTCTTTCTTATCCCCTCTCATTGTTTCAGTCAAGGGTCCACAAATATTGTTAAAACTCTTGATAGACTTTTTCTAAAAGCTAGCCAAACCATGAAAAGATTTTACCTCAGTATCACTCGTTGGAGTAGGCCATTCAAGGATAGCCTTCACTTTCTTTGGGTCCATTTTTAGACCTTATGTTGAAACTACAAATCTCAGATACACTAACTCCTTCACAAAATTGCACTTCTTCAAATTATTCAACAATTTATCTTCCCTTAACTTCTCAAACACCCTATGAATATATATTATATGTTCCTCCAATGTCTTACTAAAGATAAAAATATCATCTAGGTAAACAATGACAAAGTTACCCAGAAATTATTTCATAACCTCATTCATGAGCCGCATGAATGTGTTCAATGCATTGGTTAGCCCAAAATGCATGACTAACCACTCATACAACTCTCCCTTTGTCTTGAAAGCAGTCTTCCACTCATCTCCTTCTCTGATCCGAATCTGGTGATATCTTCTTTTCAGATATATCTTTGTGAAATACACAGCTCCACTCAAACAATCTATAATATCATCCATCTGTGGCAATGGAAACCTATACTTGATTGTGATCTTATTTATAGCCATGGAATCTGCAAACATCCTCCATTCTCCATTCTTCTTTGGTGCTAATAGTGATGGTACAACACATGGACTCAGACTCTCTCGAATCAACCCCTTCTGCAACAACTTTTGTACTGGTCTGTTCAACTCTTCACTTTCTGCTGGTGTCATTTTGTGTGCTACCTTATTCAAAAAAATGGCTCATGGGATCAAGTCCATCTAATGATTTATCTTCCTTACTGGTGGTGATCCATCAAGTACATTATCAGACACAATATCTTGAAACTCATTAAACAGATCTACAACTTATGCAGGTATATCTTCTACTTTCTCTTTACCAACTTTCAGAATTGAATCAAAACACATATGCCCATACCTCATTCTCTCTAGGAAATTTCTTCCATCAACAAAACTTATTCTTGCATTGTTACATACCTTTTCTTCTATTTCCTTCAATGGCTTTAGCTTATGTCACACTCCATCCTTTGTCAGTGAATAAGTATTTGCATGACCATCATGTACAACATGTCTTTCAAACTGCCACGACCTACCCAGCAACATATGACATGCATCCATAGATATGATATCACATAGTACCTCATTATGGTCTCCCCCAATCTTGAACTTTACTAGGCACTATTCATTGACCATGACATTGTGGCCATCCTGCAGCCAGGCGATCTAGTATGGATATGGGTGTTTTTACCTCTTGAGCTTAAACTTTGTGACCATCTCTTCTGACACCAAATTGTCATTGCTTCCACTATCGATAATCACATCACAACACTTATCCTCATATTTGCACTAGTGCAAAACAAGATCCTCATTTGCTTAGGTTCATTTTCACCACTCAATAGGACTCTTATGTTGATTAGGGCTTCTCCTCTTTCAAAATCTTCAAAATGTGATGATTTGGCATCTTCATGCACATGTGCAACTCTAGCTTGGCCTTCAGTTCTCCTATATTTCCTTCCTTGGCGTTGTGGACATTTGTATGCCCTATGACCTTCTTCTCCACAGTGAAAACATGTTTCATGAAAGCCTCATCTTCCTGGTCCTTGTCTTCTTCCTCTCTGATCTCTATTATTCTGATCATGGAAATGATTGGAATTTTTTCCTCTCTGATTTTAACTGCTACTCACCTCATCCTTCTTTTTTTAATCTTCATTGTGGCCTCCTTAAGACCGTTGGATCTTTCACCACGACCTCTTCCACTTTGCCTACTCTCAAAATTCTTGTTCAGCTTTTCCTCTACCTTTATGAAAAACTGGTATGCCTCTTCAATGTTGTTCATTCAAACCAAATTCAACTCCTGAATGCTTGGCCTCAACTCATTAAGGTAATGGGCAACTTTCTCCTTATTAGCTTCCACAAGGCCTGTTCTGATGAGGATTTGATAAAAATCCTCTATATACTCCTGAACATATCTCCTTGCTTGCTTCAAATCTTGCATTTTCTTCAGTAAATCAAGCTCATAATCAATAAGAATGAATTGTCACTTCAATTTATCTGTCATTTGATCCCATCTTGTGATTTTCTCCTTTCCTCTTCTATTTCACTCTAATTGAATCTCCTTCCACCAGATCTTCGCAAGAACCTTCAGTCTGCCTTTCATAAACTTGACTCTATCAGGATCCTTGATATCCTCATACTCAAACTATTCTTCTAATTCATTGATCCAATCAATCAACTCTTCTAGGTTAATATTTCCTTAAAATGTAGGAACCTCAGTCTTAGGTCTTTTCCCAATCTTGGAAATGGTCTAGAAAAGCCTTTCTTCTTCTTGGTTTTAAATTTCTCCTTCTTCTTCCTAATCAAAATTCTCTTCTTCTTTAGCTTCATCCTCATTTTCTTCCCTTATGACAAGATTCATACCTCTGTGATACTTTCTTGCAATGCTCGCACTTGTCTCTAGAGGGCTCTAACCTCAAGTGACACACCTTAAGCTTTTCTGCTATGTTCCCTTTGTGGAGGCATTTTTGCACGTATCACTAAAACCCTAAACTACGATTTTGGTGCAAACTGTCTCACAGTCGACGATCTCTTTACACACTCAAGAACTCCTACTCTGATACCACTTGGTGAAGGGTGCCCCCTTAATACCACAAATACATAACAAAAATAGAAAAACAACAACAATTTGCAAGAACATAAAATAGGCTTATTATTATCTCCACAAGTGTGGAATTACAAATTTTAGAATTACAATATGCAAAGTCATATGGGTATTTTTCTTACAATATTTTGTAGGACAAAGTCTCAAATCATTATCTAGAATTGCCCTAGAAAACACTAAAGGCCTTCCTTATATAGGAAATTTTCCACCGCCCGAGAAGGTTCCAGAATTTAAGCCTTTAAGGTCGACCGCCCTTAGAATTATTTCATTTTATTTTTATTTTTACATTAGGGTCAACTCAAAATAATTACAAATTTTAATTTTAAGTAGCCCAACTTCCGGAGGCCATAACTTTTTAACCGTAGCTCTGTTTGGCTATTATAACCACTTTTTAAAAATAGCAGGATCTAATCTACAGTGCCTGACTAGCATGAACTCAAATTAGTCGGGGTTCGATCATCATCTGAAGCCTCTAAGGCTTTCAAAATTGAGCTCAAAAATTTTGTACCCAAAAATATCAATAACTTCACCAATACAGATGATATGGCAATGAAACTCAACTGGCAGACTGATATGACTAAGATGATCCTCCACCTATGAAATCAAAACATTTTGAGCGCATATGACCAACTTACTAAAAATAGTAAGTTTCCATAAATAGAAGCTCTCCACAAGATAGCCCTCATTAAAAAGAAATCATAAATATTTTTGGGTGATGCAAGATTTCCCTTACACCCATGATGCTCTTGCATCATACACTCGGGGTAATTTGAGAAGTGACCATGTTACGTCTTAGGTGTGCAAAGGAAAACCAAGATAGTTAACCTCCTCCCTTGTTAGTCATGATGAATCTTTAACAAGTCATCCTTTCTATTTGACCGTATATTATTCATATGTCTCGTTCCTTGTGCTTTTGCCAACACGACTATCCAGTATATCCTCAATCTCCTTGGTAGTTGAAGTAGTTGTTGGAATACTCCACTATGCTTCTGTGATCTCATCTTCAAAACCCCCTTCATCATACTCTATCATATTTGAAATGTTAAATAATGGTGAAATATTCAGCTCAGTAGGCAATTCTACTTCATAGGCATTTCTTGAATCATGCTTCTTCAGTATCTTACATGGTCCAAACTTCTTCATTTTCAGCTTGTTATATATACCTACTAGAAATCGCTCCTTCTGCAAGTGAACCATGAATTCATCCCCAACCTAAAATTATTTATGTCTCCTTTTCTCATCTGCCTTAGCCTTATACTGTGCATTCATCTTGGTAATATGCTTTCTCACCTCCTTGTGGATGTTTTTTAAATGTTTTACAAAATCCTCAGCTTCAGCACTACTTATCTCTCATTTATCTATCTTCATCAACTCAGAAGCATTTCTAAAACTACTTCCATATACATTCTGGAATGGTGATTTACCAGTGCTCCTATTGACAAAAGTATTGTATGTAAATTTTGTCTGTGGTAAAATTAAGTCACATCCTGTTGGCTTATCTCCAACCACACATCTCAGTAAATTCCCCAAACTCCTATTCACCACCTCTAGCTGACCATCAGTCTATGGATGATGTGATGATCTGAACTTCAAATCTATCTTTAACTTCTTCCACAATGTCTGCCAGAAATATCTAACAAACTTAGTGTCTCAATCTGAAACTATGATCTTTGGTAGACCATGTACTCTCACCACTTCTTTGAAAAAAAATTCTACTACATGAACAACATCATTAGTCTTCTTGCAGGGAATGAAATGTGCTATTTTTTAAAATCTGTCAACTACCACAAAAATTGAATCATGCCCCAACTGAGTCCTTGGTAAACCAAGAACAAATTTCATACTGATATCCTCCCAAGGCTTCTCTAGTACAGATAATCGCTGATACAACCCTGCATTCTTCTTTTCTCCTTTTGTCATTTGACATACTCCACAACTCTGTACAAACTTCTTGACATCTTACTATAACTGTGGCCAATAATAATTCTCACTAACCAAAGCAAGGGTTTTTTCTTGACCAAAATGTCTAGTCAATCCTCCGCTATGTTTCTCCTTGATGATATTCTCCCTCATAGAGCTTCGTGGAATGCAAAACTAACTCCCTCTAAATAACATACCATCTTGAATGATGAAATCCAACCATTTCATTATGTCTAGAGTAACAGGAACTATACAAGCTATCCAAGCTTCACCAAAAGTAGGATCCTCTGTATACAAACTCTTGAGTTCCTTGAATCCAACCACCTCAATTTTCATCTTTGTCAGCAAAATGTGTCTTCTCCTAAGCGCATGTCCAACCCTAGTAGACTTTCCACTCCTGTGTTTTAAAACAAATGTGTAGCTCTATAAAAACTCAACTTATTTCAAATGTCTTTGATTCAATTTTCTTTGACCATTCAAATATTGCAAAGCTTGATGATCAATATACAAAACAAACTCTTTAGGAAGCAGATAGTCTCACCACTTCTTCAATGCCTAAACTATAGCATAGAATTCTTGATCATAAACACAATATTTCCTCTTGGCATCATTTAACTTCTCACTGAAATAAGCAACAGGTTTACATTCTTGGCTCAAAAAAACTCCTATTGCAGTACCACTAGCATCAAAGTATACTTGAAACACCTTATTAAAATTTAGAAGTGCTAAAATAAGTTCACATTTTGTTTCAATAGTTTAAAACTCTTATCTACTCCAGTAGTCCACTTAAACTCTTTCATATCCCCTCTCATTGTTTCAATCAATGGTCCACAAATATTGGTAAAACTCTCGATAAACTTTCTATAACAGCTAGCAAAACCATGAAAAGACCTTACCACAGTATCACTCGTTGGAGTAGGCCATTCGAGGATAGCCTTCACTTTCTCTAGGTCCATTTTTAAACCTTATGTTGAAACTACAAATCCTAGATACACTAACTCCTTCACAAAACTGCACTTCTTCAAATTAATCAACAATTTTTCTTCCCTTAACTTCTCAAACACCCTACGAATATATATTATATGTTCCTCCAATATCTTATTAAAGATCAAAATATCATCTAGGTAAACAATGACAAACTTGCCAAATAATTATTTTAGAACCTCATTCATGAGCCGCATGAACGTGCTCAGTGCATTGGTTAGCCCAAAAGACATGACTAACCACTCATACAACCCTTCCTTTATCTTGAAAGAAGTCTTCCACTCATCCCCTTCTCTAATCTAAATCTGATGATATCCTCTCTTTAGATATATCTCTATGAAATACACGGCTCCACTCAAACAATCCATAATATCATCCATTTGTGGCAATGGAAACCTATACTTGATTGTGATAATGTTTATAGCCCTGGAATCTGTACACATCCTCCATTATCCATACTTCTTTAGTGCTAATACTATTGGTACAACACATAAACTCAAACTCTCTCAAATCGACCCCTTCTACAATAACTCATGCATTTGTCTGTTTAACTCTTCACTATATATTGGTGTCATTCTGTGTGTTTCTTTATTTGACAAACTAGCTCCTGGGATCAAGTTCATCTGATGATTTATCTTCCTTAATGGTGGTAATCCATCAAGTACATTATCAAACACAATATCCTGAAACTCATTCAACAGATTTGCAACTTCTGTAGGTACATCCTCTACTTACTCTTTATCAGCTTTCAAAATATAAGCAAAACACATATGTGCATGCCTCATACCCTCTAGGAACTTTCTTCCATCAACAAAACTTATTCTTGCATTGTTATGTACCTTTTTTCTATTTCCTTCAATGGCTTTAGCTTATATCGCACTCTATCCTTTGTTAAGTAATAAGTATTTACATGACCATCATGTACAACACGTCTTTCAAAGGGCCACGACCTACCCAACAATATATGACATGCATACATAGATATGATACCACATAATACCTCAGCACGGTATCCCTCAATCTTGAACTTTACTAAGCACTGATTATTGACCATGACCTTGTGGTCATCCTGCACCTAGACGATTTGGTATGGATGTGGGTATTTTTCATCTTGAGCTTCAACTTTGTAACCATCTTTTCTGATACCAAATTTTCAATGCTTCCACTATCAATAATCACATCACAACACTTATCCTCACACTTGCACCTAGTGCAAAATAACCTCCTCCTTCGCTCAGGTTCATTCTCACCACTCAGTAGGAATATTTTGTTAATTAGGGATTCTCTTTTAGCATCTTTAGAATGTGATAATTTGGCATCTTCATCCACATGTGAAACTCTAGCCTGGCCTTCATTTCTCTTATATGTCTTTCCTTGGCATTGTGGACATTCGTATACCCTATGACCTTCTCCACAGTGAAAACATGTTCCACAAAAGCCTCCTCTTCCTAGTCCTTGTCCTCTTCCTCTTCCTCTCTAATCTCTATTATTCTGATCATGGAAACTATTGATATTGTTTCCTCTCCGATTTTGACTGCTACTCATCTGATCCTTATTTTTTTTATTTTCATTTCGGCCTCCATAAGACAATCCATTGGATCTTCCACCACAACCTCTTCTGCTTTGCCTGCTCTCAAACTTCTTGTTCAACTTTTCCTCTACCTTTAGAGTAAATTGGTATGCCTCTTCAATACTATTCATTCAAACCAAATTCAACTCCCCATGAATGCTTGGTCTCAAACCATTAAGGTAACAGGAAACTTTCTCCTTATCAGCTTCTGCATGGCCTATTTTGATGAATATTCGATAGAACTCCTCTGTATACTATTGAACAGATCTCCCTACTTGCTTCAAACTTTGCATTTTCTTTAGTAGATCAAGCTCATGATCAACAAGAATAAATTGTCACTTCAATTTATCTATCTTCTAATCCCATCTTGTGATTTTCTCCTTTCCCCTTCTATTTCACTCTAATTGAATCTTCTGCCACCAGATCTTCGCATGACCCTTCAGTTTGGCTTTTGCAAACTTGACCCTATCAGGATCCTCGATATCCTCATACTCAAAATATTCTTCTGATTCATTGATCCAATTGATCAACTCCTCTGGGTTAAGATTTCCTGAAAATGTAGAAACCTCACTCTTAGGTCTTTTTTCAATCTTGGAAATGGCCCAGAAAAGCCTTTCTTCTTCTTGGTTCAAACTTTTGCCTTCTCATTCCTAATCAAAATTTCCTTCTTCTTTGGCTTCATCCTCACTTTCCTCCCTTACGACAAGATCCATGCCTCTGTGAATCTCTTCTTGCAATGCTCCCACTTGTCTCTATAGGGCTCTAAACTCAGGTGACACACCTCTGGATCATCCACCATGTTCCCTTTGTGGAGGCATTTTTGCACTTATTGTTAAAACCCTAAACTACAGTCCTAGTGCAAACTGTCTCACAATCGATAATGTATCTACACACTCAGGAACTCCTACTCTGCTGCCACTTGATGAAGGGTACTCCCCTTAATACCACAAACACATAACAAAAATAGAGAAACAATAAAAATTTGCAAGAACAGAAAATTGGTTTCTTATTATCTCCACAAGTGTGAAATTACAAATTTCAAAATTATAATATGCAAAGCCACATAGGCATTTTCCTTACATTAATTTGTATGACAAAGCCTCAAATCATTACCTTGAACTGCCCTAGAAAACACTAAAGGCCTTCCTTATAAAGATAATTTTCCACCGCCCAAGAAGGTTCCAGAATTTTAGCCCTTAAGGTCAACCGCCCTTAGAATTATTTTATTTTATTTTCATTTTTATATTAGGGTCGGCTCAAAATAATTACAAATTTTATTTTTAGGTAGCCCAACTTTCAGAGGCCATAACATTTTAACCATTTTTTGGAAATGGCAGAACCTGATCTACAATGTTCAACTAGCGCAAGCTTTAGTCAATGTTAGGAATGGATGATAAATGTTTTGCATCCATTCTATAGTAGTTGTTGTTGCATTCATGACTATTTGGCTATTATAACCATTTTTTGGAAATGGCAGAACCTGATCTACAATGTTCAACTAGCGCAAACTTTAGTCAATGTTAGGAATGGATGATAAATGTTTTACATCCATTCTATAGCAGTTGTTGTTGCATTCATGACTATGATTGTCATTGATGTCAACACAGTGATCTTCTAGAGACTTGCAGAGAAGCAGACAGAGTTTGGATTAGCGCACGTGGGTTATTTCAATTGGAGCTATGCAATTTTGACAATATACTCTTTGATATGTTATATGTCTATGGTTAAGAGTGCAGATAGTAATTCTTTTATTCATGGAAGTTATGAGCATCTTGGTGGAAGTTGTATTCAGGCAGTGTTCTTGAGTAGCAGTTTGTGAAAATCGGATGATATCTCCTAATCAAGATGGAATCTAGTTTTGCACGGTTAAAGGGAAGTTGAAGAGACATTGATAGTGACATGGATGATAGCACAAACTTTGAAGTCGCACGAATGAAAATTTATTGTATTTGGAAGCCGACAGTTTTGTGTAATTTTGATGTAGTGTGTGGAAACTTTTATTTTGTAATTGTATGCCGACTCATTTGTAATTATTTGAGTGTGGTATAAAGGAAGGAATGAGTTTCCTTGTTATGTAGAAGAGGATAATAGTGTATGAATATGAAGTGAAGAAAAGAGCTAAATGTGAAAGCGAATTTTTGAAGGAAGACATGCGAAGTACAAAAATCTAAAATTGAGATCTGGTGTAACAGTGAGTGCAGTTTGGCACAGTCAGAGAAGAGGTAACATATTATTTTGTTGAGTAATACAAAGATTATTTGGACAACGTGTTCAGTGATCTTACCCTGAAGCTGTTTGGGCAATGGGTCCTTCTGTCTTCCATAACTCTTAACAGGGTTAGAATATTTTAACAAGGATTCAAAATCTCCTAACAGGGATTCATATGTACTGAATGTATTTCATAAGACTCCTAACAGAGTCCATCCTTTCACAAGGAATATTCATATTAGTGCATCTTTTGTGTGCATCATTCCCACCAGGGTTTACTCTTTGATCAAGAGGTTCTCTAGTCAACATATCTTGTATCATTGTGTTATTGTGTATGAATATCTTTCTATGGTTCGTAATTATATTGCTTACATGGTTTAATGTTGTTGAAATTGATAAAAGTTATAATTATTTGATAATTGATTCACCCCCCCCCCCCCCCCCCCTCTCAGTTATCTTGGTGAACTTTACTTTCTAACAATTGGTATCAGAGCGACGGGTCCTTGAAAAAGAAGTTTAATAGCTTAAGGAGATCCATGGCGAATTTTAAGAAAGAAAGCCCTAAGTTTGATGGAGTAAATTTTGATAGCTCGAAAGAAAAGATGAAGACACACCTACTGCATTTAGGACCAGGTTATTGGTTGATTACAAAGAATGATAAGACTATCATTGAAGAGGACAATCTTGAAACATGTACTACTGATGAGAGAGATCTATTCATGTGTAACATACTTGCAAGAGAAGCACTTTTGACAGCCCTTCTGGAGAATGAGTACAGTCAGGTAAAATATTTGAAAAAATCTCATGAAATTTGGAAAGCTTTACACTCTACTTTTGAAGGTGATGAACATGCAAAAAGAGTTAGATTACATAATTGGATATGTGCATTTGAAGATATAAGAATGTTAGAAGATGAATTTGTTAGAAGCTATATTGGTAGAATGTCAAAAATTGTTATAGGTAAAAAATCTTGTGGAGGAACAAAGACAGAGAATGAAGTGATATGGAAAATTCTGAGGACATTGACTCTTGTATTTAAGCAGACAACACAAATGATTGAACAAGTTATACCTTGCACTACAAACTTTACAAGAGAGACTCTTCTTGGAAGATTGGAAGCAGCAGAGATGAACCTAAGGTTATCAGGAGATTTACCTAGAATGGAGACAACATTCAATGCTCTTAGTGTTCACCCTACTTTGTCAAGAAGCATCAGTGTGAGCGGAGATTATGCTGAAAGCAGCAGATCTAGAAATGAAGAAGACAAGAAGATTGAAGAAGGTATTGCCTTGCTTGTGAAGAGAGACCCAGACGGTAAGAAAAATTGTAAATGTTGGACTTGTCAAGAATATGATCATTTTGCATCTAAATGTTCTAAGAGAGTTAAAAAGTACAGAAAAAATTTCAAACCTAGAAGATCTAAGGAATGTTATTATGCTAATGATGAAGATCTTGAAGCTCGTATAGAAAGAACTCTAAGTGAAAGTGATAATGAGAATAATGATGACATAGGATTTGTAGCAATTAAAGAAGAAAATTCTGAAACTGATGTTAAGGAAGAAAAAGCCTTAGTTTCTCAAGTTGAAAAGAAAGATGATTGGATTATAGACAGTGGTTGTTCACATCATATGACTGGAGACATGAAAAAGTTCATAAAGTTAAACGAATATGATAGAGGAGTTGTTAGAGTTGGAAACAATGCACCTTGTTTGATTAAAGGTATATGATCTATTACTCTTGATGGAAAGACTAATACTGATGATATTTATTTTGTGGATGAATTGAAACATAATCTTTTGAGTGTTGGACAGTTAGTTGATAAGGGATATTGGTTTACTGAGAAAACTTGTGTGATAAAGGATAAAGATGGAAATCTGATTGGAACTGGATCTAGAACTAGAGGTAATATATTTTAGTTGAATCATACTGAGATGACATGTTTGATTACTAAAATTGATGACAGTTGGTTATGGCATAGAAGGTTTTGTCATATAAACTTTGACAACATTGTGAAAGTAAGTACCACACTTGCAGTAAGAGATTTGCCTAAAATTATAAAGCCTACTAACATGATATGCAAAGAATGTGTGATGGCTAAATAGAAGAGAAGTCCTTTTCCCAGTAAGAAGTTTACATCTGCAGAAAAGCTGAAAATTGTTCATACAAATTTGAGCGGTCCTACCAGGACTAGAGGATTCTATGGAGAAAGGTATTTTATGATTCTTGTTGATGATTTTACAAGAATGATGTAGATTGTATTTCTTAAAGAAAAATTTGAAGCATTTGATAAGTTTAAGATTGTTAAGAATAATGTTGAAAATGAATCTGGAATGAAGATTAAATGTTTGAGATCTGATAGAGGTGGAGAATTTACTTCTAGAGAGTTTAACACCTTTTGTGAAGAAAATGGCATTAAAAGACAGTTTTCAGCCCCTAGAAAACCTGAACAAAATGGTATTGCAAAAAGAAGGAACAGATCAGTGACTGAAGCAGCATGAGCTATATTATTTGTGAATGATTTGGTGAAGATATTCTAGAGAGAAGCAGTGAACACATCAGTGTATACAATGAACAGAGTACAAATCAGAGCAAACACAGACAAGACACCTTATGAATTATGGTTTGGACATGCACCATCAATTAAGTATTTTAAAATTTTTGGACGTAAATGTTATAGAAAGAGAGATGATGATATTGGAAAGTTTGATCCTAGAAGTGATGAAGGTATATTTCTTGGATATTATTTGAAAAGAAAAGCCTATAGATGTTACAATAAAAGAACTAAGATTATTGTTGAAAGCACAAATGTCAAAGTTGATGAAAAGTTTAAAATTCAGGAAAGAATGCTTGATTATGAATCAGATGAAGAAGCTCATTCTAAACCTAACACTGGATCTACTGAATTATTTTATGAAACTGACAATGATTTTCTGAATGAAAGCCACGGTGAAGTCATTGAAGAACCTACACCTGAAGTGAGATCTGAGACAGTGACACCTAGCAAAAGTTTGTTAAGAAATCATCCTATTGGACAAATTATTGGAAGCATCAAAAGAGGTGGTCTAACTCGGAATAAGGTACAAGAACAGTTATGTTTGATTTCTCAAATTGAACCTAAAACTACTAGTGAAGCTTGTGAAGATGAAAGTTGGACTAATGCTATGAAAGAAGAACTAGATCAGATTGAAAAGAACAAGACATGGAAATTGGTCCCTAGACCTAAAGACAAGAATGTTATTGGAACTAAATGGGTATTCAGAAACAAGATGAATGAACAAGGAGTAGTAAGAAACAAAGCAAGATTGGTATGTAAGGGATAATCACCAGCAAGAAGGAATTAACTATGAAGAAACCTTTGCACCTGTTGCAAGAATTGAAGCAGTAAGAATGTTTTTGGCCTATGCAGCTTATAAGAAATTTAAAGTATATCAGATGGATGTGAAGTCAGCATTTCTGAATGAAGAATTGGAAGAAGAAGTCTACATTGAGCAGCTTAAAGGTTTTAATTTGACTCAAGAAGGAGACATGGTATGTTAACTGAAGAAATCTTTATATGGACTAAAACAAGCACCTAGAACTTGGTATGCAAGATTGGACAAGTATTTGTTAAAGTTGGGATTTACAAAAGGAATAGCTGATAGCAATCTGTACACAAAAGAAATTGAAAATGGTTTGTTGGTTATAGTTATTTTTGTTGATGACATTATTTTTGGAGGAGAAGATGAAGCTAGTGACAAATTTGCTAATGAAATGAAGACTGAATTTGAAATGAGTATGATTGGTGAAATGAAATACTTTTTGGGATTACAGATAACACAAAACAATGATGGTATCTTTGTAAGTTAGACAAAGTACCTGAATGACTTGTTGAAAATATTTGGAATGGAGAACTATAAATCAGTTGGAACACCTATGGTAACTGGACATAAGTTATCTAGCACAGATGAGACTCCTGCAGTGGAACAAAAGAATTACATATCCATGATTAGAGGACTACAGTATTTGACACATACAAGACTTGATATAGCACATTCAATTGGAAATGTAGCAAGATTTCAAGCTAAACCTAGAGAATCACATTATGCATCAGTAAAGAGTATACTGAGATATTCAAGAGGCACAATGGACTATGGATTATGGTATGAAAAATCTGATGATTTTACCCTACGTGCATATACAGATGTTGATTGGGGAGGCAGTGTTGATGATAAGAAAAGCACCAGCGGTGGAGCATTTTTCCTTGGAGTAAGATTGGTTTCTTGGTTTAGCAAGAAGTGGAATTGTATCTCACAGAGCACAACAGAAGTAGAATATGTAGCAGCAGCAAACAATTGTAACCAGATAATTTGGATGAAGTAAATGCTGAAGGATATTGGAATAAATTTTATTGAACCTATTGTCATACATTGTGACAATACCAGCACAGTTAGTATGTCTAAGAATCTTGTATTACATTCTAAAACAAATCATATAGAGATCAAGTATCATGTTGTAAGAGAGAAATTTTCTGAGAAAGAAGTCAAACTTGAGTACATAAGTACAAAGGAGCAGATAACAGATATATTTACCAAGCCTTTGCCTAAGGATACATTTGAGTATCTGAGAGGTATGCTTGGGGTTATGCCCCAACCTACTTTTAAAAAGTGATGCAGTTGGTTGCATCTGTCCAGTGGTATATGAGTCTTATCTTTCTTCTGGACTGGATGTTGGTACTTCCTCTATGAGGGAGTATGTGTATCTGAACTGAGTCATGAGGACTCTAGTGAATGTATTTTCTGAATAGTGTCTTTTGACATTGGAGTTGTTGTTGACATAGTGATGAAATTTCTGTCATTGATGTCAATGGGGGAGAAATGTACATGAAAAAATCTATTTGTACTATCTGAATAGGAAAACTAAGCAAAATTTGATTGATGAAAAGGATTTGATGCAGCAGTATTGCAGTATAGGATTTTTGGAACATTGGATATTTTTTCATCTATGTTGCCATCAATGCCAATGGGGGATATTGTTAGGAATGAATGCTAAATGTTTTGCAGGCAGTCTGTAGTAGTTGTTGTTGCATTCATGACTATGATTGTCATTGATGTCAACACAGTGATCTTCTAGAGACTTGTAGAGAAGCAGACAGAGTTTGGATTAGTGCACATGGGTTGTTGCAGTTGGAGCTATGCGATGTTGAGGATATACTCTTTGATATGTTATATGTCTATGGTTAAGAGCGCAGATAGTAATTCTTTTATTCATGGAAGTTATGAGCATTTTGGTCGAAGCAGTATTCAAGCAGTGTTCCTGAGTAGCAGTTTGTAGAAATCGGATGATATCTCCTAATCGAGATGGAATCTGGTTTTGCGCGGTTAAAGGGAAGTTGAAGACATTGATAGTGATGTGGATGATAGTGCAAACTTCGAGGTCACATGAATGAAGATTTATTGTATTTGGAAGCCGATAGTTTTGTGTAATTTTGATGTAGCGTGTGGAAACTTTATTTTGTAATTGTATATCAACTCATTTGTAATTATTTGAGTGTGGTATAAAGGAAGGAATAAGTTTCCTTTTTGTTATGTAGAAGAGGATAATAGTGTATGAATATGAAGTGAAGAAAAGATCTAAATGTGAAAGCGAATTTGTGAAGGAAGACATGCGAAGTATAGAGATCTGAAATTGAGATTTGGTGTAATAGTGAGTGTGGTTTGGCACAGTTAGAGAAGAGGTAACATATTATTTTTTTGAGTAATACAAAGATTATTTGGACAGTGTGTTCAATGATCTTACCCTGAAGCTGTTTGGGCAGTGGGTCCTTCTGTCTTCTATAACTCTTAGCAGGGTTAGAATATTTTAACAGGGATTCAAAATCTCCTAACAAAGATTCACATGTACTGAATGTATTTCATAAGACTCCTAACAGAGTCCATCCTTTCACAAGGAATATTCATATTAGTGCATCTTTTGTGGGCATCATTCCCATCGGGGTTTACTCTTTGATCAAGAGGTTCCCTAGTCAACATATCTTGTGGCATTGTGTTATTGTGTATGAATATATTTCTATGGTTGGTAATTATATTGCTTACATGGTTTAATGTTGTTGAAGTTGATAAAAGTTATAATTATCTGATAACTGATTCACCCCCCCCCCTCTCAGTTATCTTGGTAGACTTTACGTTCTAACAGGTAACCAGGGTTCGATCACAATCTGGAGCCTCTAAGGCCTTCAAAATTGAGCTCAAAGATTTTGTACCCAAAAACCTCAATAACTTCACCTATACAGATGCTATGGCAATGAAACTCAACTGGCAGACTGATATGACTAAGATGAACCTCCACCTTTGAAATCGAAACATTCTGAGCTCATATGACCAACTGACTAACTATAGTAAGTTTCTATAAATAGAAGCCATGCACAAGATAGCCCTCATTGAAAAGAAACCAGAAATATTTTTGGGTGATGCAAGATTGCCCTCATACCCAAGATGCTCCTGCATCATATCCTTACTCCTCTAGCAATGGGTGAAAAATTTTAGATCCATAGTCAATTCCCTCTTCTTGTGCATAACCTTTGCATACTAGTCTTGATTTGTTCCTAGTAACATCTTCATTCTCATTCAATTTGTTTATGAATATCCATTTGATTCCAATCACATTTTTGTCTCTTGGTCTCGGTACCAATGTCCATGTTTTATTTTTTCATATCTTCTCAATCTCTTCATTCATAGCCTATATCCATTCATCATTTTCAAGTGCATCTTTAACAGTTTTAGGTTCAAATTCACAAACTAAGCATGTATTGTTTCTCAACATACTTTATGTCATCATGCCAACTCTCTTATCTCCAATAATTTGATTTTGTGGATGATGTCTTCTTACATATCTTGCAAGTACATGTTTAGTTCTTTGTTCTTCAATATGTTCTCCACTCGGTGCATTATCATGATCTTCATTGGTAACAATTTGTTGATTCTTGGTCTGTAAAGACTGTTGCTCAGCAGCATTACCCTGTTGCTCGGTAAGGCCAAGTTGTTGCTCAAGTAGAGTGTTTGGTTCCTCAATGTAAATAAATCTATCATAGTCTTCTCGTTCCTTTTTGCTTTCTTCATCATTCCTTTCAACAAATTCATCAACTCGCACATTTGGACTTTCAATCATCTTGTTAGTAGCTTTATTCAAACATTTATAAGCTTTACTTTTAGTAGAATATCCAAGAAATATTCTGTCATCACCTTTCGAATCAAATTGCTCATTTCTATCATCTTTCAGAATGTAACAGCTACTTCCAAATATTCTAAAATAACTCACATTAGGTGTGTAACCATACCATAATTCATAAGGTGTCTTGTTTGATTCTTTCTTTAGTTGAATTTGGTTCAATGTATAAACAACAGTACTAACAGCTTCTCTCCAGTACATATGTGCAACATATTTTTCAATCATTAGTATTCTAGCACAAGCAACAATAGATCTATTTCTCCTTTCAACAATCTCATTCTACTGGGGTGTCCTTGGTGCAAAAACTTGTCTCTTGATTTCATGCTCATTACAAAAATTAGTGAACTCATCAAAAATAAATTCACCACCTCTATCTGATCTTAAGCATTTCAGTTCTTTACCAATCTCTTTTTCCACTTTTTCTTTATACCATTTAAACATCTTAAAAGCTTCATATTTTTCTTTCAGAAACATGACAGTCATCATTCTAGAGAAGCCATCAACAAACAAGATAAAATATCTCTCTCCATAATAGCTTTGAGTTCTCATAGGACCACACAAATCAATATGAACTAATTTCAAAATAGCATTAGAAGAAAAGTGTTTGCTCTTAAAACTAGATTTTGACATCTTTCTCATTTGACATTGTTTGCACATAACATGGTCAAGTTTAGATATGCTCGGTAAACCTCTAACTCTCCTTTTGTTACTGATCTTAACCAAAATACATAATCGCTTGTGCCATAACCACACATCTTCATTTTTAGCCAACAAACAAGAAGTTTCAACATTGTCAAGATAGAATAAATTACCTTTAGATTGTTCATTAGTACCAACCAACTTTTCAGTCTCATCATAGATTTTCACCTTTCTATTTTCAAATCCAACTTGGTGACCTGTGTTATTCAGTTGTGCTACACTCAACAAATTATAATTAAGTCCTTTCACCCAATATGCATTCTCACATCTAATCTTATTGTTCAAAAATATAAACCATTTTCCTTTTACTAGACAAGGTGTATCATTTCCCATTTTAACAGATCCTCAATTATAATGTTCAAGGTATTCAAATTTCTCTTAATCACTAGTCATATGATGTGTACAACCATTATCAATAATCCAAGTATCATTATTGATAGTTTTAGAAATAAGTTTTGTTTCAACATACCTTTCTTCTTCTTCTAAATCTTCTTTCAAAGTCACAAATACCACCTCAATGTCTTTATCAATATCGATGTTGGTATCATCATCATCATCATCTTCAACAAGGTAACATGCCTTCTTGCCTTTATCTTTGTAATCTCATTTTTCTCTCTTGCTATACTATCGGCTACCTCTATGTTCTCGGTAATCTCTTATGTCATGCTTCCTTTCATTAGATCTTTCATTAGTTTTCTCATCTTCTTTCTCAATATGGTCAATCTCTTTACATCTAAAGCATACCAAAGGTAGTTTACATCTATATCTCCCTTTACCTTTTTGCAATCTTCTAGCCATTAATGCTCCAAGTTCATCAATTTCATCCTCTTCACTTTCACTATGACTTTCGTTTCTTATATTATGTTTGTTTCTTGATTTACCAATTTTTCAGAGATGTCATAAATGCTGACTCAACAGTAAGAACAATACTATTGTCAAAGTTGTTCAATTCAAATGCAGTCAATCTACCTATTAGATTATAAAGTGTAATATTATTAGCACAAGCTTCTCTCATTTCATGAATTGCAGAGACTAATAGCATAAGCAGGTAACAAGGTTCTGAGAATTTTACTTACAACAGTGTCTTCATCAATAATACCTCTTGCTCCTCGGATAGCATTCACAACCTCTTTGACTCGGTTATTGTACTGAGATATTTAATCACCTTCTTTCATTTTCATGTCATCAAACTTTCTTCTAAGACTTTCAACTTTGGCCCTTAGCACATTCACATCTATTTCATGAACTAGTGTAAGCTTGTCCCACATTTGTTTAGCAGTTGTACATGTCTTAACATCTTCAAATTTGGCATCTGATAAGGAAGAAACAAGCTCTATCATCATAGTATTATGTTCATGTATTTCTCTCATCTGATCAAAAGTTAAAGGTCCAGTGGGTAAGATAAACTCATTTTCTAAGTAGTATGTTGCAGACTCGAATAGATACAATTTCATTCTTCTTTTCCATGTCGAGAAGTTGTCTTTGTTTAGCTTTGGTACCTCTCTCTTATATATCTTGTGATCTTTAGCTCAGGTCCTTCAAACTTTTCCTTCAAGCACTCTATGCTCTTATACCAATTGTTAGATAATTGAGAGGGAGGGTGAATTAGTTAAGTCTAGTTATCCTACAGCCCCAAATACTCCCAGATGTATATAACAAAACTTTTAAATCAATTAATCAAATCGGTAATATATCAACTCAGTAATATCGATTAGCAATAAATTAACTAGTGTATTTACCAATCAATCCAGTTATTGTAATGTGTAAAGTAAAATAACAATTCATCACATTTATACACATATAAAACTTTAATTTTTAATGTGGAAACCCTATTGGGGAAAAAACCACCTGGGACCGGCAACCCAAAATAATTCACTTTTCTAAAGTGAGCTTTGTTAAGAGCCAACCCTATTAAAGGTTATAAAACACACTGTGAGGTGTGACTTGGTTAGAGAATTTATCACTAATAGCTCTCTCTTGACCAAACATTCACTATGGGGTCAACAAGAAAACAATCAACATTCATTGAATATCATATTGAAATATAAAGACTGTTAAGTCCCACTCGGTTAAAAGATTTATCTGTAGCAATGGTTAAACTGATACAGTAATGATCTGATTCAAATACAACTTGTTTTGTAGATTTTCAGATCTATGCTAAGATCAAAAATACCTTTGATCAATAATAAATTCAATCTCTTTATTTCCTCCAACTCTGTTCTGCTCGGTAATTCTTTTCTCTAGCGCTCGGTGTTCTTTGCAGAATTGCTCAGTTCTGTCTTCGATCAGTTTGATCAACTTTACATGAATGCAATCTTCCACGTGCATTCCATAAATCAATCTAAATCTCGTCTCTTTTTATAGACATCATAAACCATTTTATTTCCATTCATAAATTTTGTCTCTTAATCTTCATTGTTGATTTTGTCGCTTTAATCTTCCTCGACAGTTGTGTCATTAACATGTTTCATTCTCCTTCATCTGATCATCCTTGAATTTTTTCAGTCATTTGATCATCATAACAAACATTATCTTTTACCTTGGAATCATCAATAATTTTCCATCTCATCATCTTTCATCGGCAGTCATTAGTTCCACTTATTTATTTCACTCGATCAATACCATAATACATCGGTGATAACTAGCTCGGTTAACAATGTACTCAGTACACACTACACTTTCTCAATGTATACTGAATTTTTCATTTACCGACCACATAAACTTATTCATTCTTGATCTTTAATCCATAATAGATACATGTAATACAATCAAATCACTAACATAATGTCATAGACTCATCGATAAGTTACCAAATGAATACCATATCTATATCTTTCTCATCCATCTTATCTTCATGTAGATATCGCATTCATTCACCATTATTTCCTTCTTAAGATGTGTGTAACCATCATGATAAGTATAGTCAAAACTAGTTGACATCAATGACAATACATTAACTAATTTAATGTCTCACATACACATTAGTAGCTCGGTGATCATCAATCGCTCTCTTTCAAATATCCAATCAGTTGTCAAACTCTCATTCAAGATATGCAATCAATTGTAGTCTATCAAAGGAGTAGATAAGTTATCACCCATACAAGGTGGAATCACATGTCCACTAAAGGGGGGTCATCCTCCATTATGAAATAAAGTATTTGCAATATGTAGAGGATGATAGTGTGATATGTGCAGTACTAAAGGTGGATCTCACACATAAAGTGGAATGTGATAACAACTATCACAACCTAAAGTGGAATTTCTCCTATGTCATGTGCTAATATAGGTGCAATCTTCTAGGTGTATCATATGTAAAATACTATGTAATGCAATATTCTAAGTAAGATTAATTAAAGTATAATTTGAAATGTTTAATTACATCAACACCCCTCCTTAGGTACAACTTAGGGGAATGCACTTAAAATCACAATGCAAGATGGGTCCCAACTACTAGGCCGTGTTAATTACCCATGTACAATATGCAAATGCAATGCAATAAATCTCTCATAAAGTAGAAAAAGGGAAAAACACCTCACGGGACAAAACTCCCCTCCAAAAAGATAGATGAAAACACACAAGATGCATGGATGGATGGAGGACTCAAGATCCCCCAAGGATTACATATATCATGTATATATAATTAATATCCACTCATATGAAGGAAATAAAGAGACATGATATCTCCCCCCCCCCCATAATGAATAATCTCCTGTAAAAATGGTGAGTGTTTGAAGACAAAACATGGTCTAATGCCTACAAATAACATTTCTCCCCTTGGGAAGAAGATATACCAAGTATAAATGCAAGAATTCTTCCCATTTTGGATAGGAAATAGGAAGTGGAATCAAAATGAAGTATGATGATGATGTCACAAACCAATCCATATCCAAATGAAAGGAGGAAGAATGTCTCCAAATATGCACATCAGAAGACTAAATAGATATCTCCAAGCTCAAGGAATCTATCACATCATCAAGTTGGATCATGAAACGTGACAAACCAAGCGAAGAAGAAGAATCAAGAATGGAAATCTCAAAATAAGGTGAAGAAGTATCTCCAACTCTAACTATGATGAAATTTTCATCAAAGAGAAGAGAAACCCCCTTAAGTATATCTCCCAAATCTAAAATATGAGACTCCACAAACAAGGCACCAATGTCTGGAAAATAGGTATCCCAATCAAGAAGATAAATAGATATCTCTTGCAATAAATCACTAGAATCACTAACAAAAGATGAATTTTTTATCTCAAGTAAAGAATCATGAACCTTTGAAGCATCTCCAATCTCCTCCAAATGATTACAACCATGGTTTAACTTCTCTTAAGAATGAAGAGGCAGATTTGAGTTGGAAAGAGGAGCATCAAGAGATGAAGAATCATGGTCTTCATATACCTCTCAAATGTACTCCAAAGAGTATTAGGATCATAAAAGGGACAAATTGACTCACAAAATTCATCATCAACATGCTCAAATGCAATATCAAAAATTGTATCTTGAAACATTCTCCAAATAACATAATCCCAATCACAAGAAACTTTATTATACAAATAGGGAAATAGGTTATAAGAATTTCCCAATCGATGATACTCACTCAGATAAGTGAGAATGAGTTCACTCCATTTCTTATAGTTCCCTTTCTCCAAAGTGATTAAAAATCTCATGATTACATGAATGATATATTACAATTGATATCAACAAATGTTTACACCCCACAATTAGGTTATAATAGACTTAGATCACTATGCAAAACATCAAACTAAGGTATTTGCATTACAATTGAAAGACTAATCCAAATTCTAAAAGTAATTTTTTATCACAGTCACTATAATCTGATAGCACCAATGTAAAATACAAAAAAAAAAATATGCACATTAAAAAAAATAGCACTTAAAAAGGAGTTCGTAGGAGCCCAAATGAGGCCTTGGAAGTTGTAAAAAATAGGATTTGTGATTTTCAAAAAAAATCAAGAACAAATATTAGAAGCCACTTACACCACTAGGTAGAGAAAAAACTTCCACCCGAAAAAAAATATTGCTTGAACAAAGGAGTCCGAATGATTGAGATATCGTTGTTTGAAAATCGTCTCCGTAATTATTTTTCTAAACCGCTGTCCCCGCACCTCCAAATTACTTTAAATGACTCTAGCTTTGGCTTTTGATGTCAGATTTTGATGAAATAAAATTTGATTTAGGGGGTTATGAACCTCCTTAATATGTTAACAACCTTTGATTTGCACCAACAAGATCCAATATTGACCTGCAATAGAAATCCACAAAATACAAAACTCCAAATTTTATCCAAATAGAATATGCAATGATGATTGCCAAATATCCTTATTCTACACCCACAATTGAATCAAGCCAAGATTGCATTTCTTAAGAAGAGGTCTTCACACCTTGAGAGCTCTAATACCATGTTAGAGTTTTAGGTGACTCTACAACACCCCCAGGATCAAATGAAAGACCAAGATAACTTCTACAAGATAATGGAAAGACAATCGCATTAAGATGAAAAAATGATATTATTTATAATGGACATAATTAAAATGTACATAATAGGCATGCTTATATATGGGAGGCAATAAGAGACTATGATAAGGAGTAGATAAGTTATCACCCATACAAGGTGGAATCACATGTCCACCAAAGGTGGATAATCCTCCATTATGCAGTGAAGTATGTGCAACATGTGGAGGATGATAATGTGATATGTGTACTAAAGGTGGAAATCACACATAAAGTGGAATGTGATAACAACTATCACAACCTAAAGAGGAATTTACCCTATGTCATGTGCTAATATAGGTGCAAGATTCTAGGTGTCTCATATGTAAACTACTATGCAATGCATTATTCTAAGTAAGATTAAGTAAAGTGTAATAAGGAATATTTAATTACACCTACAATAATTATGATCATGGTGTTAACATCTTCCATAGTATATCACATCTCATTGATAACAATATCAAGCCTATTAGAGATTGTGTCCAAGAATTAGGTTTCATTCCACCTACCACCGGTGTTGATACCTCCATACCTAGTATGTCTACCTATGCTCCACCCCTCATAACCACTTCCATTGAAAACACCAATCCTACACAGGTTAGCATTCCTAATCCTCTTGTTCCTCATTTTTCAAGTGCTCCATGTGTGTCCTTACCTTGATCCATGCCCACTTATAATAATGTTCATTTTTTATGCTCTATTGTCCTTCCATTTTCCACAATGGTCCAAATATTTCACACATATCTCCTAACATAATTCTTTCTACTGAATCTACCATCAATAGCTTGGCTCAAAGCATTTCATCCTTGCAGTAATAAATTGCCTCTATGAATCAATCCAAATTTAACATTCTTACTTGTGACATTGCAAGTCTTTTATCCTTAGATATTATTTGTGTTGTCATTCCTCGATACATGAAAATTATTCATTCAGAGACTTACAGTAATAAGGGTGATCCCTTGACTCATGTTAAAACCTTTCAAACATTGTGTAGTGATTTCTGTCATGATCATAGGTTCGTGGATAAATTGTTTACTAGAGCCTTTTGAGATAAATCCTTGCAATGATATTTTTCTTTTCCTCCTCATTCCATTGATTCCTTTTAAAAACTTGCTAATGTTTTCATTTAACAATTTTAAAACAATATTGGTCCAGAGATTTATTTGACTGATTTGATGCACTGTATACAAGATGTTAAAGAAAAGTTGACTGATTTCATTGGTTGATTTAAGCATTTGCATGCTCAAATTTCTTATCATGTTCTTGATGTTGATATACAATGTATTTTTATTTCTAGTTTGTAAAAAGACATTAGGGATAAGATATTGTTGTCTTAATTTTCCTCTTAAATTACTTAGTTATTTGCAATGCTTCATAATTTTTAGCTTCAAGTGAGTTAGTTTGAGAGAACTCCTCCAATGTCTCTAGTTGATAAAAGTGAAGCCACATTTAAGTTCTATAAAAAGTTTCAGAAACCTAAGAGTTTCATCAAAATCAATAATTCATAAAACCATTTTGATGAGAAAGTGGCAACAACATCCAAAGGTGTGTCTACTTGTTCATCTATATGTATACCTTGTAATTTTACATCTCTTTCTGAATCTTTGCATAATGTGATGTTGAAATTGATTGATTATAATGTGATACAAACTACTCCAATTAAACCAATTGACACATCCAAACCTTTTCGTAAATCCTTTGATAACAAAGCTTTTACCATTGTCAACCTGGCCATGATATTGGGAAGTGTTTTCGTTTGAAATCTATGATTCAAGACCTCATTGATTCCAATGTTATATATGTTGAGGGTGTTGATGATCAATGAAATAAGTCTGCAAAACCTCCTAATCAATACTTGCAAATTTATACCAATCTTTTACCTTCTCATTCAACCAATGTCATCGAGTCTACTCGGTCTTTACCTTTTCCTTCCACCCATGTTGTTGACTATGACATTGAGTGTATTGAAGCCAAAAATGTTGTCAACCATATTGATCAATCTAAACCTAAACTTGAACTTGAAATTTACATTTTATTTGATCCTAAAGGGATTATTAAAGCACTTGATGGTCCTCTTTACATTGTAGCAAGGTTTAATGGTATTATTTCTCGCGGTGTCCTTATAGATCCTACTTGCATGGTAAATGTTATAACTGAAGAAAATCTTTATAGTAGACAATTGCAACATGATTTATATGATAATTATGCTTTGATGATCCAAAATTGCAATGGTTTTACCTATCCTACCAACAACTCCATTACTTTTTTGATAGAAGTTGGTAAAACTCTAGATGTCACCTTTTTTGTCATCCCAACATCTGATCAGTTTCAAGTTAGACTTGGTCTTCCTTGACTCACATCCATGAAATTCATAGTCTCTCCTATTCATAAGTGTTTGAAATTTTGCCATGATGGATAAATAATCATGATTAATCATACTCTATATAAGCCTTTAGTGCTTCGAGAAAATTTTGACCTTGATTTCTTTTGGCCTTCTATGCCTCAACCAACTCAACCTTGCAAAGGCAATATTTTTTGATTATACAAAAAAATTCAAAATCCAAAAAATTTGTGAACTTAGCAATCCTAAAGATGTTCCATCTCCTTTCCCTAGACCTAGACCTCTTCCTACACCTCCTTTATATGCCTTTGTCCTGCCTCTTGTATCCTATAAATTTTCTATAGATGTTATCTCTCGACCTAGTGAGGTGCCTTCTATTCTTCCTCCTAAAGAAGAAAAGGACCTAATATTGATTAATCCTAAACCAAACTAAATCTCAAGAAAAACTAAACATAATCATTGTGCTCATGATTGCCACCATAAACATTGTGCTAGAGCTCCTAAGCGTGCTTCCCAAAATATCTTCTCACCTAAGAAACCTACTGATTCTTTGATTCCCTTTGACAAACCTATGCATAGATCAAGGGAGGAAGTGAGTTTGAAAAAGATGAAATTGAAATAAACATGAAAATTCTATTCATATCTTAGATTCTATTATAATTAATTTGGATGAAGAGGATACTCTTGATGATGATGATTTCAATGTTCTTAATAAAATGATGATATTCATGATAGTGATTCTAATGATATGTATGAGATTTTTGATGCTAATCATGATTTACTAGCTATGTTTACAAAATTATTATCTCTTAGTCCTAGTGATGAACATAGTGACTCATCTTTTAACCATGGTCATTGTTTGGAATTGGCTAGTGTTCCATCTATCTTTCTTGATGTTGCTCTTCTTGAATTTTTTTACCTTCTCTAAACACTACAAACCAAGATGAGGGGTAGGTGATATGCTTGACGAGCTCCTCTTGTGTGATGGATCTTTTATGTTTTCTTTTTGTAATGTACTTTCCTTGTGTTGTGTTTCTTGTTATATGTTTTGTTTAGATTCCTTTAGACAACCCTTATTACTTTATTGGTGCAAGGTGATAAAGGAGTTGATCTATTGTGACATTTCTTTATTTTTATCTCACATCTTCTGTATGTTGTTATATGTTATGTCGTGCATGTGCCACTATTCATAAATGTTCCTTTGTGTTTTATGGTTGGGGATGATGCAAAATTATAGTTACTTGTTCTTTTTGGTCTTTGTGGTGCTGACCTAAAAAGACTCTTCTTAATCACTCTTACATGATTTTCTTCTATTGTGCTTGTAGTTCTTCTACCTTTGAGGAATTATAACAATTGATTTTGATATTTTTAGCTACTAGAATTGCACCCTTTGCTAAATTACATAAAATTCAACATTGTGGAGTAACATGGGATCATTTCACAAGATGTGGGGCATTGAAAAAAAAATGAACCTTCGAAGAAGGCCATCTTCCTCTTGGATACCTCACCTAAACTAATGCAAAAAATAAGCTTGGAAAGATAAGGGACAAAGATTTGCAGAAAATAAAGTTTAAACACTTTCAAAACCTAAACTACAAGGTGGTGCACCAAAATTAATATGAACATATTGAAGCTCTCAACACCATGAAGCTCTTGGAAAAGACATAGTTTAATGTTTGACACAAAATTGATGTCTAAACATTCGCATATGAGTGCTTAACAGGAAGGAAAACAATCTCTAATACAAGCTAAAAGGAAAATGATTTTCCAAATTAACAAGATTAAACAACTTTGATTCACAACCTGTAACCTATGTGAAGTAAGGAGCTACTTACTTACAGATGCAAAAAATGAGACATAATATTGCAGGATTCAACAATGAATCACAACAAGAAAACATCAAAATCATAAAGATCAATGCATACGGTGAAGTAAACACAAAATAGGTCTCCAAAAACCTTTGTGTCTTTATTCAAACTTCAAAGGAATTGTTGCAATACATTTATAATGAGCTACAACTGTATGTGAAAAAATCAAGAGGACTGTGAAAATCTCTCCATAATAATTGCATACAGAAAGTGGAACCCCATCAAAATGAGTGTCAAAAATCATTAAGTACAAAATTCTCAACCACCAAGGGTCAAATTGATGTAGATGTATTTCCACTAAAGGTTTCCAAATCCAAATCAGTTGGCTTACTCAAGAAATCAGTCAAGTGCCCAAGGTTACACACCTTTGTTCCTTCACACAAGGCCTCTTCCAAATACACAACTCCAACAACCGATTTCAAATGCTTGGCTTAACACTTTCCAGGGTCTCTAATTACCCTATCTAACATGTTCTAACAGACTCTGATCAAACTTCCACTAATCCTTCAAGTTACCCTTACCCAGGCTCCAATGAGGCTTCCTTGTAGCCCTTCCAACCCTATTTTTCAATCTTTTCTCTCAAACTTTCCAAAACTCTTGACAAATAAATTGTACATTTAGGTACCCTTTACTAAGATATGAAACATATGTCAAAATAACATATTAGTCCTTTGGACCAATTGTACAGACAATACCCTGCTACCCCTCCAAATAGATCTCATTAGCCCTATTTTTCAAAGAAACTATAATAAAAACACCTCATAAAGAATTCAAACCAAGTGGAAGTATTCTATTTTGATTTCAAACTAACACTAATACATTTGGGGGCATTTTGCGACGGCTATGTGTCACAATTGCGACGGCTATGTGTCGCAATAGCGACACCCATAGACGTCGTAGTTTTTTAATCGCAAATTGCGACGTCTATGGGTAGCCGTCGCAATTGCGACGCCATCCCATCGCAATGTTGCCCCATTACCCATTCTGGGCCTCTACCACATTGCGACAGCAGGGCGTCGCATTACGACGGGCTCCCGTCGCAATTGCGACGCCCGTGGGTGGATTAAAAAAAAAATTATTTAATACATTGCTAATGAACCACATTAATGATTTTTTCTTTCAACAAATGAGGACACTCACTATAAAGACAACATGATAATGTACACTCACTGTAAGGACAGTCACAAATGAGGACATCTCACAATGACTGTCCCTTGTGTAATTGCCACTTGAATGTATTGCTATTCAGCCACATTAATGCTTTTCTTCTTCAAGAAATGAGGATAGTCACAGTGAGTGTACATTATCATGTTGTCTTTAGAGTGACTATCCTCATTTGTTGAAGAAGAAAAGCATTAATGTGGCTGAATAGCAATACATTCAAGTGGCAATTACACAAGGGACAGTCACTGTGAGATGTCCTCATTTGTGACTGTCCTTACAGTGAGTGTACATTATCATGTTGTCTTTACAATGAGTGTACATTATCATGTTGTCTTTACAGTGTCAATAAATGCATTATTACTTAAACTGAAGAGTACTCTAAAAAATATGTCATTGTGGAGTTCTGATTGCTTCCAATTTGATATACGCTTGTTCTACTTATGTATCCAGCATCATGTAAGAAAAGTTGATGCTTTTAAAATAGATTCATTTAGCCATGAAATGCCTGTGCATGTTACATACAAGATTCCAAGGCCCAAAACTGATTACTCATTATAATTCATGTACAGAATGATAATCAACCACAACGAGGCATGCGTAGGCGCTACTTAGATTTTGAGGCATCAGAAGCTCGCAGAAGAAACTTGACCAATGGCTCATGGAATGCAACAAACTTATTGCCTAAAACAGGAACATTGGTAACCACAGATGATGGTTCTGAAAAGAACACTTCACCATCAATGTCACGTGAGGGAACTGCAATTTTTGATGGCAAGAAACTTGTAGTATATAAGAGAGATGCAGGTACAGATGCTGGGAGAAGTTCCCAATCTTTATCTGTTGGACAGTTTTCATCTTGCTCTTATAAAACATCTGAGGGTAACTCAGACAAGTCTGACAGCTCACTTAGAAACAATGGGCATTCTTCTATGTCAGTGGGTATGCCAACTGGGATTGGTTTGCATTTAAATAGCCTTCCTCTTCAATGTCATTAAATTGTGGAACTGGGTTGCTAACAACTTCAAAGGGAGCTACTGGCATGCAGGGAATGCTGACTTTGTCTGGAGTGAAGGAGGCTCCTGGTGACAGTCGAACAAGTTCTTTACTTCCTGTAAGCTTAGGTGGAAATATTTCAGTATCAACAAATACAAGCATGGCTCCTGGAATGCTTGTGTCAGTTGTGGAAAAGACTAGAATTGATCAACAGGAGGTGCAGTCTTCTAGAAACACATAGATTGGAGTCACAAAGTCCACTACATGTTTCCGATCCCTAACAGTTGGCATAAAGCCATTGCAATGTAGGCAACCTTTTAAAACTGAATATATGAACTCAAGTCCACTTGACAAGAAGAGGCCAGCGCTACAAGATATTTCTCGACAACCTGGATTTGGTATAGGGGAAGAGTATAATCAGAGCAGTTCTAAGAAGAAAAGGTAATTGTAGGATTTTATCAACTTTATAGAGATTTGTCTTCATTTGTAATGCTTTGTTGTCTGGATAATTTTGAATTCACTTTTGCATCCTTTTCTTTAGCTTTGACTTTTTCTTTGAATGCCCAGAAGAAAGTCTGCCACGACTAGGGATAAAGAAGGCTGCAAACATTGCAATTGTAAAAAGTCAAAATGCCTTAAATTGTGAGTCTTTGTGCACTAGAGTGGGTTTATTATTTGGTTCCTATGTCTTTTCTATTTGTCTCGGAACTTGAACATTGCTATGAAGGTCTATGTGTTAGCACTTAAGAAAAGCAAATTGCAATCCAGAACATTCTACGTACCTCTTAGATGCAGCAGATCAAATAATTAAATAAATAGATGTTTTTTGATTTTTGCATTTCAATTCATGTATTGACATGACTAGATTTATAGTTTTAATTTAAATGAAATTCTTACTAGTACTCTTGCAGGTATTGTGAGTGTTTTGCAGTAGGAGTATACTGCGTTGAGTCCTGCACATGTCAAGAGTGCTTCAACAAACCCGAGTATACAGATATGGTTGTTGGCACACGCCAGCAGATAGAATCACGCAATCTGCTTGCTTTTGCTCCTAAAATTGTTCATGGTGCTGACTCTCCACCAACTAATGGGGTGAGAAAATACTGAGAGGTTTTCCTTTGTTCTGGTGTTTTCTCTTTATAGTATCACTATTACTTAACTATCTATGGAGAGTTCTTATCTTTCTCGCTATCTTACTTCAGCAGAGAGAGTGCACGGAGACTCCAGCATCGGCAAGGCACAAAAGAGGCTACAATTGTAAGAAATCAATGTGTCTGAAGAAATACTGTGAATGCTATCAGGTAGATATCTTCAATTGATTGCTTAATTTAAGGTTAAAGGCTGGAGAGTAGTTTATGTGTATTTTGATTAGTGCTCGTATCTTTTATTTTAGGCAGGGGTTGGCTGCTCAGATGGCTGCAGATGTGAAGGTTGTAAAAACACGTTTGGCAAGAAAGAAGGTATCTGGTCACTTTTTTCAAATATCGAATGCATCATATTATCTCAATATATACATGAACGATACTACAAATATTGAATGCATTATATTCTGTCATTCTATACATGTACGACGATTCAAATATCAAGTGCATTATATTATCTCAGTCTATACATGAATGATAAATTTCATTTGCAACTTGTATAGGAGGATCAGATGACACAGAAGACAAAGAATCTCAGGATGAGGTATGGGAGAAGGCTATATCAGAGGAAAAGCTAGGGCTTTGTTACTGTCCCTTGTGACAGTAACAAAATTTGATGAAAATAATTTTTGTTTCACTCAACTTTGACATTCATAACTTCCTCTTTTATTATAATAAGAAAAAATACAGTGACTTTAGAGAAAATAATGAAACTAATACAATTGCAATACAGTGGTATTTAGAACAAACAAAGCTTCACAACCATCAAAGAAGAAAAAAGCACATGCATATATCGAGTACTCCTCAATCAAAGAGATAGAGAAGAATTCAAAACATACCCAGACTGAACATGGCCATACCAAGACCAGCATCAGACAATATTCTTATTGACTGCTCTAGGATAGCTGGCATTTCAACTTTCCATCTGCAAAATAGATTATAAAAACATGAAAATATATCAAAGATGTTTGATATTGATACAAAACAACACAGATTCATTTCTTCGTACACCTGTATATCATAAAAATCCTTGCACACTTCGAAAAATTGTATTGCCTTTTACTTACTCAAAAGTAATTTACATAAAGCAGTCATTTGATTAACATGGATCCTAATATTCACAAGTACATGGTCATGTGCTCCATCGTAGCATCTTATAGATTTAGATTTGTTCTCTGAAATAATTCGATGTTTTGTTTACAATCCACAAAAGAAATATTTTCCCTCATCTACTTAATCCTAAACAAAAGGCCATATAGCAATATAGATAGAACTATATAACAAAAACCATAAACAATGGTAACCTTAGCAGTAGCAAGAAATTGTTGCAAAAACTTTACCTTATCATACCCAGATTGTTGCTTTGCCTGGCAGAGGGAAATTTGATCAGTAAAATTGACACAGAGTATGCTGTCTCCATTGTCATGCTGGATAACAAAACACCAACTTTAATGGGCATGTATTGTCCCTTGTGTAATTGCCACTTGAATGCATTGCTATTTGATGCAGGGGCATCCCTAATGCAAGCCAAAGACACCATGATTGAAGGAAGTTTCCATGAAGCCAAGGAGTCAAATCCTATCAATTGGAACATAAGATTTTCACCTTGGAGCTTTGAAGGATTGACTGGTGAAAGGTCCTTTTGATTGACAAATCAGAGTCTTTTGAATGACAAATCAGAGTCTTTTTAAATGACAATAAATTAGAATAGGAGTTTTAGATGTTTTCTTGGTTTGTAATAAATATTAAGGATTGATTTTATCTCCTTATAAACATCCACTTGTTGCACACAAGACCCCTTGGTGACTTATAAACCTTGGGCATCTTTTGAGTCCTTGGATGAAATGAGCATAGTAAGTGTTTATTAGGTGTCTTTTAGATGTTGTTAAGAAGTTTGAAGGTCCAAAATAACTTTAATAAGGTTCCTAAAGTTTCACAACACATTTTTAACCTTCTCGGTAAAGTTGTTTGCAAAGTTGTAATGCAACTTTAAAAGTTGCTTAGCAAAGTTGACATTTGTTGGATAAACTGTTCTAACCACCTAGATGGTTGAACCAACATTTGGAGAGCCTATTTTAGGCTTCAAATGGTCGAAGACAGACAGAGAACTAGTATTGTAATCATTTTGCTTTCATAAAAAATAAAAATAACCCTATTTTAGTGCATTTCTGGTGAAAAACGAACTCTGTACGGTTGTACAGATGGTGGTTGGATGATAACATTTTCCTGGAAGTTGTAATAGTGACATCTGATGCTTTGGAAGTTGGTTTGATTGATTCTCTTTGTTTTATATCTAAGTTATTTCAAATTTTCTGTGCATTGTTTACAAACCCTCATTTTCAGGGTTTGACTGATGTAAAGATCTTCACTCACGTTTCAACCATTGGAATTCCTTCTTCCTTGGTGGAATGAGAGTTAAGGATGTATATTTGTATATTCTAAAAGCCCTGAGGCAAGGGGTTGCATCTGCATTTGTTGAGAGCGAGCCCTAGATCAAAAACTACCATGTTTTTGGCTGGGAAGATGGTAATCAGATTAAAATCAGAAGCTTGCATCGTATTGAGGACTTGAAAACTTGTGCATTCTTGTTTATCTAGATCAGGAGAACACTCCAAAACTCTGATCTTGGTTTCATACACCCATTTTTAATGCTTTATTTTGGAACCCACACCTAAAAGCATGCATTAGGTCTGCGGACTCAATGAAGACATTGATATGCTGGAGTGGAGTCAAGGTCTGGGAGTTGGTGGTCTGTTAGAAATCCAAAAAGGATACTCAGAAAACATATAACTTCTTAGAGTCCTTTGGCAAGTTGCAGAGTTATGGCTGCAGAGCAGGTTTGGGAGACCTACTAGGGTCACTAGGTCAGTTTGTTATTTTGATGTCTTGGGTTGTTTAGATCACAACCAATGTATGATTCTTGTTATTTAGATGATATCTAAGGGGTTTCTAAGTTTTTCTGCAGGAAGTAAGATCTAGAACCTTAAAAGTCTCTTTTGATAGAAAATCAGGGAACTTGTCCCTAAAAGGAAATTTGTTATTGAATGGGATTGAGTCCATAAGTTGTTGTGTGATCCTTGAAACCTTCAAATTCATTACTTTGCAGAGTTTAAACATTAACCTATAGAAATCAGAGCCTAATTGATTAGTTGAGTCATTTTGGTGTCTTGAAGTGGGTTGGGACATAGATCCAAGTTTCTTGCTGACTACTCTGCATCACTATTGAACCACATTAATGCTTTTTTCCTTCAACAAATGAGGACAGTCATTGTAAAGACAACATGATAATGTACACTCACTGTAAGGATAGTCACAAATGAGGAAATCTCACAGTGATTATCCCTTGTGTAATTGCCACTTGAATACATTTCTATTGAACCACATTAATGCTTTTTTCCTTCAAGTGGCAATTACACAAGGGACAGTCACTGTGAGATGTCCTCATTTGTGACAAGGACAGTCACACATGAGGACATCTCATAGTGACTGTCCCTTATGTAATTGCCACTTGAATGTATTGCTATTCAACCACATTTATGGGCCTGTTTGGACCACAGCACACAGTAGCATCTACAAAGAAGAATATCCCAAGTGTAACAAGTTGTAAGAATATACCAACAGTTCTAAGAAGTTCCCTAGCATATAGTAGCATCTACAGAGAAGAATATACAACATGAGGGCAGCCACTGTAAAGACAACATGATAATGTACACTCATTGTATGTGTACATTATCATGTTGTCTTTACAGTGATTGTCCTCATTCAAGTGGCAATTACAGAAGGGACAGTCATTGTGAGATGTCCTCATTTGTGACAAGGATAGTCACACATGAGGACATCTCACAGTGATCGATTGTCCCTTGTGTAATTGCCACTTGAATGTATTGCTATTGAACCACATTAATGCTTTTCTTCTTCAACAAATGAGGACAGTCACTCTAAAGACAACATGATAATGTACACTCACTGTAAGGACAGTCACAAATGAGGACATCTCACAGTGACTGTCCCTTGTGTGATTGCCACTTCAATGTATTGCTATTCAACCACATTAATGCTTTTCTTCTTCAACAAATGAGGATAGTCACTCTAAAGACAACATGATAATGTACACTCACTATAAGTGTACATTATCATGTTGTCTTTACAGTGACGGTCCTCCTTCAAGTGGCAATTACACAAGGGATTTGTGTTTTCATTTTTGTTTTCAACAGTGCCGTAACCCTCCGCGAAATCACATCGGGATATAAGGGCAAAAAAAACAAGAACGTTGTCATTTGTATTTTCAACAGCACCGAGAGAGATAAACAAACTTAAAACTCAGACTTAAGAAAGATGAAGGCAATGCTTCAAAAGGTCGATGCCCTAAACATGGGAAAACATAATACCACCATTAAACGATGCCCTAGTCACCGTATTAATGCTGCCAGCTCTGTACCAGTATGTTGACTGCTCACTTTCATCCTGTGATAAAGGTAACTTCATTAATCATACTTGAAATGGCAGCATACGAACTAAAGCTACTGTGTGTCGTGGTCCAAACGGGCCCATAAATGTGGTTGAATAGCAATACATTCAAGTGGCAATTACACAAGGGACAGTCACTGTGAGATGTCCTCATGTGTGACTGTCCTTGTCACAAATGAGGACATCTCATAGTGACTATCCCTTGTGTAATTGCCACTTGAATGAGGACAGTCACTGTAAAGACAACATGATAATGTACACAAGTACCGTGAAGGTAGTCGCAAGTTAGGGCTGTTTCATTGCATACCCGAAACAATGAAGACGTTACGGTCCACAAAACGTTTGTGCTTGAAAGATGAACAAATAAAATTAAACTTCTAAATAACCAAAGCCGCTAACAATAAATTCAACATAAATATGTCCTCATTTCTGGGTATTTTAGCTCTCTAACAGCTGAATACCAGATTACATAATAATGACAAAAGAAAAATAAACCCAACGTACTCAGAAATTGTAGCTGTGATTTCGCGGAGGGAATCTCTCTCAGCGCTGTTGAAAATACAAATGACAACGTTTCTCTACATTATCATGTTGTCTTTACAATGACTGTCCCTTGTGTAATTGCCACTTGAAGGAGGACAGTCATTGTAAAGACAACATGATAATGTACACTTACAGTGAGTGTACAATATCATGTTGTCCTTAGAGTGACTATCCTCATTTGTTGAAGAAGAAAAGCATTAATGTGGCTGAATAGCAATACATTCAAGTGGCAATTACACAAGGGACAGTCACTATGAGATGTCCTCATTTGTGACTGTCCTTACAGTGAGTGTACATTATCATGTTGTCTTTAGAGTGACTGTCCTCATTTGTTGAAGAAGAAAAGCATTAATGTGGTTCAATAGCAATACATTCAAGTGGCAATTACACAAGGGACAATCACTGTGAGATGTCCTCATGTGTGACTGTCCTTGTCACAAATGAGGACATCTCACAATGACTGTCCCTTGTGTAATTCAAGCGGCAATTACACAAGGGACAGTCACTGTGAGATGTCCTCATTTGTGACTGTCCTTACAATGAGTGTACATTATCATGTTGTCTTTAGAGTGACTGTCCTCATTTGTTGAAGAAGAAAAGCATTAATGTGGTTCAATAGCAATACATTCAAGTGGCAATTACACAAGGGACAATGTCATGAGCCGTGACATATTGAACTTAGTATAATAATAAAATGATTAGATGATATATAATAATCTATTATTAACGGTATATAACAATAATATATAATTATTATCAAAAGATAATAATAATATATAGTTAGCATAATAAGTAATATGTTAATTAAATAATATTAAAATATTAATAAATAATATAATTATGATTATAATTATAATATAAATTAATAATAAATAATTATTAATAAATTATATATATTATATTATAATAATATATTAAGTAATAATATTAAATCAATTATTGATATAATAATTTTAATATATAAATAATATTAATAAACCTCTCAATATAAAACAATATGTTATCACTATAATAATATTTATTATAATATTATTAATATTACTAACATCATTAATTATAATATTTAATAATAACAATAACATTAATAATAATAATAATAATAATAACGTTTAAAGCAATATCGAATATCTATAATCGATATACATCTACATTAAACATCTACATTATCTATCACAATGAGGAATGAAGAAGTGATACAACAATCACTAGTCATTACACATCGATACCATGAGAGGATGATTAATGAACCAAATACTATGAAGTCAAGATCAACATGATATGAATAAGGGATAGGTCGCTATGTGTTTCAGAAGATGTATTGATAAGCAAGAAGGATAACCATTCATATATTATAAATAATCATTAATTGCACAAGTTTAGACAATGACATATCCGATAAAGCAATATCAAACATGAAGACCCGCTAGCAAATATGCACCATCACTTCCTATGTTATCATGACAATAACATAAACTAGATTGAATTCTACTATCTATATCAATAGACACCACATAGGAGGATATCGACTAAAGGATTGAAAGATTATCGATTGTCTGAGATAAACCACATCTTGTAGAAACACAAAAGCATCAGTGATTATATCACAAGCTATTGATGAATGAGGCATCAGTCATGGATAATAAGTACAATGTATCCTTAAGTATTAACAGGAATGGAAGTCAATTTGAAGATCAAACTCCATTACCAGCAATCAACCAATAAATGGACAATTATCAGAAAATGATATCGACTTATATCAGAGTAGAAAGATTGGATATAATCATAACAATATGGGATAAGGCAAGAGTTAATATCGATTGACTAAATACTAATGATAGTTAGACCAAACTAATACAAACACAATGGATGTTAACTACTGGTTGCACTACCAATTAGGGAAGATTACCTTCATAAAAAGATTTGATATTGAGTCAATCTGGGAGTTATCTATGATCGGAAAATAATGAAATAATATTATGTGAACTATCGGATTATGGAAAGGTGTGATTAACAAAGGGACATGGAGGAAGAAACAAGACATGTCTCATTCATAGCATCTCTTCATTTGTTAAAGACAATATAAGAATGCATTCTCATCAGTCACTCAAGGCATCATTAGAACTTTATTTACTTATCCATATTTGGATATACTCAATAGAGCATCTGCCTTTGGCAGTTTGGTTTCAAGTTTATCATTGCAGATCAGAGACAACACCATGATTGCACAGATAGAAAGGATAGTCAGAAACAGCATCAATATTTGAAGTTGCAAGCATATAATTCAGAATCTGAAATAGCAACATATCACTCATAGCGATATTACACATTTGCATAATTACATCATCATATCAGACACAGCAAATACATCGCTGTAAGCAATACTTATTGATTGTATATCGATATTGTTTATATCAGACATAGCATCATTATACTATCACTATAAGTGATAGGAAACATCATATTCATAGCATATTTCATATCATTATATCCGATAGTGCTATTAAACATATTGGTATCAATATCATCTTGCACACATATTGTGATTGAATCTGAAATAGCGGTTGATATCTTAAGTAACCTCCATTACTTAGTTTAATTGTAAGTATCTGATAGAGTAAGTCTGAGAAGTGGAGTAATTGTTCCTGTTTTCCAAGTTAGCCAAAAAGGGGACATTACAGACAATCACTGTGAGATGTCCTCATGTGTGACTGTCCTTGTCACAAATGAGGACATCTCACAATGACTGTCCCTTGTGTAATTCAAGCGGCAATTACACAAGGGACAGTCACTGTGAGATGTCCTCATTTGTGACTGTCCTTACAGTGAGTGTACATTATCATGTTGTCTTTAGAGTGACTGTCCTCATTTGTTGAAGAAAAGCATTAATGTGGTTCAATAGCAAAACATTCAAGTGACAATTACGCAAGGGACAATCACTGTGAGATGTCCTCATGTGTGACTATCCTTGTCACAAATGAGGACATCTCACAATGACTGTCCCTTATGTAATTCAAGCGGAAATTACACAAGGGACAGTCACTGTGAGATGTCCTCATTTGTGACTGTCCTTACAGTGAGTGTACATTATCATGTTGTCTTTAGAGTGACTGTCCTCATTTGTTGAAGAAGAAAAGCATTAATGTGGTTCAATAGCAATACATTCAAGTGGCAATTACACAAGGGACAATCACTGTGAGATGTCCTCATGTGTGACTGTCCTTGTCACAAATGAGGACATCTCACAATGACTGTCCCTTGTGTAATTCAAGCAGCAATTACACAAGGGACAGTCACTGTGAGATGTCCTCATTTGTGACTATCCTTATAGTGAGTGTACATTATCATGTTGTCTTTAGAGTGACTGTCCTCATTTGTTGAAGAAGAAAAGCATTAATGTGGTTCAATAGCAATACATTCAAGCGGCAATTACACAAGGGACAGTCACTGTGAGATGTCCTCATTTGTGACTGTCCTTACAGTGAGTGTACATTATCATGTTGTCTTTAGAGTGACTGTCCTCATTTGTTAAAGAAGAAAAGCATTAATGTGGTTCAATAGCAATACATTCAAGTGGCAATTACACAAGGGACAATCGATCACTGTGAGATGTCCTCATGTGTGACCTTTGTGAAGGCAAGTGCCAATTTGTACCCAAGTTACCAATATTGTGGCAAAAGTGGGAATGAAGCATTTAGGGGTCAAATTGGGCAAAGAAGTGTAGAAGTGGCCTATGTGAGGTCTAAATAGCCTAACTAAGTCATGGTTAGGGTCTTATGGTGTTTGAACAATAAGTTTTGAACCAAAATCCCAAAGGTTGTAACAAGTTGTCAATGTTGTCATTCACAACATTGACAACATTTGTGCAAGGGAGCATTTTCGAGTAAGATGGTTATGTAACTATATGAAACCATTGAATTAGGCATCAGATCAACTATAAGAGGCCTCCATCGATCTGTGCAAAAGGTTGGGGGGAAAAACATTTGGAATTAAGAAGATTTGTAGAGTAACACGGTTTTAGTGAATTCTTGAGTTTTTTTGTTTCTTTGTTTTCAGTTGATTAATGGATTAGATAGCTCGCAGTGTCTATTGGAAAAGTTAGTACAAGTTGTTTTTTTATTCTGTGTTGTGTTTTTTTTGAGTTTTGAAGCATTCCAACTAGTTTGTTAATTCTTTTGTTAAGTACCCTATCATTGGTTTGAACCAGGCAGGTTGAACAAATGGAGTCTTAGCTCATCATTCCATTGTCAATTTTGTACGGGCTCTTGGAATGGGTGAGGAGACTCCATGTACTATATGTTTGGAAGGAGGGGCCCTGGGAAGCTCATTTTCTATGTTTGCAATGATGTCCTAGGTGAGTCAGTTGAGCACAGTTAGGGATGACAAATCATTACAAGAAGATTACAACAAGTTGAATGCATTGGTTGCTTCAACTAAAATCTCATGGAGAGGTAGACACACATCTAAAGAAGCCCCAAGTCAAATTAGAAGATTGGGTGAGTTTCTTTGGTTGCTAAGAAAACAAACTCTTAGTCAGACTGTCCAAGTTGTGTCAAAATACTTGTTTTCAGGCATGGCTGTAGCAGTTGGTGTACAAAAAATCTAGGAGGAGAAGACCTTAGATATCTTGGAGTTCTCAATAAAGGGCATCTGAATCCTAAGCCCTTTAGGTGGCTTAATATAAACAAAAAGGCTTGACAAAGGCCTAATTGCTAGCAGCCTATTTTTGGGTGCAATTGGCATGGTTTGATGAACCGGATTGAAGTACTGATGAAAAGTATAGGTGAAGGAGTAATATTGAAACCAATAGAGGTCCTAGTGGCCAGCCTCTCCATGGAGTAAAGTTCTAGTTGAATGTGTTTCAATTTATGAAGACAAGACTAGGAGTGTCCTAGTAGCTAGATTGGTATTGAGCAGAGTTCGTTGTATTTCTTGTTGGTGTGCACTAGTTGAAGGAGTGGGATCTTGGGTAGAGATACCTAAAGAGTGTAGGGATAGTTAAGTACCCTATCAAGTCAAAACATTGGCCTAAAGAGACCCTAGTGAAGGATAGGGAGTGAGCAAGACAAAGTGTTACATCAATTAACAAGATCATTTTTTGGTAATTGCGTACATTATCATGTTGTCTTTACAGTGCCTGTCCTCATTTGTTGAAGAAGAAAAGCATTAATGTGGTTCAATAGCAATACATTCAAGTGGAAATTACACAAGGGAATATCACTATGAGATGTCCTAAGTGTGACTGTCCTTGTCACAAATGAGGACATCTCACAGTGACTGTCCCTTGTGTAATTGCCACTTGAATGAGGACAGTCACTGTAAAGACAACATGATAATGTACACAAGTACCGTGAAGGTAGTCGCAAGTTAGGGCTGTTTCATTGCATACTCGAAACAATGAAGACATTACAGTCCACAAAATGTTTGTGCTTGAAAGATGAACAAATAAAATTAAACTTCTAAATAACCAAAGTCGCTAACAATAAATTCAACACAGATATGTCCTCATTTCTGGGTATTTTAGCTCTCTAACAGCTGAATACCAGATTACATAATAATGACAAAAGAAAAATAAACCCAACGTACTCAGAAATTGTAGCTGTGATTTCACGGAGGGAATCTCTCTCGGCGCTGTTGAAAACACAAATGACAACGTTCTTGTTTTTTTTGCCCTTATATCCCGATGTGATTTCGCGGAGGGTTACAGTGCTGTTGAAAACGCAAATGACAACGTTCCTTTTTTTTTTTGCCCTTATATCCCGACAACATCGCAATTGCAAGTTAGGGCTGTTTCACTGCATACCCGAAACAATGAAGACGTTACGGTCCACAAAACATTTGTGCTTGAAAGATGAACAAATAAAATTAAACTTCTAAATAACCAAAGCCGCTAACAATAAATTCAACATAGATATGTCCTCATTTCTGGGTATTTTAGCTCTCTAACAGCTGAATACCAGATTACATAATAATGACAAAAGAAAAATAAACCCAACATACTCAGAAATTGTAGCTGTGATTTCGCGGAGGGTTACGGCGCTGTTGAAAACACAAATGACAACGTTCTTGTTTTTTTTGCCCTTATATCCCGATGTGATTTCGCGGAGGGTTACGGCGCTGTTGAAAACACAAATGACAACGTTCTTGTTTTTTTTGCCCTTATATCCTGATGTGATTTCGCAGAGGGTTACGGCGCTGTTGAAAACACAAATGACAACGTTCTTTTTTTTTTTATCCTTATATCCCGACAACGTCGCAATGGCGACGTTGCCAAATGTATTGTCATCGCAATTGCGACGGTGTCGGGCTATATTTGAAAAAAAAAAGCCAAAACCGCATGACATTTGCCTGTCGTCGCAAATTGTCGTCGCAATTTCACCCCAAATGTATTAGTGTAAGGATTTTTGTACTTTTTTGTATAGCCATGGTCATTTCATAGGCTAACTTACAAACCCTCACCAAAAGACCCTTAAACTAGGGCTTTCTCAAAAACACATCTCCAAACACTTACGGACTTGAAACAAAGTTTTTTCACCATGTACTTTACATGCACAAACACAATTTATAAGAGTATCGTACCCTCATTAAGGGAAAACTCCATATCCAATACTTGTGCCATGTTCCTTAACCCGTCAACATGCACCTTCAACTCTCAATGATGATCATCAACATCTTAGTCCTACATTCCTACACTATTCAGATTGTAAATCAATATAATACAACATTTGGAGGCCCATTATACAAGTCACATCCTTCACATAAAGTAGAATGGGTCCATTTTTCCTCTAGACCCTCAAAACTACAAAAGTTAATTATCCACGGGTTGCACAGATCAGTGATTAAAATCCAAAGAACAACATTTGTAAATGGATTAAAATAGATGGAAAAAATATAAATTAGTGTTCACAACATCTGATAATAGTCTCTACAAAGATGATTAGAAACAAAATAGATTCTAGATATCAAAACCTAGAAATTTCATCAAAAATGACAGGAAAATGAACTTTTCATTGATCAAATATGAACAAATACATCTCCTCTTCTCATTCTTGCTTTCCACGGACTTATATAGGGATTCTCTATGCGATACATATATTTCCAAATAAAAGACGCGCCCAAAACTCCCTTAACTACCAAACTACCATGTACTCCTAACTAGCCATTAGGATTCAAAGTTTAAATGTGTTAACTGTTGATTCTTGGTTCTTAGGACCTCATAACTTATTAAAAGGCTTATATTTTATCCTTATTACATCAAATAAACTTATATATACCCTATTTAACTTATTAGGCATCATTTGTACCATAGTTACACAACTAGAGCCAATGACCCTTATTAGGTCCATTAGGACTTACAATCATTTTTTCCTTACAATCATTTTTTCCTTTCTATTACATTCAAATGCCTTAATAGGATTCATCACATCATATTTTGGTCCTGTAGACCCTTGAATCCATTTTCTATGCCACAATGACTTCTTGAACCTTCTTGCCCCATTGGGTGCTCCTGCACCATATTCCCTGCCTTTGAAATGTTTCCAAGTCCCTTGGAAATACCTGCAACACAAAACATTAGAAAAAAAAAACAAAAGATTCATTTTAACTTTTGGCTTGCACATATCTTCTATATGCCATCTTTTCCTTGCTAGATCCTTTCTTCCTTTGATCTTCCATATCCCCTTCATCTTTACATTAGGCTTGCCTCCCATGAGAAAAATGAACACTACATGTTTCGCACCATTCATTAACTTCATCATCCTGCTCTGAACTTTAACAATTGTTGCACACACCTGCAACTTGTCCCAACCAATCACCCAAAGACACATCTTCACATTTCCCACTCAATCTCCATGCTTGTAGAGTAAATCAATTCTTTAGCCTTGTCAAGGCCTACCACCATCAACTCACACTTAGTATCCTCCATTGAGACCACGACTGCTACCAATTCATCCTTTTCCTCATGCCATTCCTTTTGGCATACCAAACCTTCAAAAACTTCCATGGCTTCATCATGTGCTTTCATAGGAGTACCTTGCATAGTACTCTTCTCTTCCTCCAAAGGACACAACATAGTGCCTACCAAAACTAGCTCATCACCCTCAATCCCTTCAAGACTTGCTTCCTTGTTGTGTTCACCAACATCTTCCATCTCTGATTCAACATCAAGAACCTTCTCATTACCAGTTCCTTGTCTTTCTCATCATCTATCTATTGCACCTTCATCCTTCCTTCTAAGGCATCAAGCCTCCTCATTTTTCATCTGTCCCTTTTCTATTGCTCTCTTTCCTTTCTCCACTTTTCTTCTTCCTATTTTTCTCCCTCTTCCTCTTATTGTTTCCTCTTCTCTTCTTGTTCTCTTTTCTTCTTCCCATTCTTCAAGTAGGTTTCCATCACCTTTACCAAGTCTTTCTATGTTGGTGTTAACCCCATCTTTTTCTTACCTTGGCTACACAAACTTCCTCAATACCCAATTTGCAAGGATCTACTTCCGTGATTTAATACCAATTTGAGAAAAGGTATGTCCACCCAAAGGTTTCCAAACGCAAATTAGTTGGTCTACTCAACGAATTAGTCAAGTTCCCAAGGTTACACACATTTTTTACTTCACACAAGGCCACTTCCAAATACACAACTCCAATAACCAATTTCAAATTATTGGCTTAACACTTCCTAGGGTCTCTACTTACCCTATCCAACATGTTCTTATAAACTTTGATAACACTTCCACTGATCCTCCAAGTTACCCTTACCTGGGATCAAATGAGGCTCCCTTGTAGCTCTTCCAACCCTTTTTTCAGTCTTTTCTCTCAAACTTTCCAAAAATCTTGACAAATAAATTGTAGATTTAGGTACCCTTTATTGAGATACAAAACATATGTCAAAATCACATATTACTCCTTTAAACCAATTGTACATACAATACCCTGCTACCCCTCCAAATAGGTCTCATTAGTCCTATTTTCCAAAGAAACTATAAGAGAAACACCTCATAAAGAATTCAAACCAAGTGGAATTTCTCTATTTTGATTCCAAACTAAGGATTCTTGTACTTGTTTGCATAACCATGGTTATTTCATAGGATAACTTAAAAACCCTCACCAAAAAACCCTTAAACTAGGGCTTTCTCAAAAATTCATCTTCAAACACTTCCAAACTTGAAACAAAGTTGTTTCACCATGTACTTGACATTTACAAACACATTCTACAAGAGTATCATATCATCATTAAGGGAAAACTCCAGATCCAATACTTGTGCCATGTTCCTTAACCCTTCAACATGCACCTTCAACTCTCAATGGTGATCACCAACATCTCAGTCTTGCATTCCTACACTATTCAGATTATAAATCAATATAATACAACATTAGAGACCCATTCTACAAGTCACAACCTTCACATAAAGTAGAACGGGCCCATTTTTCCTCTAGACCATAAAAACTACAAAAGTTAGTTATCCACAAGTTGCACAAATCAATGATTTAAATCCAAAGAATAGAGTTTGTAAATGGATTCAAATAGATTTAAAAACACATAAATTAATTTTCACAACATATGAGAGTGGTCTATGCAAATATGATTAGAAACAAAATAGATTCTAGTTATCAAAACTCAAAAATTTCACCAAAAATGACAAGAAAGTGAACTTTTCATTGATCAAATATGAACCGATACATCTCCTCTTCTCATTATCGGTTTCCATAGCCTTATTTAGGCATTCTCTACATGATACATCTATTTCCAAATCAAAAACTCGCCCAAAACTCTCTTAACTACCAAACTGTCATGTATTCCTAACTAGCCGTTAGGATTCAAAATTTAAATTTGTTAACTTTTGATTCCTGGTTTTTAAGACCTCATAACTTATTGAAAGGCTTATATTTTAGCCGTATTACATCAAATAAACTTAGATATACCCTATTGAACTTATTAGGCATCATTTTTGCCACAGTTACACAACTAGGTCAAATGACCCTTATTAGGTCCATAAGGATGTACAATCATTTTGTCCTTTCTATTACATTCAAATGCCTTCACAAGCTTCATCACATCATATTTTGGTCCTGTAGACCCTTGATTCCATTTTCTATGCCACAATGGCTTCTTGAACCTTCTTGCCCCATTGGGTGCTCCTGCACCACAAATGTAGGAAAGTAGGCCCCAAAGATGAAGTTAAAACCAACAAAAAGATGTCATTTAGTTGGAAAAAGTCTCTCCAACCCATAAGGAACATAAAACCTCATAAAAAAAAAAACCTCAAAATGCTCAAACAACCCATAAATACTCTCCAATTGTTGAGAAAAAGTCCATAAATGACCCTCTCCTAAATCTGTTCCATGACTTCTAAATTACCTCCTCATGTTTTCAAACTATCTCAACTTCCAAGAAGAAGTATTCTCAAACATAAATAGCTCCTTATCTGCAGTTTAAGAACAAGTAAAAGACACATGGCAATAGAAAATTCCTTCCTTGCAAAATGCAAATTCAAAATGCCTATATCCCTTATTTTTTTCACATTTATAACATAATAAAGTTTGAATTTATAAGTCATTCCAACTTTTATGTGTTAAACAATACATTTCATGCAAAAATAAAATATACCCCTTTTACATTTTTAATTAAATATTATATGTTAATAAAGTATTATCATATAATAATTAAATAAAAGTAAACAACATTACAAAATGTGCAATAAATAAAAGAAAAACTAAAGTTAATATAAATAAGAATGAAACAAACTTATTAATATTAAGTTTGGTTAATATTAATAACCATCCCACTTAATACATTAAGTCCACTCGACACTTCTGAACATCTTAAGGAGAAATGGGTTTCACGGGGTATTAACTTGACTTCAAGCATTTTTTAAAACAACCCACTAAAAACCGTAGGGCATCATTTTCTTGCCCCAAATCAACACTTAGCGTGCTCATTTGGAATTTCACTTTTTCTACTCGACTTTCAAACTCTAGCCAACGAACTTGATAACCGTAAAGTTTATCTGAGACTTCACCTAGCATCTGAAGAACATCCTGCATGAAAACTTAGAGGTTTTGTGGTGCTTCTTCAGTTAACAGGTAACACCATTCTTTTCACAACATTCTGTGAATAAAATGATGAATTTGGTGTTTCTTCATGCAGATTGCTTCTAGTCAATTAATAGTTACTTCCATTTTAACAAGAAACCTCCATAAAACTGTTGTTATCTGTATAAATCTTACAAGATTCTTTGCATTTTTTAAGGTAACTCAACATTTGTTGAAGTTCCTTGCATAAAACATGAAGCTTATTTTCCTATTAACATGAACAAAAACCCAATGATTATCTTCATTTTCACATACAAATTCTTATCTTGAGGGTTTCTCTTTAGGTTGCAGCTTTTGATCTTCTCTGTCATCACTTGATCACATCTATTAAAACATGTTGATCCATCTATTGAACATTGCATTCTAACGAAATTGCAAGGTTTTACATCAAATAGATGTGTCTCTTGGATAATTTTCATTGACTTGATCACTGTTTATGACACAATTACCATTGTTTGATAGATATGCGCATGTGTTGATTATTTGTCCTTATGTGCCTCACGTAATCTCTAATATGCAGCTACACCATGATTTCTTTTGAAGTCTTCAGTACATCACACTGAAGTTGTAGAAGTTCTAGAATATACCTTTAACATGGATTTCTAGACCTTCTTCATCTTACGTGTGAAGTAATGATGTGAAGTCCTTTTCATTCATGATACAATCATAGTTGACACTTCAGTTGATTCCCGACTAGCTAGTGTTTCCCACTTGATGCCGATGTAAGTTCAGGAGACCTTACAACACTAGGTATCCTGCACTTTCTTTGGCATGAATGTGAAGACACTCAAAACAAGAAAGTGCATTATGATGAAACCTTGATGTTGATTCACTGTAATTGAAACAAAAGGTTTCATGAAAATATACATGTTCCTTTAATGTCTCATTCTAGGCTTTGTACTTACATTATCTGTAATTGCATCTTATTGTATTTCTGATTTCCTTGAATAAATTCATTTATCCCTCATAGGTATGCTGGGTTCAAACCCTTATGGGATCCCATTTACATCCACAAACCAATGAGGGAAAAACATCCCTACACATGAAGAAAACACATTAGAAATAAAACACTCTCATGGATCTGTGTCTTTCTTTCTTTTATGCAAATTTAGGACAAATTTTGATATCATAAATATATGAATAGGTGATTGAGTGTAACTATCCATTGCTTAGAACCATTGGATCTAACCCATCCCTTTTTTCACACATGCAGGACTCAGAAGTTTCTTTGGAGGAGTTCCGAGAAGCTAGGACCAGACATGAATATAGGCCCATTCCAACCAGTCAAGTCAAGACAATGACTGGTTACTTTTGATCTCTATTTCTATACCTCTTGCTAGTAATTTTCTTCTCTTATTTAGCATAGAATATAGAAAGTCCACTCTCATAGCTTGTATGAGAGATAAATTCGATATTCAACAGATTACTCTTTCTTTTCAGATGTATAAACATATATGTAACTGTTTATGTTTAATACAAAAGAAACATGATTTTACTTTATTCCCTTGCAATCTTTTATGGTAATTGAATATCAAATAATGATTCTAAAACAATAAGAAATGTACCCTTTTTTCTTTTAAATGCATACTGCTCCAACAAAATTGTAACTGTAGTAAAAATTTAGTAATATTTCTGGAAACTTAGGCTGAATGTCTTCCTACTAGACATAGGGAAAAACCAATAGCCTTATCCTTTGGGCACAGAGTCAGTTAGCTCAACTTAGGTAAAATAATTGAAAACAGTTGAAACACTGGGTAAGTCTTTGTACCTTGCTAGTCTCCAATGGTATGATTTGTAACAATGAGGAAAAAAACTTCATTGTTATGAATGATAAATAAAGTACCCAGCAAGGCACAAAGGTATTTGATTCTTTCAAAGATTTATGAATAGTAATGAAACTTTGACACCAAAACAATTCCTCCTCACTGAGTTACATTTGAATGTATGTCTTATTGTAATGAAATAAGTTTCACTACAATAATATGTATGCTAAAATGTAACTCCATGAAGATGAATTGAAATAGATTAACTCCACAATGTAGTTGAAACCTAGAATAGAACTCAAAGACTATTATTGAAATCAGGAAAGACGAGGACAAAACCTAGGCAAACTTGTATTGGAAAGCACTTGGGGAAAACTAAAAACATCTAACCTATGGTGCAGTAGCACCTTATTGAAAGCAGTGAAAACTATCCTAAGATTATTTTCAAAGATAGATCAAACCTCAAAGAAAGGCTTGAGGTGTATCCTGTTGATCGGGATAGGAAGAACTTATCCATCCATAGTTAACAGTTGAAATGCATTGTGCTCCTTGTACTCTTTGATCATGAATAGACCACTCCAAAATGATTCAAATTTGGAATGCTTGTCTAGTCTACTTTTCGGCCCATCTCTTTTGAGAACCATATCTCCAACATTTAACACTCTTTCTATTTCCTTCTTATCAAAGGCTCTTTTAGTCTGCATTTGCTAATACTCCATGGTTTGCATAACTTTTCTTTAGGTTTCCTCCAACTCTATTAGTTGGGCATATCTCATTACCATAGGATCAACATATTCAAATAAAACTAGCTGACTAACAAGATCCAAAGCTGGTAACTCAGTAGATATTGGAAAATTTTCTTCTTTTCCATATACCAACATGTAGGGAGAGTTTCCAATCACCTTTTTAGGAGTGATTCTATTTTCCCATAAGGAATCTTTTTGTCTTGAATGTCAATCCCTCTGATTGTCTTGCAATGTCTTCTTAATGATTTTTATCAAGCTCTTATTGGTGGACTCTGCTAGTCTATTCCCTTAAGAATAGATATTGGAACTTATATTCAAATATACTCCATTTTTTAATTCCCAATCAATCACCTCAAACCTACAAAAGAAAGAGAATTATCTGATATGATAGAATCAGGCACCCCAAATCTGATAACAATGTCATCATAAAAATTGAGTACAACTGATTCATTAGCCTCTTTCAAGGCACTGCTTATGTCCAACGTGTGAAATAATATGTTGCAGTAATAATCCAATTGTGTCTTGCACTTTACGGTGGATTAATAACTCCAATAAAATCAATGCCCCACTTCATAAAGGGTTGTTCAACTTGAATAGGCTGCAATGGCAATGTTGGCAACCTCTCTTTGCCTGCAAACATGACACACTTGACACACTTTCTGACATATGTATGAGAATTCTTAAATAGGTCTTGCCAATAATAGATATCCTTCATTACCTTAAATGTTGTTGTTCTAGAAAAATAATGACCTCCTAAAGGTCCATCATGAAATTCATATAATATTTAGCTGATTTGATTAGCATCAATACATCTATGCAAAACACCATTGTGATATTTTCTAAACAAGAGATCATCAATTAGAACATAAGGAATTTAATGAAGTCTGAAATACATCTTTTTAGCTCTGTAAAGACCAGGTGAGCACTCACTTGTCTTCAGGAAGTGAGTCATCTCCTTCAATGAGCCTATTGATTGATCATTTGTAGCTGCTCCATAGTTAACCAGAGTTGTTTCTATTACTACCTCATCTTCTGGAACTGGTTCTTTGGCCATCTTCTCACAAAGACCTTTTCTCCAAAAAAATTTAGTAGTCTGAATGTCAATGTCATACTCCATAACTCTAGTAATCAACCCAACTCTTTTCTCGTTGAGGTCCTTTCTCAACAAGAACTCTTTCACACTAGGGTGTGCTAACATCAATTGAATCTTATTATGAGACAAAAGGTGCCTAAACTTATTAAGACTCTTCACAACAACTAAAACATGCTATTCAAAACCTTCTACATTCCGATGTACTAAAATTGCAAAAATAACATCATAGTTTCCATATGCATATACTATAAAATCCTTATCAAAATTAGGATTTACCAGTGTTGGAGCTGATGTCAAAGCCTCTTTAATTGCTTGAAATTTATTTTCCCCTCTTTGGACCAGTTGAACATGACATTCTTCTTTAACATGGATGTTAAAGGCTTCAAAAGATTATCTATATCAGGTAGAAAATATCTTACAAAATTGATCCTACTTATAAAGCTTTGCAACCCCTTCTTATGATGTGGTAAGGGTAGCTCCAGAATGAATGCCACTCTTTCAGGATCCACAATTATCCCCTATTTTGATAGAATATAACCCAATAATTTTTCTTCATATACAAAAAAGACACATTTTTGGGGATTTAGGGAATACCAAACTCTGTACATCTCTCAAAGATATGTCTAAGGTGATCGATATGATTCGTTACCTTCTTTAAATAAACTTTGATATCATACAAGTAGACCAGTACAAACTTATACATCATATTGCTAAAAGCCATGTTCGTGGCTTTCTCAAAGGTTGCCTCTACATTGGATAAACCAAAGGGTATTTTCCTATATGCCATGGTACCTCATTTTGTGGTGAATGCAGTTTTAAACTAGTCTTATTCTTTAACTAATATTTGATTATATCCTAAATAACCATCCAAAAGCAAGAAACACTCTGAACCAGAAACACATTGAAGTATTTTCTCCATGGATGGTAAGGGATTACGATCCTTCAAGGATGCTCTATTAAGGTCTCTAAAGTCAACACAACCTAAGTTCACCAATTTTTTTAACAAGGATAAGATTTGACACCCAACTAGTATGTTTTATTGGGAAGATAATGCCAATCTCAATCATCTTAAACACTTCTTTCTACATTAAGGGTTCTATATTGGGGTTAACTAGCCTCTATTTTTGTCTATGGGCTTGGCATTAGGCTCTAGTTCTATTGTATGCTGAGAAATTTGTGGGTTAAACCCTTTCATATCCCCATAATCCTAAGAAAAAAAAATCACTAAACTCTTGGAAAAGCTTAATATAAGACTATTTTTCAGAAGAACTCATCTTTCCAAACTTTAAGTTCTTATTTGGAGAAATTTCTGAGTCCTCACAATGATCTTGTTGGACTATCAAACTTATTTTGTTCTTTCTAGCTTGATCATCTATGTTGAAAATAGACTCTAAGGTGACTAATCCCTTGGGAAACTTGTTTGACTTTAGATAAATAATTCAGTCACCATATTGTTGTTTAATTATATCCTAGTTTGTAGCTGTAAAAACATCTTCAAACAAAAAATGTAGCATCTACTCATCACTATCAAACACTTGCCAATTAGTATCATTATCAGAAATTGAAGTTCTCATTTTAATCTTGATATGTTTTTTATCACACCATTTTATAATATTGTTTGGAATATCAAACAGTGCTCCTACAATAGCTAACCTATCAACATGTTGATTTAACCTTCTAGGAATTGCAATCAAATTGAAGACATCAAAATCCTCTATCATATCCCACACTCTATGCTTGTAGGATCTTAAGGAATCATTTTTAAAAAAATTCAAACCTCTCATCCAATTAAACATTAACTCACTATCACCATAAATCTTGAAACTCTTAATTTCCCTTTTCCTTGCCCATTTTAACCCTTGAATTAAACCTTCATACTCAGTAGTATTGTTAGTGGAAGAAAAACCAAAATGGGAAGCTACATAATACTTATCTCCTTTAGGAGACACCAAAATTGTACCTCCACCAGCAACATGTTTTCTTGTAGAGATATCAAAAAACATCACCCAAACCTCATCTTTTTGTTCAAGACCATCATTTGTCCTCTTGGCAAGGTTTGGCATCACTAAACCATCTTCTTGGAACATATAATTACCTAGGACAACATCCAAGACAATGCTAATCTCATCATTTAAAGTATTCTCTTCCGCCCATTCATCTAATAGATTATCAGTAATACTACTAATTTGAGTATTTGTCTCTAAGACAACAAGGTTCTCGCCTTGATCAAATGCAACACAACTTGCATTAATGAAACTGAGTATGTATGTCTTAATGTGGTCTTTTGCAAGGATTTTTTATTTAGTTGTTACTTTGGTTCCATAACGGGTCCTAAAAAGAATTTGGGACCAGTCTAAAGAAAGATATCATCCTATCTTAGTTGTAAACTCCCTTGACAAACAGAGGGAAAAATATGGAGGAAGATATATTACGAATATAACTTGGGGTATGGAGAATATAAGACAGGGATGGAGAGTCAAATTTGCATCTTTAATAATTCCTATGGTGCTAAAAGTAGAACCATATAACTGCACTACCCCTTTCTCTAAGGGCTAATAAACTAAATCCAGCTGGTCAACAATCTTTTTTGGCATTACAGAACTGGTAGCTCCACTATCCACCATGAAATTGTGCACTAACTTATCCCTAATGATCAAAGATAAATAGAATGAGGATTTCACATTATTACCTTATACTTTCTTGCTATCCTGAGGAATAACTTCTAGAACAACATTTGTTAACACAACCATGTGAGGTTCATCAGTGATTTGTTTAGGCCTGCCTCTTCAAATAAGGCTTTCTTCAATAAATCAGTTTGCCCCAAAATGGCCAATGAATCCCACATTGACATAGTGACATTCATCTTCTTAATATTATCCACTATGTTGTAAGGCACAACTAAATGCATCCTTTGATGTGTCTTAAGAACAACATGATATGCTTGTAGCTATGGCTTCTCCTTAGATGGAATGATAGGATTTCTTTTCAAAATGATTGGAACTTGATTAGATGATGACTCTACAATTGTAGGTCCTTTACCCTTATTTTCTATTTTCTCTATGTATAGACATATTTTCTTGCCTCTGGTATTGGCTACAATTGGTTAGTCATCATTTACTCTACATAACTCTTCTCCTTACCAATCAAAGAAAGCAGTTTCAGTTGGAGTAGAATTATTGTCTGTCATGTCAAATGGTGTATCTAGTTGTGAACTTGTTATATTTTGGACCATTAACAGTTGATTAATGACCCATTTGAACAAGTATCTTGGTTATGTGCTTGGTTGCATGGGTAACACCACTCATATTCTACAACTAAGTTATTTTGAGCTGGTACAAGCTCCCTTAGAAAATTGAGGGGTACTGAAGCATAGGCCTAGAATGGTCTTTGATTCAGATTCTTCATGTTGTCTTGATAGTTACCCCAGTATGGCTGTCTACCACCTTGATTATGTTATTGTTGAACTCTAGTTTGATTTTATTGTTGTGGGTAATATTGATTAGCACCTTGATTCTACTACTGGTAAGACTACCTTCCTTGAAATTGTTGTTTTTTAATACTAGCCAATTCATTCCCCAAAGTATGAAGTATACTTTCAATCTTCTATTGGCTTCTCTTAATCTCTTGTAGCTCGTGTGAAGGTCCTGAAGCAGTTGGGTCACTTGTTGCAATAGATTGTAATGCAAGAGTAGCTAGTAATGGTGCAAAAGGAGGAACAACCAATGACATATTAGGCTATATGTCAGGAAAAATAGGCATAGGTGGCCTAGCTGATATCTTCCCTACTTGAATAAGGTTGTTTTCTACTCTTACAACAATATTGTATGCCTGGGGTAAAGAATTACCTCCCATTGACTGAATTTTTATAGATATATCACTATTCGGATTCTTCAAATAATACAAAAAGGCATAATTAGGTGAATGCCTTACTGCAAAAGGTATTCCATCCCAGATTCTATGAAACCTTGTGTTAAAATCAATCATTTTCTCTTGAGGAGCCCTCTTAATGGTGGTTATCTATTCAACCAAGGACAAATAGTCTGACTTATCCTCAAAAAATATGCTCAATGCATCTCCAAGGTGATCTCATGTGGTAATTGAACCCACTGCTATACGTTTAAACCATTGAAGTTCTTTACCTTTCAGGGAAGTTACTAGTAACCTCATAGCTACATTCTCTTCAGTGATGTGATGAACATTGTAGAGAGAAGCCACATCTTTGATGTGCTAAAAAGCTATAGTCCAGCCCTCGCTAGTATAACCAGGTAAACTTTTCAAAGTTGCAAGTGGTATGTCATTATATTGGGCAAGATTCAATGGGCTACCTTGGTCAGAGGGCACACAAGCAAATGGCCTTTCCATTCTATTGGTCTAAACTGGTACTCAGGCTGAAGCTGCACTTGAACTTGCTAATGTAGAAGCTGAAACACTTGAACTTGATAATGCAGTACTAGTTGTAAATGAAATACTCACTATTACAAAAGTACTAGTTGAAAGTTGGATGCTAAAAATGAAATAGAAGAGAAAGAGGAAACTGGAGGCTTTGTTTTGCAAGTGGGTGACGTTGAATGCCTAACAACGTCTTTCTGTGAAGGCCTCCCTCTTCTTCCTAGTCCTCTCCCAGAAGGTGAGGTCTTAACTCTCTTTGAAGGAGGAGTTCTTTCAAGTGTCCTACCTCTTCTTCTAGGTGGAGACAACTGCAAGTACTCAAATGACTTTGACCTCCTAGTTTCAATTCATCTCATACAACACTAATCTTTAACCATGAGACTGAGTCGCCAGATATGCAGAAAGATAACCTCTTCTAGGTCTGATTTTGCTAACATATCAAAATCAGAAAATAACATGAAAATAATGACAACAAGATTAGTTCACAAGAACAAGTCCCATTGGGCGTGCCAAAATTGTTAGCTATTAGAATTGCACCTTTGCTAAATTACATAAAATTCAGCATTTCAGAGTAACATGGGATCATTTCACAATATGTTGGGTATTGAAAAGAAAAACATAAATGAACCTCTAGAGAAGGCCGACTTCCTCTTGGATAATTTGCCTAAACTAATGTAGAAAATAAATATTGGAAAGAAAAAGGACAAAAATTTGTAGAAAATAAACTTTAAACACTTTCAAAAGCTAAACTACAAGGTGATGCTCCAAAATTAACATGAACATATTGAAGCTCTCAACATAATGAAGCTCTTGGAAAAGACACAGTTTAATGTTTGACATAAAATTGATGCCTAAACATTCACCTATGAGTGCTTTACAGGAAGGGAAAAAATCCCTACTGCAAGCTAAAAGGAAAATGATTTTCACAATTAACAAGATTAAACAACTTTGATTCATGAGCTAAAATCTTTTCCCCAGGAACAACAAAAAAGCTTTCGATGAATTCCGCTCCTGCGTCTGCTCCCGCTTCCGCCTATTTGAATCAAGGCCTGTCGTCTTGGATTTTTGCCTACGGGTGGGTGTCGTTCGTTTGCTCCCGCTACGTCTGGGCCTACGAGTGGGTGTGGACCTTCAAACCTAGGGTTTGTTGCCTTTGCCCTTTCGTCCAGGTTTGTTGCCCTAGCTGCTGCGGCTGTGTCTAGACCTTCTCCGGCGGGTGGACGTGTTTCTTCAAGGGTTTTGGGGTTTGTTGCGGCTGCCTCTGGTGGTTCTGTGATATCCTATGCGGATGTGGCTGCCTTTGAAGTTGGCATACATGGTCATGCCCATGCTGGTAGAGGGGGATCCTGGTCTTCTCCTCTTGTGCAAGTTGTTGTTGTAAGTAAACCCCTTGTGATTAGTCTTGATGCTGATACAGTTGATGAGATTTCAAAAATTGTGGATAATTTCTCCTCCAATGCTACTATTTTCCGTTTTAGGGGTTTTTGGCCCTCTCTTTCTGATTTACATGCTTGGATTTCCAAACATTGAGAACCCATTTTAATTGATGTTGTTCAGATATACCCTGTAGCAAGGGGTTTTTTATTGTAAAGTTTGAAAATGCTGAAAATAGGAAAACTATTTTATGCAATAGTTGTTTTACTTGGGAGGAGTGTTTTCCCCTGATGGCCAAACCCTGGTATCAGGGGTTTGACCCTCTTTCTGAATCCTTCAATAAAATACCTATATGGGTAAGATTGTCAAATCTCCCTCTTCATCTTTGGTTGGATTCGGTTTTGGAATCTGTGGGTGAGGCTATTGGGGATTTCCAAATGGTGGATTCAGACTCCTCTGAAATTTTTAAGACAACATATGCTCGTATTCTTGTGGAGGTTGATGTTTCCCAGGGTCTTCTTGAGAAGATAACTCTGGCTTCTCCCTTGGGTTCTTGGACTCAGAATCTGGATTATGAGGGAATCCCATTCAGGTGTAGGAAGTGCCACATGACTGGCCATCTTGTTGCACGGTGCTTATCTGATAAGGTCAAATCGAAGAAAAAGCCTCCTTGGTGGTTGGGGGCTTCTGATCACCATTATACGGTTGGCAAAGTTTCTAAGGAAGGGGGTTCAGTTGCTTGCTCTCCTTAGATTGATCGTGCTTTGGCTAGTGTTTCTGTGGCTGCCTCTATTGCTTCTGAAGTTGTCTTGGGTGCTACGGATGCTATCTCTAATGCGGCTTTAGTTCAGTCTTCTGTTGCTGCCCCTTCTGGTGTTGTTACTGTTGTCCCTAACCAGATTGTTGTCTCTGGTTGTGATACTACTCCTATCCCTCCTGTAGTTTCTGATTTGACTTGCCCTTTGTCGGGCTCTTCTTGCTCTTCTTTGGCTTGGCAGAAGGCTGCTGAAAGGTGGAGGATGGATGGACAACAGTTAAGGGAAAGAAATTTAAATTTTCCACACTTTCTTTTGATATGAATTTACGTTCTCATAAGGATGGGCAAAATGTAAATCTTGATTGCCCTTTGTTTTGTTTTGTTGTTTCACTTGGTAGGAACTACGGTTAGTTCCTTTGGTTTGTTTGGTGAGGCACCACAATTGTATTGGTTTTTTATTGGCATATCTTTCTTATGCTTTTGTACAAGGTTTCGGGTCCTTTCAAAACCTAATTTTACGTAATCAAAACAACTTTGATTCACAAAATGTAACCCATGAGAAATAAGGAACTACTTACTTATAGATGCAAAAAATGAGACAGAGAATTGTAGGATTCAACAATGAATCGCAACAATAAAACACCAAAATCATTAAGACTGCATACAGTGAAGTAAAGACAAAATAGGTCTCCAGAAAACTTTGTCTATTTACTCAAACTTCAAAGGAATTGCTGCAATACATTCAGAATGAGCTACAACTGTATGTGAAAAACTCAAGAGGACTTTAAATATCTCTCTAGAATAACTGCATACATAAAGTGGAACCCCATCAAAATGAGTGTCAAAAATCATTAAGTACAAAATTTTCAACCACCAAGGGTCTAATGTAGGAAAGTAGGCCTCAAAAGAGGAAGTAAAAGCCCACAAAAAGATGTCATTTAGTTGGAAAAATTATCTCCAACCCATAAGGAACATAACACCTCATCAAAAACACCCTCAAAATGCACAAACAACCCATAAATACTCTCCAACTATCAAGAAAAAGTCCATAATAGACCCTCTCCTAAATATGCTCCATGACTCCTAAATTGTCTCCTCATGTTTTCAAAAACTTCCTTTAATTTTCCTAATGGGATGGAGGAAAAATTATCTTTAAATGGGGATTACAGAACAAATACATAAATATTGAATGGCATTTTTTGTTTAATTTATCAACTTCTAACAGTGCATTAGGAGAGTTGCCATTTGAATTTTGAAGAGGGTAGTTATGCTGTGAGAGTCGGGGTGGTAAGTTAAGGTGACATTTTGACTTGAATACCAGTTGTTATTTTGTGGACGCAGTCAAATCATGGGTGTGTTGTGTTTTGGGCCCGCCTTTGTACCATAAAATGAAGTGTCCAGCTGTTAGAAGGATCTTTTGTTGTTACAGTCTACATTAGGGTTTTGTAGCTTATTTGAGGATGAAAACCCTCGACTCACAAAAGAGGAGAACAAAACCCGTTTGGCTCCTATCACCAATCTCATCAAGTGGCTACAATTGTGTTGTAGATACTCTCTCTTGCAGGTCATGACATGTTTGGTGGTGTGCCACAGCTGTACACAGTACACTGTCAATCAGTTTTGGATAGTCATTTGCAAGTCATCAGGTGTTGCAGTTGGCATGGTAACATGCTGTAGTTTATCTGTGTAATCCAATTTTAACACAATTTCAGAGTCGAGTGTTGCTTGTAAATCCATGTGTAGTAAGTTGTACAATTTTTTAAAAGGATATTATAACATGTTCATGCCCTAATGAAGCATTTAAGATATTTGAAGTCCTACTATAAACACTTTTACTTAGTGATAAAGAATTTGATGCCCACTCATCATAATGGGGTTCTAGGTAGCTAGCGAATATTAACTGCCAAATCTGAAAGATGAAGAGGCGTTTGGGCCTTATGACTGCTGAAAGGTTTGAAAGTTCATGGCTAAAGATGAGGCTTAGATGAGGCATATAAATCCCACAATGTGTTTCACTCGTGTGTAATATCTTGCACATAGGATAGATGAAAGTTCCCTCCATCAAGGTCTCTTAACTGGTGAGGGGTGTCTGAAATGTCAATGTTGTGATGGTTTTGAGTCTTTTCTGGTCACATTTGTTTTAGTACATTATATATGCCAAGTTTTTTCTCTCAAAGTGCAACTATACCTAGTTGTAGAGATTGTTTATGCCAGTTGCCTTCTTTAGTTTCTATTGTAGGTTTGTTGATTATAGGTGTTGCTGGTTATCTTTGCTATTAAAACTATAGCATACAACACTCTGTTTTTATAGTTCGTATCTTCTTATCTGAGAAAGCAACAACAAAAAAACATAGCAGAACCTAAACATTAAGACAAGATCTGCACCTCAAAATGAGCCAACAACAGTACCTATTATGAGCAGATTTACACACTAATAAGAGGAATGAAATCTATGCCCCACTAAAGGATAGAAATCACAATTAACTAGTGTAACACGGGGACGCACACCCTGGCAAAAACCCAGGAGTAACGAGTGCAGGGACGTCCCGAGACGGGTACTCCACACACCCGAGCACCCTTGCTAGCGGCCGTGGGCCACCGCACCCGTCCCCGTACCGGTCAGGTGCTCGGGATCTTGGGTGCGGGGATGCGGTACTTGGGTGCTGCCCAGGCGTCCCTCGACCTGCACCTGGGACACCAAAAAACAATTTTACAAAAAAATTTTAAATTTTTGTGAGTTTCCAATTTTTCAGTGCAGGGACGAGAGGATTTATACAAATATAACATATAAGTTTGATTTATTTAATTTCTTATACTTTAAGTTATATTTGTATAAATACTTTCAGGATGTTTGAGATAGGTTCCAACTTCTTAGGAGTTAAGATGCAGATTCTAGATTTTGGGGGTTTTTGAAAAATTCCAGACTTAGCCAAATTTCAGGATTCAACAAGCCTTCAACTGGGTTACCTCCCACAATCCATCATGGCTTTCTAAGGTCGAACTGAAGCTGGCAAAAGGATTCTCAAAGGGTTTTAACTCGTTTTATCACAAATCACTTGGTTTCGACCCCATCTCTATGACAGATTTAGCTTAGCTCTCGTCCAAATCCCAGATAGACATGACTTCCCAACAGGCCAAAATCACTCAAACCTCATTTGCTGGACCTAGGGACTTGAAAACAGCCACCAACAAAGACTACCTAAGACCTAGTTGTGAAGACTTTGACATTGATGATTGATCATGATTCATTATATCATATCATGCTACTGTGCTCATTGTAATCGTGATCATTTTGATATATCATATTTCATATTTGAACAATAAATTTTGAATCTTTGATAGAAGTTTAGAACGTGATTCATTATGTTACTATGTATGTTTATGTTATAATGTTAATATGTTGAGTGTTCAATGATTCTAGTTCGTGTTGCAATTTTGCTATGTTCAAGTATTTGGTATGTTATATTGAAACATCTTTTCATAATTAGAATTTCAAGTTATATATGTATAGTATGCAGCCCCCACCCCGCTCCTCCCCCCCCCCCCCCCCCGCGTACCCCTGCCGCCGTCCCAAAATTGAGGCCATTTGTTTTCCCGCACCCGAAACTCGTCCCGGTGTCCCCCCGTCCCAACACACCCCCGCGCCGGTGTTACACTGCAATTAACAGAAATACGTTTGGCTTTGCTATTTCTAGTTTAGCCCCGGAACACCAGCCGGAACCCATAACAATTTGTCAATTTAACAACCATACAGGTTTCATGTCAAAAAAGGTAAACAAATCTCTTAGGGCCTCACCTAAATGAAAAGGATATTCACTGAATCAATGAAAATGTGTGTGCCCTAACCAATCCTATGCAAATTGATGCTACCTTATCAAACTCCAAATCTGGTTTGGAAAAATTCAAATCTGCACTGTAAAAATGAGAGATCTGAAAAATGATTTTTATAGGAAAAAGGGAAGCAGTTGACTAAATCACAGTTTTCCAGAAAGTCATAAATCAATTGTGTTTTTTGATGAAATGGCAATTTAATCTGCCTCAATAACTGTCCCACCAGGTTTGGAAGTTTGCCCAATGTACAAAGAAAATTGAACAAGTTTGTCCCTTGTACAAAGAAATGGAAAACCTGTGACTCATTAAAACTACTAAGGAAGTGGGAAGTTGTAGTAGTAGTTGATACAAAAGTTACAATTAGTTACATCTAACTTTGGCTTGGCTCTATTGGTGTTTAACTATGCAACTCGTTTTTCCTTTAAACAACACAACTGTCAATGTGTCTCAGAGAACTGTGGCTTGAGGAGCAGAAATCAAGATGACTGTTATTTGAAGAGCGCAGATCTGTCATAAGAGCAGAGATAGACATTGATGTAAGAAACAACAATGACAGATTTATCAAGTATGGAAGAGCAATCAAGTGGCAGTCAAGAGAGATAAAGAGCATGACAGCAGCTAAAAAACCCAAAGAGCTTTGTTGTAGCAATTTGCAATTATAAGCACTCCACCCACTAACATGGCTTATATTTGTGTCATGAAACATGTTGTCTACGTAATGGAAATCACTCTGACATCCGCATGGAAAAGGCAACAATCAAAAGCATCATATCATAGGTGTATACTAAATCAGGCATCGTGTTTGCATACATATTTGTTACAAAAGTGTACTTTCACACACATTCGACATGTATAACTGTAATTTGTACATTGTGAACACTCTGGATATATCATTATGTCTAACACAATGTTGGTTCTACATATTTTGTTACAAAAGTGTACTTTCACATACATTTGACATGTATAACTGAAATTTGTACATTGAGAACACTCTGGGTATATCATTATGTCTAATACAATGTTGGTTCGCATCCAAAAAACAGTCCGTTTCTACTTAGCAGGATCTGTGATAGGTTCATTGTTTAGTTGTATCTGGCAGCCCAACATGTTCCAAGAAACCAAAAAATGAGGCTTTTTATGGAGACGAATTGTTCACTCCGTAAAATTGTGCATATCTTATCTGTTGCAGTGTTTCATAGAAGGCTTCCAATGCACTATAGATCGTCTGCAATGTGTACATAGACTCCTGCACCATTTCAATGTCGCAATTTTGAATAGTTCATGCATCTTCACAGGCCCACCTGACGTCTTCAACAGTTGCATGGCAGTGTGTAACAATACTGTTCGCTACGACCTCGATGTCACTTCCGTAGAGTCCATGCCATTCGACAGATGTCAAACCTGTTTATGCAGTAACAACGTCGTGCTCTTCAGGGGTCAGGGCATCTTCGAAGAAGCTGCTCGATATTGTGATTATATCTATTTGGTCATGTGTTGCTGCCATGTCCTGATTGTAAGAGGACAATATACAAACATGGATTCTACACAAATGTTACTTCACCATTGCACTATGAATGATAAGTGAATCAAAAAATGTAAAATAGTTAATAGATTGTTTCTATTTCTAACTGTGGTTTTATATACTTCAGTGGTAAACTAATTTCACTGTTCACAATCCATGAATAGTTATAGGCATAACACGTAATACATATATACACAACTGTATGCATATACCTAAATGAATACACATTCGCAGCTTCCCTTCTAGACATGTATCAAAATTGTGGGAACACAGCAAGACCAGTCAATTGTTTGTCAAAATGTCTCAGATAACTCAGAGGGATTCTATCAGATATTGTTCAGTATCTAGGTTGTCAAAGTTTTCTATATTTACAAAAAAACTAATTTGATGAACAAAACTCACTTCCTAACCATTGCATCTAATATATGAAATAGTGATTCTTTTTAATGACCATTTCCTGTTCCAGAATAAGAAGATCAGAGAAAATCAATTCATAGATACATATAGACAAAACTGTATGCATATACCTAAATGTATACACATTCGTAGCTGCCCTGGTAGACACATATGAAAATTGTGGAAACACAGCAAGGCCAGTGAACTATTTGTCAAAATGTCTCAGAGAACTGTGGCTTTGTGGAATGCCATGATTGCAGGGGATAAACAAAATGCAGTTGTGGACTAATGAAAGCATGTTTATGAATTTTAATAAAAACAATTATTTGTGTAACTCTTAATCTTGAAAAAGCTATAATTTAAGGCTCAATTAAGTCCCTGTTTTTGAAAATTTAGTGTGGATTAGTTTGATGCTGTAAATATGTTACAGTGAAGGTCAAATTTGAAATCCCCTGGAGATGATGAAGTTGTACTGGACATTTCTTTCTGTCTACAAAACTGCTGCGAGATTTTTTTTAAAACCAATGCTACCAAATCTAAGGAATCTCCAAATAAAATCCCTAATTTAGGATATCCCACAAAACAGAGATCACTTGCATAACAGATGTGCCTCAGAGAAAAGGAAACATAACTGTTACAATCCCTAGTTTAGTAGATCCCACAAAAGAGAGATCGCTCGCATAACAGATGTGCCTCAGAGATAAAGAAACATAACTGTTACTCTATGTTAAAAGGTAGTGCCAGTGCCTTTAAAACAACATCTATCAAAAACTAAGATGAACTTGACACTAATAACTTAACAAATGAATACCCAACTGCAAACATTTCAGGTAATAATCCAAGTGCTTCCCTGTTCAATGGTAACAATTAATAAATTAATATTTGCCTGCTTGAAATGAAGATTGCGGGCGGAAGGCCTGTTATCAATTTGGAATATTATATTTTTGTGGGAAAGCTTGTATCTAAGCAGATACCTTTTGTCAGTTTAAATTGATATCATTAAATCTTAAGTTATGTCTGAGAGTTGCCAGGACTTAGATAGCTAGGAAATGGTGAAGTCTATTGTTTTCAAGCAATATAAATATGAAAAGAATGAAGACCCAAAGGCTATGTCGTATGATCAGATAAGGCTATGTGGAAGGCATGGCAAATTTATCTGAGTCCCAAGCAACTCAATTCACATTTTCCAACATATCACTACTATTTGGAAAATTGGTTGAATTTTGATACCTGGAAGGTTATCATGCATTTTGGCATTAACTATATAAGGCTTTAATGCAAGCAACTTGAACTCTATAGTCTTACTTTTGACATATGCACACAAAACTAAGAAAGAAACAAAATTATTAAATACACATTGTCGTGGATTGGTTTAATTAACCATTTAATAAAGATATTTTGCACTTGACATCATGTAACAGGGTATTCAACTTGGAGTACAAAGATTCAAAACAAATCACATAATCATCATTTTGTTCACTAGAGCAAGCTCTCCAAATCAAACCACTGAATTTGAACAAGATCAAAAATAGTAGGCAAGAATATAACTATGCAAATTCTATACTCTTCTTATTAAGTGATCTCTGTGTGAATGTGGCTTGGTTGATGTGGCTGAGGAATTAGTTTGTGATGAATCCTTAAGCTGAGAAGTAACTATACCAGGAAGAAGATTATGAAAAATATAATGAGATGCAGCCTTTTATATGTTAAAAAACAGGGCTGTGGTATAGTGGTTGGGACTGTGTTCAAACCTCAACAGGCATAGAGTCCCATGTCTGTGGGTGTGAGGGAAGAAGTTAGACTCTAACAGTTAGCAAAAAGTCATTCAACCCAGAAAACACCTTGATCTATTACAGTTCACATTAAAAAGGGTGAAAAACATTACTGAGCAGATAAGCATTAAATTTTGACTCTGAAGCTCCCAAAAGATACAGAGCCAAAAGTTAAAGGAATGTAAACACAAAAGTTCAAAACATGACAACTTAAATCCAACGGATTGTGATTAACTGTAACAGGGCATATTCTCAATAGTGTCATTTAGCTATAAATCCCCCACCTCAATGAGATGGTCCATAAGTTCGCAGGTGCTTTGTCTGACAAATGTGTAGTATGACATAAGTTCAAAAATACTATGAATGTTGTCTTACTCAACACAACATCAAGGCAACCCATAATTTCACCCAAGATTAACATAAACTTCGGAAAAGGTTTGGAGCCACACCTGATTGACGACTTCAAAAGCAGGTGTGGAGCTTTCTGAACCGCTGGATTACTATCGAGCAGAAGACCCGAGGGTTTTCTGTCAACAGAGGTGGTGTAATCTCCAATGTACCCTAGCAACATGTCATCACCACAGCATCTGCCCGCTTGAGCTGCCCTTCCTGTGTATGTCGTGGCAATCTGGAACAGTCAGGCTCTTTTTGAATCTGATATGTATGCCCAGGGCATATTCCCTGGCTCGTCCCTACCAGTTAAGATAGAATGAAATGGCAGTGGGAAAAAGACAGTCATCATTCAGATAATCCACCTAAAATTCAATACGAAAATTTGTTAGTTGTTAATTCGAGGGCACTCAGCTGTTAAAATGAATTAATTATCCTTCGCATTAATGTACAGGCAAGGAATCCCCACCTATGTCAGATGTAGGAATAAATGTTTCGGCTATGTGAAGTATATCAGGGCATATTCTCACTAGTGTCATTTAGCTATAAATCCCCCACCTCAATGAGATGGCCCATAAGTTTACAGGTGCTTTGTCTGACAAATGTGTAGTATGACCTAAGTTCAAAAATACTATGAATGTTGTCTTACTCAACACAACATCAAGGCAACCCATAATTTCACCCAAGATTAACATAAACTTCGTAAAAGGTTTGGAGCCACACCTGATTGACGACTTCGAAAGCAGGTGTGGAGCTTTATGAACCACTGGATTACTTTTGAGCAGAAGACCCGAGGGTTTCCTGTCGACGGAGGTGGTGTAATCTCCAATGTACCCTAGCAACATGTCATCACCACAGCATCTGCCCACTTGAGCTGCCCTTCCTGTGTATGCCGTGGCAATCTGGAACAGTCGGGCTCTTTTTGAATCTGATATGTATGCCCAGGGCATATTCCCTGGCTCGTCCCTACCAGTTAAGGTAGCATGAAATGGCAGTGGGAAAAAGACAGTCATCATTCAGATAATCCACCTAAAATTCAATACGAAAATTTGTTAGTTTTTAATTCGAGGGCACTCAGCTGTAAAAATGAATTAATCGTCCTTCGCATTAACGTACAGGCAAGGAATTTTCCACCTATGTCAGATGTAGGAATAAATGTTTCGGCTATGTGAAGTATATCAGCCCGCAAAACTCAATGTCAGAAAATCCGACATAAGAAGCGTGAGACACTCCTGGCGGGGCGAGCCCACAATGTAAAAGCCTATCAGGTAATAAATACTCTTATGCCAGCATTTACAAGTTTACCCAGTAAATCCGTGTAGGGTATCTCTAGATTGAGATGATCATATTTGAACACACTGTGAATCAAAATCAGGTTAAATTGTGAGATCTCTGGATAAATTAGATCTGTGAATATATATTTTCACAGTTTAACAAAATTAAATGTACCTGGATATGGTCTGTCATATTGATTCAAAAAAAATTCAACAGAATTTTCTACCCAAAACTATTAAACTGTGAAACCCTCATCTCTACTACCATTGTGTAACAATTTCAATTCCACTAGACCCCATGAGAAATGACAAGATTAAAAAAAGGTTTCCTTTATAAATTATGTAACTATTGACAGGAATTTAGATTTACTTGCTGCCTATCCTCCAGGTGCTGATGCCTCCAGTGAGGCGAGCATGCAGTGCCTTTTGAACTTCTGGCCTATTCAGATATGTTGTAGCTTCATCTTGAACACAAACATCTGGCTCTACTCTTTTGGTTTCTATTCTGGCCTCGTTCCCCTGCTAGCAAATGCTTCATTAATCTAGTGAAACTTTGGTGATTTTACATGAAATTAATGAAAGCTACAAGAAACCTGAGCTCTGAGAAATTTGGACTGCATGAGAAGGGAAGAGATACAGACGTTGAGAGTCACATCATGTTGTTGATGTTTTGGCTGATTTCCATGTCGACGATTGTGTAAATCTGCTAACAGGTGTTGGAAACCCTGCCTCTGTAAAATTCATCTGTATAGCAAGCGATGGTGGAGTCTTTAATCACCATTTTGTATGTTGGATAAGATATAAGACTGTGTGACCAGTAGTATTCCGCTCATGCATTGACATCTGTGTACAAACCCAGTAGTGGGTTGTGTATTTGCACATTATCCCATCACAACGCTAACCTAGCAGATAGTAAAAATGATGACATTTTGCCCAACGGTTGGATTTTTTTTAATGGGGACATCCAATTAAGAACTGTAAATGAGTTTTTTAAAGTCTTCTGCTCTTTTGGTATCTGTGATAATCATTTTTAACACCTAATTCAGATTAGAAGTAAAACTCTTCTTTTTGGGTTTGCTTTAGTTTAACTAGGTACTGGTTCGTATTTCTTGCTGGAAAGTTTTAGAGGCCTGGTTTGTACTCAACATCATAATAGCATTTGAGTTATAGTAGAACAACTTGTTCCTACATGATTAGATGTGGGATATTGAAACGCCAATGCCATAGAGGATATTCATGACAATTGCACAAGTGTGTTAGTGGTTGAACAGCCTACCTGATTGAGTGAGCAGAGTTGTATCTTCCTGGGCCCTTGCCATGGCTTTACTACAATGTCATGAGAATGAGCGAAAAATAGGGTGCTTCAGATGCCATCAATACAGATATAAAATAAAAGTGCCTTAGGATCTAAGGCTCAGGCCAGAATTGATGGACCCAGAATTGGTATACTATGTTGGAAGTTTACATTTTTCATATGCTAGTTATAGTAAGCGAACAATCCAATTTTCTTCAGAGTATGCCAAAGAGATAAAGTGTGAACACAAACAAAACACATGATCTTAAATGCTCTCTTGGAAAGAAGAATTCTAATAAATTTGGTTTCTCCATTTGGCAGGCCCTATTTAACCTCTTTTAGAACATTAACCTTTCATTCAACATACAATAATACTTACAGCTACACCCTTCAAATCAAAGACCTCCCCATTTTCTGTTGGCCCTAACAATAAGATCTGTCAACTGATGAGTATAGTGCCCTGTTTCAAAACAACAATTGAATAAAACAGTAAAAGCAGTATGCACAGAAAATACTCTGCAGTATCAGCTGTGGAAGCAGTATGTACATGAAAGTACTCTCCACACACACTAATGAAGCATATGTAACAAACCTCAGCACTTGAGGAAGGTGGTCACATGGTATGAATTGCCCTGTAGAAGATGTGATTCACCTTGATATAAATCCAAACCCTCAATGGTATGCAAAATTCTGACACTGCTGATGTAAGTTCAACAATATTGGAATAAGTTAATACACTAGTTTCTTTGTTTGAAGGAACAGCTCTATTAAATTCACACATTTCAATAATTTCTCTTTTTATACTGACATATGGATAGGGAAGAAAAAAGAATGGTCATCATGTCATAATAACTTGATAATGTGGTTTATGAGTATTAAATAATCCAATATTTCGAATAAATTCATCACACTAGCTATAAATGCACCTTTATGACTTTTGAAAAACACGGTTTGACTATCCAATATTTTTAAGCCGGAAAGAGTGTCAAATTAGATTAGTAATATTTTTAAGCCAAACAGAGTGTCATTCTTTTTTGCTCTAAATGAAACTTTTGCCCTAATTAGCGTATTTCAATTACCATTTCAATAGATACCTCGCTTGCCACTACAGTTTTATTTGCTCAAGTATGGCCAATGCCTTGTGATGAAGGAAGTAGACGAGTATCCACTAAAATGGTAATCGAAATACACTACTTAGCACAAAAATTTCCTTAGAGCGAAATAAAAGACAAACTATTTGTTGATGGTGAAATGATGTATCATTATACTGATCCAATCTGACACCTCCCTACTCGGCCTGAAAATAGTCGGTAGTCAAATTGTGTTTCTCAAAGGTCATAAAGATGCATTTATAAGTGACATGATGGATTTATCTGAAGTCTTGAATTGTTTAATACTTAAAGACCACATTATCAAGTCATTATCACATACTGGTCGTTCTCCTTTCTTCCCTAACAATTTGTCAGTATCAGAAGAAAAATTATTGAAAGGTGTACATTTAGTAGGACTGTTCCTCCAAACAAAGAAACAAGTGTACTGGCTTATTCCAACATTGTTGAGCTTTACACCAACAGTTTGAGAAACTACAAGCCATTTCCTATGCCATAGCAAGAATCCCCACTTAGGAGTGCCAACAAAATGAGATGTTCGAGGACCTTGACTTGGGTTTGTGCCTCCAAGGATATCAATCACCAGCCTGCAACAACATTATGATTAACTTGATCAGTTGCCTAACTGCTATTTTTCAAACCCTAATTAGAACACTTGACAAGTTTATATTGATAGCTTAAAAAGCTATGGAGTTCAAACAAATTCCAAAGCATGACACACTTTTGACACATGTAGTTTCATCAAAGAACAAATGGCTTTATCTCAACATTATCCCAAACTTTTGGTTCTCTCAACAAGTATTTTTCAATAGCAACTTTATTTAATTCCCCAAAAGTAGACTGACCTTAAAAAATCTGAACAACCTTGAAGCAAACTACATAGAAAGTTCCTACAAAGTGATCTGGAACATATGAGAACATAGAGGTAATTCTGTTGGGAAAGGCACGCTGCAAGCTAATTGGCCATTGCTGGGCTGCATATGTTCATCTCTTAAAAGCAAAGTAGAACAAATAGTCTCATAAAATAACTCTCTAGATAACATTAAGCAAACACATCCTCTGAAAATAAAAACACTCTAGATAGAACAAGCAGTGTCATCCAAAACAGTGAAACCAGATAATCCCAGCCTAGAAGACTCTGGAATGGATGGTAAGTCCTGGCCTAAAAGGACTCCAAAACATATGGGTGCCCAACAAAGGAACTTCCAAACAGACTTTCATGTAAACTCTTGTGCCATAATGTAGTCCAACGCTACTTTAAAGACAGAATTGAAAAGATATTTGCAGTTTGAACATTTAGAAAACAATAATCATTTAGACAAAACCTTAAGCTGGGAAGTAAAAAATTTTCTTTCCATCCCAAAACACAAAAACCCACTAAATCTCAAAAGCAGAAAACTTGGAAAGTTTATTTCAACTCTTAAAAATTTCTAAAATGTATATCATCTTAAGAGTAAGAATGCTTCAAAAAATTGTATAAACTGGTAAGCAAAACTAGCCTGCTTTACAAATTTGTTTCAACTCTAAAAACGTTCTACGTGTATATCATGTTAAGAGAGAATGCTCCAAAACATGGTATAGGCAAAATGGCTAGCCCGCTTTAAAAATTTGTTTTAAGGCTACAACAAAGATCTTAAAAGGGTATTCATATAGCAGGTTCAAAAGACTAATTTGGCCTAAATGCAAGCATATGCACTTAAATTTAGATCCTGCAGAGCAATTTGCTTAAAAAATTGACTCAACTGATGCTAGAAGCCATTAAATCTTATGAACAATGGGTTGATGATGTATACCAGTGGATCCACTCTCGTAAATTGGGCTCACTTGGGTCGGTCATCACCTGATCCATGCATGCATCCACACCAAACCATTAAGCAAACCGTTCACAATTTTTGCTTAAACATAATAATGTTAAAACAGCCAAAATCTTAAATCAATCAAACATGAAGAATTTTGTTATGCAAAACCCACACACCAATTTAACCAAATCATAAACAAAACAACATAATGCTGTACCAGAGTGTAGAGACTATCATCATTTTATCTTCCTTCCTGCAATTTGAACATTTGGGCGGTTCATAGTAAGAGAGGGTTTGATCTCACAGCCATTGGTGACCTGCTTTGTTCCATAGTAAACAGCCAAATCTACAGAGAGCACAAACAAGTCTATAACATCCCCTTGACTCTCCCTACTACTTGAACGAACCATTTGCCGCAGAAATTCCTTCTTTCCTTCCTCTAAAGTTAAAAAAAGGAACCAACAAAACTCTGAGATGATTGGATTTGGGCAGGAAGAAGAGGGTTTGAATTTGGTGGCCAACAGATTTGTGGGCTTAATTGGATCCAGCAAATAGCGGATTTATGAGCTCTTTCCTGCTGTTGGGTTGTAAAGTGGGAGGTATTTGTATATGTAGATGCTCTCTGTCAAAGTGAAAAGGAATAAACTTATCTGACACGTTGTGATGAGCTTTCGCGGACTGCGAGGCTCTTTGAGGAAACTGCTACCGTCTCTGCCTTCACTCATCATGACTCCCCCCACCACACCACAGGACAGACCACAAACAAACCGTTGCATAGGATTCCTTTTTCAACTTTTTGAATAATCAAAGTAATATCACAAAGAAAGTAATAATATACTAGTGATATTACTTTGTTCCCATCGCTTAGGATTCCTTCTCAACTTTTTTTCGGTTGTTACTTGTTCCCTCTGGAATCTTAATGATGATGTGAATAGTTTAAATTGGGTCGCGGGACATCAAAGCATAATTTTATTTTTTATTAACACTTTTGAAGACATTATTCTCGCCACTTTTTAACAGAGCGGGACATGGCGGTGAGATTTTCAAGAAGACCAGTGCGATTCAGTTCTTTCCACCTCGAAAATTGCAATGGAAAAAATCAATGTATTTATATCACACATTTGTGCAATACTCTTGTTATGTTTGTAAAGAGGGGTGGGTAAGGTGATAAAGGGAAAAATTAAAATGAGATAAATATTAGATTATAAGTAAAATATTCTATCATAAAGTATACAATTATTTATTGTATATAATCTATATAATTTTAGTTATAAATCTAACATAATTTTAATTATGATTTACAAAATAAAATATTACTTATATTAATTAAACATATTCTAATTAATTTTAACTAGATTGTTAATTTACATAAATATATATATACTTATAACTTAATTTACATAATTAAAATTCTAATAATAAAGATAAAGTAAGTACTTAATCTTGAATGTAGTTCTTAAATATAATATTATTAAACTCGTCATTAAATTTATTATTTTAATTTAAAATAGCAATAAGAATAATAATTCTAACTTAATTTTTTTAAGAATTATAAATATGAATTAATAATTCTAATAAGATAGTTAAATAAAATTAAAAAATTAAACTTAAACCTAAATTCTAATTTTATTTGGAACTTTGATTTGAGCTTAAAAAGAACATATTTCTTGGGATATATAGTGTAGTATCTCCCTCTTATGATCCTTTATTTGAATCTCCTTGAGTATCTTGGGAATGTGTGTTCTTTGTTTCAAGTATATGATTTGTGGCTTGGGAATCTTTGGAAGTGTTAGAAAGACTTATGCTTGTGTAGGTGAACATGTGATTGTATGTCATGTTCTTTATTTTATGATTATGCTTTAATGCTTATGAGATGCACTTGGTTATGTAATGTTGATGTTATGTAGCTTGTTTCAAAATAAATTATTTAGTGCATATTATATCCTTGTGTTTCAAGGATTCCCTGGTGAGGCATTACATCTGGTATCAAAGCCCATGTTCATACATTGGGATCTCTTGGTATATGTTGCCCGCATAGTGGATATTGTTGATGCATGAGTGCATGAGAGAAGTGTTGAGTTGTGGTAGATTTTTACTTGGGTGCCTAGGTGTGGCATTTTGGAGTGTTCTTGAGGAACTGACCCAAGTAACATGTGGATAAGGAAGTGTATTTCCTTGAGCTTTGCATCATCCAGGGATGGATGATGCCCCTGTTAAGAATTTCTTCAAATCACTTTAGACCATTGGTTGGTGTATTTCTGTTGGTTTTTGAGCATTTGGTGACCCTTGTGTGGTATGTGTATGTGGATGCCTTGGCAATTATAGATGTGTTGCCATTTTTTATAGCATGATATATGATGTGTATATGTTGATCCCTGATTATTTCAGGAGCTAGATGCCCTTGAGTGGCTTGTTTGCATGTGTGACCATGCTTGTACAGAATTACTGATTGGTGTCCATGCTTGGCCACAAGTGTATGTTGATTGAATCCCTATGGAGTACAGTGCACTATATTCTTGTGATTATTGCATCAATGCGAAGGAATGAAATGGTTCATGTTGGTTAATTGTGGCATCTTATTGTTTTGCATTGTTAGGTATTCTTCCTATAGAGTGATAGTTATGCATTGTGGTAAATGTTGGAAATAGACATTCATTAGTAGTGAGAAGTGGTAATATTAATTATAATAGATCATTTGGGTTAATGACTTATGTCCCCAAATTGCATAATTTATTAACCTTTTTGGAAAACTTATGTGATTGTGAAGCGCCTTGTGGAATTGTTCATTTCATGGAATCATGTGAACCTAGCATTTTGTACCTTGTGACCATGCATCAAGTGCAATGAGGCCATTGTGATAGTAGATATTTTTGGTCTCTTGTGTGATGTTGATATTGCTTCCATACCCTTGTGAGTTGGGTGGTGTCATATTGTTGTAGCTAGTATTAGACTCGTGATGCGAATTGTGCATACCGTATTTGTGGATTTGGTTGTTGGTCAATCATTCCTTAAGTCATTGTTGTGTAACCCCTCTTGTTTAAGCATGGTGAACACCCCTTTGAGAGATTGAATCTCATGTTCCAACCAAGTGTGTGCTTCTTCTTATGGTTGTAACTACCCTCGTGCATGTTGTATTGCATACTCGGAGGACTTGCATTGCACTTTCAGCATATGTTTTGAGGTTGATTTTAGACCCTCTTTTATTTGAGATCCTTAACGGATCAATAGTTGGTATGTGTTTGGGTATGTTCTCTAACGTTGTTGAGACAATGTGTTTCTCAGTACCGTGTGGCGGTTACCCCCTCCTGTGTGACCAATTTTGATCACCATAGTTTGTGAATGTGTTTCATGATCGATAGCTTATTTTATCTTATGGTGGATCTTTCTATGTGTTGTGTGGGCTAGCATTGAATTTTGGTATTTCTTATTCTTGGGCTAGTCACCCAAACTTCTCTATCTATCTCTTTGTGACAATTGTCACGTTTGATTGATTGTTGAATTGCTAGCATTTTTTTAATTTATTTTTGGAATTGATAATCCCCCATTTAGATTTTTTATTTTTGTTTTTGTTTCATGGTGACTATTCTAAATGTTTTTTATTGCTGCCCTATCTTGTGTTTCATGACTCTATCATGTTCCACATGGACCTCTGATAGTACGTGTAAGGGAGAACATCATGGAGAACATACTATATTGTTCTTGTTGAGCAATTGTAAAAATGTGAAATATAATGTCTTTCTTATTTAAATTATGAGCAAATCTTGTTTTGTACTTGAAAAGAAATGCAAGTTGATAATGAAGTGTATACATGTTATCATTAATGGGATTAAGAATGCATGAAGTTGTAAGTCCTCTTTTGTAAAATGTAAATGGATGCATTGAGAAATTATGGGTTGATGTATACCATGTTAGATGATATTATAGTTGCATGAACATTATGTGAATGGTTAAAGAATGAATGGTTGTTTCAGTAAACCTCATTTTGAGCATTATATAGAATCATGGCTTAGTGACATTTTGGTTTATGTAAATACTTATATTGCATGACTTTTGAGGTAAAACTGTTAGAAATGAATAGTCATGATTGGTAGACCTCATCTGACCATTGGTTAGAATATTGTTATAGATATTGTCTCCTATAGATATGGAAATGCCTATTTTGTGTGAACTTGGTTGAGCTTGAGTTCTTGCATTAGATGCTAGTGTGTATGCTCGTTGAGATTCTATTTACGCCATGATGTAATTTAGAGACCTTAAGTGTTTCCCTTCTTAGCATTGTTATTCTAGATAGTTAGGTGTGACTTAGTCCACCTATGAGTTTTGATCTATGTTATAGGTCTTGATGACCATGTATTATTGTTGTGCTTGCCTCTTTTAGAGTGATTGTGGAGGTGTTGGTCACACTATTGTTTGTGTATTATTTTTGGTGAGTGTTCTCTGGGGTTTCTTGGGTTGTAAGTTTCCTCAACTCTTCTTGGACTGGTGTAGTGTGGGGATAGAGAGTCTCCTTTCCTAGTATTGACACCCTATAGTTATATCTCCTTATGGTAATATATATATGATATTATATTGGTTAAGTCATCCTTCCTTGGCTAGACCCATGACAAAAATTAGGTTTCCAGAGGATTGTTGGTAGTGTGGTATTCCTAGCTTTAGGCTAGAAGGAAATGGTATCTTTAAGCATATCTTACCAACCTGAAATTTGGTATGGAGTTGAGTGTGAGATGATGTTCTCCATTTGGGACTCATTGTCACCTTGTTGAAGGTGAGACCATAGTCTAGTTGGGTTATGTGTGTGTGTGTGAAAATTGTACCTGATCTGTAGACACAAAACTCAGTAAAACATTAGAGGTTAGCTATAATCAAAATCGTGCAAAATTGAAATCTAATCTAACCAAGTGATTTACTGCCTTCTAATAGGTGCGAGATTAATGTTCTCAGATTATTATCAAGATCAGTGACCTAGACGACACCTAAATGAAGGATTTGAATGCAAAAGATGGATATGAAATTGAATGCAATTAATCTATATTTTTTATATTTTCTATGCAATAAGAATGATAAAAACTGATATGAATCTATGCTAATATGAAATTGATATGCTATGAATGCTATTGAAAATTGATATGCAATGCTAATCTAACAATGATATGCAATATGAATGCAAAAATAAGATTGATCTCCCAAAGATGTCGATTCACAAGAGCTTTGATTCTCCCAATTCCAATTCTCCAGTGTGATTGTGCAAAATATGAGATGATTTGTGAAGAGCTGAAGCCTTTAATTTATAGAAATCCAGGGCTTTGGAGGTGCATGGATAAAAGCCATAAATCACTCAAATTAACTCATCTTGATTTTTGAGTTATCTGATCATGAAAGATAGTTAATATGCAAAAACATGCAAAAATAACTTTTTAACTCAAATTAGAGTTTAGATCAACTTTTTGAACTCCAAAAGGATGTTGAGTTCCAAAAAGTTAATAACTTGCATTGATTTCCCAATTTTGAGTTTAACTGGTCCTTGAATGTGCACATGGATAATTATGATTTAATAAATAAATAAAGTGATTTATTCTCAACTTAACTGCTTTTTGAAATAAAATAATTAATTTATGGGTTAATTAACTATTTTATCAAACTTTTATTAAAAATTATATTATTAAATAATGACAACATGCTTAATTAATTAAATAAGAATTTAATCAATTAAAGATAGGAATATTGGATTTATTGTCAAAATTAAATAATACAATTAATAATAGATAGAATTAAATTTAATTAAACAATTAGGTGGCAAATATTAAATCTAATTAATTAAATATGAAAATATTCAATTAATCAAACTTAGGATAAATGTGATTTATCGCCAAATAATTGTTAGATTAGGTGAAATACTAATCTCCCAAGAACACCTGCATGCATAAACCTGTCACATGGAAGAAGCAAAGCACAGAAGCAAGAAAAATCATGGAGGCCAAAAAGCCAGAGACATCTTATGGACATGCAAAGAGCAATCTCTATTATGATCCAATAAGTCAATTAATGAAATACAAAGAGGGAATCCTTATAAAAGGATACCAAAACCCTAAAGGTGAAAACCCTAAAGAATAATGAGATGCCTAAGTCTAACTTAAGTGTAGAGAATAATAGACTAATAATTAAATAAATAAATTATTAGCTATAATATGACAACTCTAACACCCCCCCTTAAGTGTAACTTAGGGAGAAGCTAAACAACTAAGGACTAAAAGATGCATGAAAACAAAAATGCATGAAAGAGCAATGGGTCCCGGCAACAAGGCCTGATCAGGTACCCAAGTACAAGAAAATAAACTAGATGAAGGAAACAAAGCCTCCAATCTAGGGAATGTCCCAAAGAAAGGAACAAGAAAGAGCATGAAGCATCTCCGAAGCATGAAGCTGCAAACACTGTCAGAAGAATACTGCTGGAACCCCCACTGAAATAGTGCATGACCAGGTAGAGAAGACAAAGTCTGAAGAGCTGATCAATCAAAGAGGTGACCTCCAAAATAGGAATGAATGAGTGTCTATATAGTAGATGATCCATCTCACCGAAATGCATAGGTGCCTAGCCACTGCATCCGCCTAGTACATAGGAACAAAAATTGAATACATAGATCACTCAACCAAACCAAAGAAGCAATAGAGCCAACAGGTGAACCCCCTCATAATGCTGAACGGGGTGACAGGAACACTGAAATGCAATGCCAGAAACATCTGCAAGAAGAAGAAACAGGAACACCTATGTGCAAAAGAAGGTACAAGCACAGGATAAAGGGCGGTGTCATAGACACAGTCTACATGGGCTAATGTCATGGAAGGTACGCTCACTTGACAAGAGTGGATGCGCCTATAGTGGCAAATGCATCAGAATCCCCCCATGGCACTTTATAACTGAGTGCGAATACAAACAAACACAAGGAGTACAAGATCCCAGATATGCAAAAGTAGGCACTTTATCTCAGTGCGTTTACAGAAAAAAGAATGCAACAGTGGAGATATATACAAAACTCAAAAGAAGAAGGAAAGAAGAACAGTGAGAACAGAAGCAGAAGTCATCCCAAGAATGGAGATCCGTGGACCTGTAAAAGCCAAGTAGTCCATCTGAGTGCAGAAAAGAAAAACTCAATGGAGGAAGAACCTGGTATAGAATCTGGAAATAAGACCTCTGAAACTGAAAAGTACACTGAACAAGCTTTCCGAAAATACCAAGTTTGCTGAAAACTGAGCCCGGATGTGAGAGATATAGTGTCCGGAATGCAAAAAGTACCCGTGACTTTGACTGGCAGAAAACCCTTGCAAACGGCAAAATCAAACAACCAAACTGAAAAAAATAGAAAGGTCTCGGAACCAGCTTTCCGTCGATATCTCATTTGGCAAAAAACGCCATCGTATGCTCAAGTTATGGTAAAAACAGTGACAGGTGCTCTGGCAGGCACCTGAAAAAGAAAACCTCTGAATTCAACAGCCTGGTGCGAAAAATGGAAGAAGAATCTGGAAAAAAGCTCTTCATATAAAACGACCGTCTCAGAATCATCTTTCCGATGATGTCTCGTTCGCCCACTAACTCCTCCGTATGAGCAAGTTATGCCAAAAAAAGCATCAGGTGCTCCAGGAAGGCAAAAAAGCAGTCCTGCCTTCGAAGGCATGGTACGAAAAACGAGGCAAAAAACTCGAAAAGAAACCTCCATAATTGCGTTCGTCTCGGAAAGAGCTTTCCGATGATATAAAAAACTCCCAAATACGCCTCCAGATGAAGAAGATATGGCAAAAAAAGCCCAATTACCCTTAAAACAGAGCCCTAAAAAAACATGCAAATTTTTTTAAAAAAATTAAAAAGCATGTCTGCTGACGTCATGCTGACATCAGTAGAGGGCCTGGGGGCTGAATCAGGAAACCTCGGGTCATGTGGGCGACCAGGGGCTGGTGCTGGTGCCGGCGGTGGGCGAGCCGGCGGAGCGGAGGGCGCGGGCGCGGGCGGCGGGGGCCGACGGAGCGGAGGCCGACGGAGCAGAGGCCGTGAAGGGCGGCGGCGGCATGGGCGCGGGCGCAGGCGGCGGCTGGGCGGGCCGCGAAGCGGGGCTGGCTGAGGAGGCCAGCGGGGCGGCGGAGGAGCCAGCGGCGGCTCTGCAGCTGCTAGCGGCTCGGCGGAGGCCGCGGGGTGGCGCCCGAGTGGCCGCTGGGTGGCGCCCGGGAGGCCGCCCCTTAAAAAAAATTTTAATAATTTTTTTTTTGAAAATCGCCGTCTCGGAGTGCGTGCCAGGGCCGTACGGCCTTGGTATGCAAAAAATTTTTGCCTCAGATGCCACTGTGTCCAAAATGGACAAGTTTTATATGGATTTAGGGGTTCTTGGGCCTTCCGGACACAATGGTGGTGTCCATTTTTGCCCAAGGTGAGCCAAATTTTGGCTCCCCCCCAGATCCACAAAAAAAACTCTTGAAACCCTTGAAAACCGCCTGCTTCTGAAACACTTCAACAAAACACGAACAGCGAGCAGCAAGATGGCTCTGATACCATGTTAGATTAGGTGAAATACTAATCTCCCAAGAACACCTGCATGCATAAACCTGTCACATGGAAGAAGCAAAGCACAGAAGCAAGAAAAATCATGGAGGCCAAAAAGCCAGAGACATCTTATGGACATGCAAAGAGCAATCTCTATTATGATCCAATAAGTCAATTAATGAAATACAAAGAGGGAATCCTTATAAAAGGATACCAAAACCCTAAAGGTGAAAACCCTAAAGAATAATGAGATGCCTAAGTCTAACTTAAGTGTAGAGAATAATAGACTAATAATTAAATAAATAAATTATTAGCTATAATATGACAACTCTAACAATAATCATTAAATTAAAGATAATTATGATGATTAGGAATATTGCTAGGAATATTCCCTGATGTATAATTTAAGATAATCAATTATGATTCGATGATGTTTAGATGTGCCTTAGATTAGGACTTTGATGTCGATTTCGTTCGAATTGAAGATGTAGGAGATTAATGAACTTATAGCCCATTTTTGGGGTATTACATTTTGCCCCTCTTTGAATTACTGTGCGAAGCGCAGTGGTTCAAAGATAGTCTATGTTTGATAAAGATATGAAACTGATGTTTGAAATTGATAATTGATATGAGATAGAAGCTTATTGATATTGAATTGATATGGAGATAATAGGTCCTGAATGACCAAAGATAATGTTCACTGTAGCAGCAATGAACCTATGATTGCGAAAAAGTGTCAAAACGCCTGATTCCAAACCTTAGGATTGATAAGAAGTGAGTGACCCGTTCTAGACTCGATTGTCTTAGCAGAACTAGCAGGTATCACATCCAAACCCTTTAGTTGCCGAAGAACCAAGGAAAGAACACTATGATCTGATGGTTGCAAAAACTAATACAGTTTACAAGATTAGGAGAATACCACATTGATATGGATCGATGAATCTGATATGCCCCAAGTGATGATAGATTTGCCCCGAGCGATGAGGACTTTTGATGAATCAGTGACTAGACGTGATTGTTTGTCTTGATCACTGATGAAAGATATTGATAGACTTGATTGACAGACTTTGAATGATGTGCAATACCATGCCCCCTTCGGGATTAAAATTAAAATCTGACAAGAAAAGTCAGCGTTATAGTTTAGAAGCATGTTAATTGATTTGAGAAGTGTGGTGAAACACATTCAAGAACACATTTTACATCGTTTGGAGGTCCTGGAGACCGAATTTGACTAGGTTTGACCATGAGTTGACCATGGTTGACCAAGTTGAAATTTTGATAGTTTGATGTAAGATAATCAGTTAAGTTGAATACTGGATTTCTGTGATGATTGAAGGTCGATTATGCAAGCAGTGAATAAGATAAATGATCTCATATTTGAATTTTGATCCCGAAAAAGGATTCTACTTGCTGTTTCGTTGGATGGACCTTTGTGTAAGATTTAGCTCTTGTTAGATTTGAAGAAACAAGTGGAGAATTATTTAAGCATTGAAGTTCGTTTAATCATTGTGAGATCATGCAAAGATGCAAAATGCAATGAGACATGCAAAATGAAATGCAACCTAAGACCGAGGACCTAGTCACTGATCATATGTCGATTTGTTATCATCATTGAACTTTTTGGTAACCGGATAAATCAATACAATGCCCACTAGCCATGAGACTACAGACATATGAATATCGATTTGTATGCGCAAGAATCAATACAACACCCACTGGTCAACAACCATGGATATATGAATATTGAATTTTATTTTCAAAATATCGGATTAGATATAAGCATCAAGGCACAAACGCCAGGATGACCTGAATATCATGTCCATTTTGATATAGCAATTTGTATAGGCATCAAAACATAAATGTCGTGATGACCTGAGTACGCCTTGTGTTCAAACACACCAAACAATCAAAAGATCATTCTAAATCTAGTGTGAATTACCCGTAGTGACCCTTTATCGTTCACATCCTTAGGCAAGATCGTGTTCCACAGTAGGAGAAAGAACTTACTCAAAAAGACAATAGTTAGATCAAACTTCCTTGAATTTTCTAGGTATCAATGGTCGAGGTACGCATGGCCATCCAATTCGAGATAGAGGCTCTTACAGTCGGACACCATTTCAATCCAGAATTTCCAAAGTTGTTAGATTTTCACATACAAGTAGAAGACAAAGAAAAGATTATACCCCCAGTCATCACCCTCTAAATCCTGTAAAGGACATCATCGAAGAGCTCGAAGGGACACAATATGCAAAAATCTCAATGCGGATCAGCAAGCATACAAGGAGATAAAAGCATGAAAAGCACAAATTGTACCTGATCTGTAGACACAACACTTCAGTAAAACATTAGAGGTTAGTTAAAATTAAAATCGTGCAAAATTGAAAGCTATCTAACCAAGCGATTTACTGCCTTCTAATAGGTGCGAGATTGTGTTCTCAGATTGTAATCGAGATCAGTGACCTAAACGACACCTAAATGAAGGATTTGAATGCAAAAGATGGATATGAAAATGAATGCAATTAAGCTATATTTTTTATATTTTCTATGCAATAAGAATGATAAACTGATATGCTATGAATGCTATTGAAAACTGATATGAAATGAATGCTAAATGATCTAACAATGAAGATTCTAACAATGATATGAAAACTATGAAATTCTATGCTAAGATATAAAAACTATGCAATTGAAATTGATCTCACAAAGCTTTGAATTTGCAAGTTGATTCCTCAGCCTCCAATTCTCCAACGTGATTCTGCAAAATATGAGATGCTTGGATGCAAATTTGAGAGATATGAGAGATGATTGAGAGATGAATTATGAAGAGATGAGCCTTGTTTTTATAAAAATTCAGGGCTTTGGAGGTGCATGAGAAAAAGCCATAAATCACTCAAATAACTCAAGTTGATTTTTGAGTTATCTGATAATAACAGATAATTAAGTCACAAAAATATGCAAAAGCTAAGCTTTAACTCAAAATAGAGTTTAGCTTTAATTGATAATTGATAGTTGTCTGCTTTTATGATTGTGCATGTTTTAATTATGAATTAATTTAATAATAAAGTGATTTATGCTCAACTTAACTGATTTTTGAAATAAAATAATTTATTTATGGGTTAATTAACTATTTTATCAAGCTTTTATTAAAAATTATATTATTAAATAATGACAACATGCTTTAATTAATTAAATAAGAATTTAATTAATTAAAGATAGGAATTTTGATTTATTGTCAAAATTAAATAATACAATTAATTATAGATAGAATTAAATTTAATTAAATAATTAAGTGGCAAATATTAAATCTAATTAATTAAATATGAAAATATTCAATTAATCAAACTTTAGGATAAATGTGATTTATTGCCAAATAATTATAAAATTAAAGATAATTATGATGATTAGGAATATTACTAGGAATATTCTCTGATGTAGACTTTAAGATAATCAATTATGATTCGATGATGTTTAGATGTGCCTTAGATTAGGACTTCGATGTTGATTTTGTTCGAATTGTCGATGTAGGAGGTTAATGAACTTATAGCCCATTTTTGGGGTATTACATTTTGCCCCTCTTTGAATTACTATGCGAAGCGCAATGGTTCAAAGATAGTCTGTGTTTGATAAAGATATGAAACTGATTCAAAAGATAAACCGATCTCAAGATAGAAATTGATTGAAAGATATTGAGATAGGAGGTCCTGAATGACCAGAGATAATGTTTACTATAGCAGCAATGAACCAATGATTGCGAAAAAGTGTCAAAATACCTGATTCTAAACCTTAGGATTGATAAGAAGTGAGTGACCTGTTCTAGACTCGATTGTCTTAGCAGAACTAGCAGGTATCACATTCGAATCCTTCAGTTGCCAAAGAACCAAGGAAAGAACACTATGATCTGACGGTCGCAAAAACTGATACAGTTTACAAGATTAGGAGAATACCAGATTGATATGGATCTTGATGAATCTGATATGCCCCAAGTGATGATAGATTTGCCCCGAGCGATGAGGACTTTTGATGAATCAGTAACTAGACGTGATTGTTTGTCTTGATCACTGATGAAAGATATTGATAGACTTGATTGATAGAATTTGATTTACAGACTTTGAATGATGTGCAATACCATGCCCCCTTCGGGATTAAAATTGAAATCTGACAAGAAAAGTCAGTGTTATAGTTTAGAAGCATGTGAATTGATTTGAGAAGTGTGGTGAAACACATTCAAGAACACATTCTGCATCGTTGGAAGGTCCCAAAAGACCAAGTTTGACTAGGTTAAACCATGAGTTGACCATGGTTGACCAAGTTGAATTTTTGATAGTTTGATGTAAGATAATCAGTTAAGTTGAATTATGGATTTCTATGATGATCGAAGGTCGATTATGCAAGCAGTTAATAATATGAATGATCTCAGATTTAAATTTTGATCCCGAAAAAGGATTCTACTTGCTATTTCGTTGGAGGAACTTTCGTGTGAGATTCAACTCTTGTTAGATTTGAAGAATTGATATGAAGAATTGTTTAAGCATTGAAGTTCGTTTAGCCATTGTGAGATCATGCAAACATGCAAAATGCAAAGAGACATGCAAAATGAAATGCAACCTAAGACCTAGGACCTAGTCACTGATAATGTGTCAATTTGTTATCATCATTGAACTTTTAGGTAACCGGATAAATCAATACAATGCCCACTAGCCATGAAACTATAGACATATGAATATCGATTTGTATGCGCAAGAATCAATACAACACCCACTGGTTATACGACCATGGACATATGAATATTGATTTGTTTTCAGAATGTTGGATTAGATATAAGCACCAAGGCACAAATGCCAGGATGACCTGAATATCATGTCCATTTTGATATAGCAATTTGTACAAGCATCAAAACATAAATGTCATGATGACCCGAGTACGCCTTGCATTTAACATACACATCAAACAGTCAAGAGATCATTCTAAATCTAGTGTGAATTACCTGTAGTGACCCTTTATCGTTCACCTCCTTAGGCAAGATCGCATTTCACAGTAGGAGAAAGAACTTACTCAAAAAGATAATAGTTAGATCAAACTTCCTTGAATTTTCTGGGTATCAATGGTCGAGGTATGCATGGCCATCCAATTCGAGATAAAGGCTCTTATAGTCAGACACCATTTCAATCCAGAATGTCCAAAGTTGTTAGATTTTCACATACAAGCAAAAGACCAAGAAAATATTATGCCCCCAGTCATCACTCTCTAAATCCTATAAAGGACATCATCAAAGAGCTCGAAGGGACACAATATGCAAAAATCTCAATGCGAATCAGCAAGCATACAAGGAGATAAAAGCATGAAGCACAGATTGTTTTTAGTTTGTTTTGATGTTTGATTGTTGTAGATGCAAAATCCTTTCTGGAGACAAGACTGACTAACTGACTCAACTGGAAGCTTCAAAGGACTCTGACTGGATAGGAAATGTCTAAGATACATGGGAGACCATAGGATATGACATTGATTGCCCCCAAATTTGAACATTGATAGGATACAAACGCTTGAGCTAATTGGTGTACAGATCGACTTATTGAAACCAGGATATGTAGAAATAAATCGGGAGATATGTACAAACTAAAGCAAGACTGAAAGCTAGGAAAGACCAAGATTGTGCTGATAGATGGAGCATTTTGGAACAAGTGGCGTCCGTTTGCCGGGTTTTCACCATCTTGGCAGAGATTCTATTTTTGCTACCAAGGCGCCTGTTTCCAAGTTTTCACTAAGGCACTTTTTCTTTTTCTTTTATTTTTTTTTATATTTTTAATTTTTTTCAATTTTTCATTTTTTCAATTTTTTTGTACTTTTGATATTTTTGATTTTTTTGTGAATCATCAAGGTGCCTATTGCTAGGTTTTCACCAAGATGTTCATTTTTTCAGGACTTTTTCCAATTTTTAGGATTTTTTCAGGATATTTAACCATAGACTGAATGCCTTAGGTGTAGAATTTCTTCAGATGGAGAACGTTGATTGGTTCTCGGAGCTATTCTCCTTCAGTCGTTGAGAGTTGATAAGCACCAGAGCCAAAAGTAGCAGTGATTACAAAGGGACCCAACCAATTAGGTTCAAACTTCCCCTTGCGTTCTCGATGTGATTGATTTTTAGGATTTTCTCTCAACACTAGATCGCCAACCTGAAATTCTCTATGTCTAACTTTCTTGTTGTAGCCTCTAGACATTCTTTTCTGATACACTCTGAGATGATCATACGCTGCTTGCCTGCGCTCATCTAGTAATTCAAGTTCTTGTAACCTAGACACTCTGTAGTCTTCATCAATGACAAGTCCATGCATTCTGATTCTGAGTGATGGGATTTCAACCTCAATAGGCAGTACCGCTTCAGACCCATAAACTAAAGCGAAAGGTGTAGCCCCAGTGGGAGTTATGATACTTGATCTGATACTTGTTCTGATACTGATTTTGATACTTGTTCTGATATTGGTTCTGATACTTGTTCTGATATTGGTTCTGATACTTATTTTGATACTAGTTCTAATACTTGTTCTGATATTGGTTCTGATACTTATTTTGATATTGGCTCTGATACTCATTCTGATAGTGGTCTGATACTGATTCTGACACTAGTTATGATACTTGGTATACTTGATAGCACCTTTTTCCATTGCAAACTCCCAAGTAAGATCATATCATGTAGTCCCAATGTCTAGCAAGGTGGAGAACAAGAGGGATTGACAAGCTAGTGGAAGAGATGGAAGACAAGAGAATGAAGGAGAGTGAAGGGAAGAAATCCTCAAGGGAAAACTCCTCAAGAATACCCAAGCTAGGGAAAAATTGTCATGTAAAGTGTATTTGGACAAGCAATGAAAGGCCAGCATAGGATAAGTCACAAAAGTGTAATGCCAAAGAAGGAAAGGATGTAGTCCAAAAGAGTAGACATGTCAAGAGGCTTCGTAGCATCGTGTTTTACTCTTTCTTTCTTTTTCTTTTTTTTTAGATCAAGACCAAAGGGGAAAAGGATAGCGATAGGCTATAATGAATGGAGGAAGATGGATATGAAGGCTAAACATGGAAGGAATGAAAGCAAGATCATCGTAAGATAGCTCACAAAATAGCCAAATATTCGTGTATAGATCAACATTGTCAAGATCAAAGAGAGAAGATAGAATGGATGAAATATGTAGAAGAACTACGCATGATGCCTGATTGTCAGGTTTTCATCATGGTACTTATCCAAGGTACCACAAGGAAGTGGTTTTCACCATAGGACGAATTTATTTCTCTTTACTTTTGCTACCAAGGTGCCTGTTTCCAGGTTTTCACCAAGGCACATTTTCAATTTTATTTTTTTATTTTTATTTTTATTTTTTGGAAGAAGGCAAGCTTTTTAGATAATGCTCCTTGAAAGGATAAACCATGATATGCCAAGGATTCAAAATGATATGCTCAAAGATGTTGATAGGGAAAGGGAGATGGAAGAGGAAAATGAAGGATAAAGTTTTATGTAAAGCGAGTGAGGTTGGAAGATAGGAGGAATAGGCAAATGAGGAAAAAGGATAGAAGGTAGAAGGATAATGAATGGAAGGATTGTGAAAGGGTAGGTGGAAAGGAAGGCAAGATCAACGTAAACACACACCTTGAAGGGTGGCGAGAGGGTGGAGGAAACGTGAATGAAGGAATACGTGAAGGAATATGGCGAATGGATAGCAGAGGTTGAGGTTTGGGCGCATGAAATGGAAGAATATTTTTGGAGGGAGATGAAGTGGAAGCCTTTGGAAGCTTGAATGTCAATTTCACTTTTTTCTCAACACCAGACTCTTTCAAGAGAGACTTTGGAATCCATATAGCCATAGGCTTTTCATTTCTTTTTGGTAATTTGGAAAGAATATCTTTAATGATGGATTTTGGAACCCATACTTGTCTTGTAGTTTTTTTCTTAGATATCTCTTTTGACTTTATATTTCCATGTCTATTAGAGGAGACATGGTGATCTTCTTTTTTTGATGGATTCTTGTATTGCTTCTTTTTCTTGCATTGAACATTCAAGTTACTTCCAAAAGACTTGGGATTTGTGGAAGAGGGAGGATATGACTGGTTTAGATGGGTGGGTGGATGAAAAGAATTCAAAGGTATGCATCTATGTTGATCTTGAGGAAAGATGGGAGATGGAGGTATGTAAGGACCCAAGATGGATGGAAAATTAGGAGAGTTAGGAGGGGAAAGTGAAGGGACATAAGGACCCAAGATGGAAGGAAGGCGTGAAGATCTTTGTAGTGGTGGAAGAGATTCAAGGATGGAAGTGGAATACGCAAAAGGATAATCAATAAGTTCATCAGCATCTATATGACAACCAAGGATATCAGCATTTTTAGAGTGAGCATTAGGATCTTCAATAGAATCATGGACATCTTGAATATGAGCACCTTCTTTGATAGGATTGTTCAAAGCTTGCAAAGACTTAGGAAGAGTAGAAAGTGGAAGTGAACATGGAGTGGTAGAACAAGAAGATGAAAGACTTTGATCTTGACAAGGATCTTCGGATAGCATAAGCGCATAATTTTTCTCTTGTTTTTCAATAGGCTTAACATTGGAAGGAACACCATTTTTACCAACCTTAATGGAAGTATCATCTTTGGAAAGCGCAAGCGTAGTAAGGTTATTTTGATTGTCAATAAGCTCAACAGTGTAAGTAGTAGCTTGATCTTGCTTAGGCGAAGACTTAAGACATGGTGGAATGCATGAAAAAGGGGGTACAGGATCAAAAGAACCCTGAGGCGGATAAGAGACATCGTGAAAAAGAGTGGATGACATGGAGGGTTCTTGATCTTGATCTTTCTTTATGTTCTTTTCTTCATCATTTTTAGAGTCCTCTTGACATGGAGCCACTTCTAAGGACAAGGAAGCATGTTGGGATTGTATGGAAGACTGTGGAAGAGATGGTAGAGGACTAGCTGAAGTAGGAATTATAGCATATGAAGGCTTAAGCTCTTTAGGTTTAGCATCATTGAAAGTATTTGCGGCCAAGTGAAGGTTAGCTTGAGTATCTTTAAGAGGTAGCCCTGGGGATAACTATAGGGAACCACATGAAAAGTATCAGGGCTTGTATCAGATGAAGGTTTTGTGAAAGATTTGAAAGACTCAGAAGCTTTAGGAAATGTACGGGTATTGGAGGAAGTAGGGGATGGAAGGGAACCATCACCAGAAAAAGGTTCAGCATTAACATGATCTTGCTTGAGAGTGTAATCTTTATTTTTAGCTGGAGAGTTCTTAGAGGAGAGATCCTTATAGTATGCATGTTTATAATCAGCGTGGTAAACTTTCTCTTCCTCAAGTGAAATAGATGGATCATCTAGGTATTGTGCATAGAAATCATCAAAGTCTCTTTCATAATCAGAATCATATGGATCACCCTCACGATCTATCCAATGTGACGGCCCATTTGTAGTAAGCAGGAATGGATGATGAGGAGGACTCTTAGGAACAGAGGTGTCATAGGTATCATTACATTGTCTGTCGTCATAGTCATCATAGTCTCCAAAGCTAGATGTGTCACTCTCCGTGGAAGAGGTATCATATTGCTCAATTTTTTTTCGAGGGCATGGTGACATGTACAAGTCTTTATCAAATGGAAAAGAGTATAGAGATTCCATGGAGAACTTTTTAGATTCCTTCTCTTTCTCAAGTTTGTCAAGTTGGACTTGCATAGCTTGCAGCTGCTTCATCATAGCGGTGATTAGAGCTTCTTCCTCTTGTTTACTGATTCTTTGAGACATGTATACTAATTCTCAATAGCTACTGCTCTGTTCTTGACACAGTGATTTGTTTGACAGATTCTGGAATTAGGCCGAAAAAGCTAAGTATCTGGCAATTTTGACAATTTCTGACAACTCTCTCAAATTTTTCCAAACAACACTCTGCAGACTCGTACAACACTGGGTAGTCTATGAAATGACAGTTGCTAAACTTGTACGACAGTTGGGTAGCAATGAAATGACAGTTGACAAAACTCGTACGACAGTTGCTAACAGGGTTTTGACTTTCTTGAATTTGCTGGTTTGAAAACTCGTACGACACTGGGTTCTCAATCGTACGACAGATGGGCAATACTAAAATGACACTTGACAAAACTCATACAACTTTTGACTTCTTGAAATGACTTTTGACTCCAGAAAGATTTTACGTCAATTTTTGCAAAATTTAAGGTCTTCAGTTTTGGATTGTTTGCAAATTGTACTATCCAAATTTTGAAGGTTATACCAGATTTGATCATTTTTAATAGCCAAGTAGATAAACAAGCACGCAGAATAGCAAGCAAGTGATTCCAAGCACATCTGAAAATAATGAACAAGGGCAAAAGCAACCTTGTGCATGAACAATCAAGTGACCAAATTGTGCTAATCCCTGAGAGTACTAATTGTGTATGTTCTGAAAAGTTTTGCAATAACACACATATACCTGAAAGTGAAAAATTGGCCTCTCTAGGGTTTTTAGTAATGGTTTGACTCTGCAACTTTTATGATTCAAAGGGGTGAACTCCAATCCTGGCGCACCAGGGTTTTGACACAGTCCGAGAACTTAATCTTTAAGAGCTGCTAGGGAGATCTGACAACCCAACAATGAACCATACCCATGGAGATTTCTTCCACAAGGACATTTATATAGCGGCTGTCACTACCATGGCAAAAATGGCTATTACCGCTTGAGGTTCCGTCAACGCAGTTTGCCCTGTGAAGGGATTGTCCGCTACGGTTAACCCTCTCTAAAGATGACTCACAGATTTATACCACAAGGGGACTTGGCTCCAGATCCAAGGTTTTGACACCTCTTCACTTTTAACCCAAACAAAGCAAGCAGATTAATCTGACACGCTAAGATGAAGTTTTGTTTCACCAAGGTCTGTGATATCAACTCCACGTGATCTATCAACCTCTCCGGGGAGAGAATGTATCAATCAATAAGAGAAGATGCACTAACCAATTTTGATTCACCAAAGCTCGTGATATCAACCCCATGTGATCTATCAACCTCTCCGGAGAGAGAATGTGTTGATCAATAAGAGAAGACGCACTAACCAAGTTGAATGTGAAACGCACTAAGTATCCTCCCTACCTACAAGGATTCTATCGTCAAGGAAGGATTTCGCTAGGAATCCAATCTCTCAAGAATCACGAATAGTGTTCATAGGGCCTAATTACTATGTGAGCACAGATGTATGTTCCGAAAGCAAATCTACCAAAAGCATCCAAAAAGTAGAAAGAGGAACACTTAACATTTAAAGCAAATATGAGATGAGTCCACAAGGTGGAACACTTAACGCCTCACACAAGCTGAAAACGAGTCCCCAACTTAGAAAACAAGTGAGTTCCTAAAAGCACAAAAGGGTTGCCAAGTGGAACACTTAATGCTTCTGTCCTGTTGACCCCTCCCCTTTATGGCGCTGAGATTGCAACCACAGGGCGGAAGTGAGGGGCCGACAGATTAGTGAGTCCAATAACCCAAGATAGCAATCAAGATCAATCACAAGTATTCTAAGACTACTTAATGAATCCTTAAGGGATTACAACCTAGTATCAATTATGCAAGTGTGTAGAAATAGATAAAAGCATGAAAGGATGCACACAAGCCAGACACATAAGAGATTTATTTTAGGATCCAAATTGAAGAATACCTTAGGTCCAACGCTCTGCAATCCAAAATTTAGCACACGTCCGAAAGTACAAAATCAAGACCAATCAACAGCAAATTGTAAGCGTTAGAAATCAATAATCTGAAAGTACAAATCTGCAAATTATGTGTCTCTGTAGCAAAATCTCGCGCGAGGTAGAATGTGGTCCCGCGCGAGGAAACACTATCTCTCACGATGAAGAATGAAGTCTCGCGTGATGAAGTACTATCTCGCGCGATGAAGGATGAAGTCTCGCGCGAGGAAGTACAATCTCGCGTGGCAAAAATATGAAGCCTCGCGCGAGGAAGTGGAGTCTCGCGCGATAAAAGATAAAGTCTCACGCGAGGAACTGCAGTCTCTCGCGAGAAAGTGATTTTTCGCACACAAAAATGATATCAGTGAAATTTCGCGTGACACAAAAAGAAATCTCATGTGACGCAAGTGAAATCTCGCGCAAGAATTCATACAAAGATGTATGGAAGTATTGACAGAATGATAAAAATCGCTGTGTATGGACAACTTTGATAGAAAAAGTGCCAAAAAATTTTATTTTATTTTAATAACGTCCTACAGAGTATACCAGGACCCTTGAAACCCTTATCCTCAAAAGATAGAAAATTGATAGAAATGAAGGGAAACCTGTTTCAGGGCCCCACGGTGGGCACCAAAAATGTGTGTGTGAAAATTGTACCTAATCTGTAGACATAACACTTCAGTAAAACATTAGAGGTTAGTTAAAATTAAAATCGTGCAAAATTGAAAGCTATCTAACCAAGCGATTTACTGCCTTCTAATAGGTGTGAGATTGTGTTCTCAGATTGTAATCGAGATCAGTGACCTAGACGACACCTAAATGAAGGATTTGAATGCAAAAGATGGATATGAAAATGAATGCAATTAAGCTATATTTTTTATATTTTCTATGCAATAAGAATGATAAACTGATATGCTATGAATGCTATTGAAAACTGATATGAAATGAATGCTAAATGATCTAACAATGATATGAAAACTATGAAATTCTATGCTAAGATATAAAAACTATGCAATTGAAATTGATCTCACAAAGCTTTGAATTTGCAAGTTGATTCCTCAGCCTCCAATTCTCCAGCGTGATTCTACAAAATATGAGATGCTTGGATGCAAATTTGAGAGATATGAGAGATGATTGAGAGATGAATTATGAAGAGATGAGCCTTGTTTTTATAGAAATCCAGGGCTTTGGAGGTGCATGAGAAAAAGCCATAAATCACTCAAATAACTCAGGTTGATTTTTGAGTTATCTGATAATAACAGATAATTAAGTCACAAAAATATGCAAAAGCTAAGCTTTAACTCAAAATAGAGTTTAGTTTTAATTGATAATTGATAGTTGTCTGCTTTTATGATTGTGCATGTTTTAATTATGAATTAATTTAATAATAAAGTGATTTATGCTCAACTTAACTGATTTTTTAAATAAAATAATTAATTTATGGGTTAATTAACTATTTTATCAAGCTTTTATTAAAAATTATATTATTAAATAATGACAACATGCTTTAATTAATTAAATAAGAATTTAATTAATTAAAGATAGGAATTTTGATTTATTGTCAAAATTAAATAATACAATTAATAATAGATAGAATTAAATTTAATTAAACAATTAAGTGGCAAATATTAAATCTAATTAATTAAATATGAAAATATTCAATTAATCAAACTTTAGGATAAATGTGATTTATTGCCAAATAATTATAAAATTAAAGATAATTATGATGATTAAGAATATTACTAGGAATATTCCCTGATGTAGAATTTAAGATAATCAATTATGATTCGATGATGTTTAGATGTGCCTTAGATTAGGACTTCGATGTCGATTTTGTTCGAATTCTCGATGTAGGAGGTTAATGAACTTATAGCCCATTTTTGGGGTATTACAATGTGACCCTAGTTTCCAAGTATAGTTGAGTTGTAGAAAAAGGAGAAATTGCATTGCTCGTATGCTTAGTAATTAGTTGTGCTTTGAGTATCCCTTTGAATGGAAGCAGTTCACTATTGATCTTTTGTTTTGTGAGTGCTCTTAGTTGTGAGAGGTAACCTTGTACATTTGTATTCCTTGGTACACCTGAGTTGGATGTAGTATCCGTTAGAAGAGTACAATTTTGGAAGAGAATCTTCACCTTTTCAGATTCTTGGGTGGGTTAGTGAGATTTTATTTGGATTTAAGAATGCTCCAGATAGGCACGGTAGTGCTTTTCAGTAGTTTGGGATGAATTTTCCCTATGTTTTTGAGTTGTTGTGATGCAGAGCCTTTCTCACTTAGGACCTTAATGATCTCAAACACCCTATTATCATCTTAGAAGGGATTTACAAGACAAGGCTTCACATACTAAGATAAATCCTCTCCAACATTCCCAAAGAGATACTTCACCAATGCTTAGTGACTTCTCTTCAATAACTGCATACATCCAAAGGGTCTAAGGGCTTGATTTGACATCAACTCACCCTCAAATGTCCTCTCTAACAACACAACTTAAAAAGTCATGGATTTCATCTTAAAATGACCCAAACAACACAACTTGGGCATTACAAATGTTCTTGCAACTTTCTTAAGGGTAGTTGCCTCACAAAGACCTACTTCAGCTTGTAGCCCTATCCCAATAGTTTTGGGGGTACAACTCCAAACCCTGCCAAAAGACCACAAATTTTTTTTTGATATTCAGACACCCTTTTGGGACTTATACAACCTCTTGAAGGGAATTTTCTTGATCCTCACCAATGAGAGGCCAAATACACAAAAGACTAGAGGCCTAATAGGGCAACTAGGCCTTGAATTACAAAGGGGACTCTATCTCCGCTATTAGTCCTCAAGGGACATCCAAAACATTTCCAAATCCAAAGGTAGACCCTCCGGTTCAACACCCATCTGACACAACATGAATATCTTTTTGTCATTGTAGGTAGCCACATGTAGATATCTACCTAGGGCATCAAATTTCCCAACAACCCCTACACTTCCACACTCCTATATTTTAGAACCATAAAGTACAATGGCCTAACTTGCATTTCTCAAAGATTTGTCATTTTTAAATGGTGGAAGTGCAAGTTAGAGCCATTTGAATGCCAAACCCTGATTCTAGAGGGTTTCACAGAGAGACACAATCCAATAAATGAAAATTCCAAATAATTCTAGTCTCAATGATCCCAACACTCCAAACCAACTTAGGATGAAAGAAAATTGAATACAAAAAATTCCAAAGTCAATCAGATGCCTTTATCAATCTGTACATGCTCAGAAGCATTAAAGGTACATGAAATCTGAATGATTTTATTGCTTGCACACTTCACCAGTCTGTACAATTCTCTCCTCCCTCATTAGGATGGATGAATTGGGTTCAAATACCTTCCCCCAATAGTTCATAACCACCATAGGAAGGTTAGAACCATTGGGGACAAGATTGCAACTTTTTGCAAGAAAATGTTTTCAAAATGCAACTTTTGCATTTTTGACAACTTTTACATAATTGTGAGAAAATTTTATTTTTCTCAACAACTTGACCCCTCATGACATGGGGCTAATAAAACCTTATTAAAAACATAAAATAACCACTCCTAAGGACCTAAAATCCCTAATGACTCAACCCTACTACCCCTTGGCTCTTATATCCATGGTGGTTTATAATCTACCTATCTATGGCATAGAGTTACAAGTTAGGGGATATTATTACAACCATAGACAAAATGAAATCAAACATCACAAGAGGACATCCAATATGTCCCATACATTATCCGTCATCATCTAGTTCAAATATGGGTGTTCCTGCACCACATTGACTTGGAAGTTCTCAGTGTTTTGATCTTGGAGATATCTTCAAAGGCAATATTTTTTAGTTAGACACCTCGTGATGAGGTAGAGTGGTTTGTGTTGTGCCTCTTTTAGTAGAGATTGTGGCTAGATGTGTCTTACCTAGTACGTATGGTTTTCCTCGTTGAAGGGATTTGAAAGTTTATTGATGCTCTTGTTGTGTGTGTGATCCTTTCATTAGTGGTGAGGTTGGCTGAGAAGGAATTGGTGTGCTTAGGTTAGACATGTGGAGAATAGATCACTATTCTTGCATTTGGATTAGTTTTTAATCTCGCACTTGGTGCACTCTTTTGGTTTGACTTGTAGGCTTCTAGGAGTAAACCTAGTCTTTAGGGGGGATGATGTAGTGCCTCTCTCATTTTCTTTATGCATAACATCCTAATGGATGTGCCTTTCACTTTCATGTTTATTTGTGTGATCTTGTTGGACCCATGCAAGGTTTGTACCTTTGAAGTGATCTTATTTATGTTGTTGTATCAACAAGTTTTATATACTTTATTCTTGGTTGTGAGAACCATTGTGCCTAGACTGGTTATTTCCCTAATTTATGATGCCTTGCTTTGGCTTTGAGATGATTTTTGTTTCTCCTATGTCATTGGTTGAGTTGATCTTGTGATGCGGTGACTATTCCCATGTTGTATTTTTATTCTGGCATTGTGAGATGCACCTAGTTCAATTTAGTCTTGAGCTCATTCTAAGATTACTATTATGGTTATGTTTGGTATCTAGCTTATGAGGTTTATGATGTGTTTTGGATGGTCTCACTAAGGTATGTTCCGATGGTTAACTATATTTGGATTTTATCATGATGTTATTTCATGATTCCTCATGTGTTGTGATCAGTGGTTGCATTGGGTGATGCATTTGATTACTGCACTTTATTCTAGTTCCTGTAGTAGTGTTGATTTATATGTTAGACTATGTTGTTAGTAGTGTGTTGACAAGATTTTCATTATGATTCCTTATGATGTTATTTGGTTTAGTGTGCGTTTAGAACTATGGATTTTATATCAAGATGATTTTATGGGATTTTATGATGTATTGTGCCATATATGTTATTGGATATTTCAGTTGCTTACTTTCACTGATTTATACTCAAAATAGTCATAAAATGATTTATTCTAATGCTTTTAATTTAAATGCAATATTAATTTAATTATATGATGTGTACTTCTTTAACAGCAGCACGACTATGCATTTTTTCCTTGGTGTTGGTACAAAGTGAGACAGAGTCATAGTTACGCATTTGTGAGGTCCACACGATGTACTACTCTCCTTCACTATTGCGATTATGTATCTTATGTGCTTCGACGACTTATATATTGTGAGAAACTACACTTCATGTTTGTGTGTTTCAATGAACAAGTACTAGGTACATTCATCCTGAGATTGTAGGATATGAGTGTGTGCCTATGTCCCCAACAGTGGCACCAGGAGATAGTAACTTTGGCCTTGCATACTGAGTCAATGTTGTCCTTGTATGGACAATGTATCTGTGTTATTATATTATTCTCTCTATTACATCATGGTAAATCTAGATTCATTAAGAATGTGTGTTAGACTTGTGAGCATGTATGTGCATTTAGAAGTTCCCGCAGTTGTCGTGGATGATTTAAATAAAATGTTGATTTTAAGTTATATGAGGATTTTTAATATTAATTTCATTTACCGGCTAATTTATCGTAGTTGGATTCTAGCTAATTGGAATTGATTTATTTTATTTGGGAAAAGCTCAAATAGATTATTTAAATAATTTATTTTGGAAGTCACTTTGTGGGAAAGTGTTTATTATATCAAAAAGTGAGTTTTATTCTCACTTCTCACTTTTATGTTTATGACAATTTGGGATTTTTCTCCAAAACCCTCTTGGAGAAAATCACTCTTTTGTTTGTTGTGTTTGATTCAGGTGTCAAATTGGTGTGTGGAGTGGCTCATTGAATTCATGTTGGGATTTCTCCGCTTTACCAAAGATTTCAACCGATTTGGTGGTCTTCATTTTATTTCCATTTTTCTTGGTTTTTACAATACCTGTGGGGTAGGGCATATCACCATTTTTAATTTACTTCGTTACTTCAGAAGAAAAAAATTACATTAGGACCATGGGCTGAGAATTAACATTCCCCCACATTTCTGTTTGATTTCTTCACCTGGTTGGGCGAGTGTGAGTATTTTACACTTTGCACATGTGGGTTTTGAAGTTTTAGCGTAGTTATGCTTCCAGATTTCTATGAAGTGCCTAGTGACAAGATCTTATTTGAAAATTGTGTTGATGGGAAGATTTAGACCAATGGGTTTTATTTTCATCAATTTATTTAATGTTCTATTTTATGGCTTTTTCATTGGTGCCACGTTTTGTGTGTCATCCAAAACCTATCACTTGCCATGTTTGGCTTGATCTAAATATTGATTTTGGTAGTCTCTACTACAAAGAGTAGGATCATGGAATTGGAATGGTTAGAGGACATTCTGGGTATTTTTATATTTTAATCCGAAAGTGCCCTTTCAATGTTTAATTGCTGATTTTTGTATGTTGTCAGATTTTGCCAGAATTTGGGCATTTTATTGTTTTTGGGTGTTTTGAGCCTTCCTCGTGTTCTAACGAGATGATTGATGGATTTTATTAGAATCTATGCTCTTGGAATAGTGGCCAATCTAGTAAGTTGTTAATTGGCTTATTCTTGCTTTTACTCCATTATATGCCTTGAGTAAATGTGGAGTTAGATTTCATCTTTGTTGCTTTTGCCCTTGTGTTGGCACTCTCAATGCTTAAGGATGATCTCGCATGTGATTTGTGGATGTACGGTATTTGAGACCGCATCTAGACATGTAGTCGAGTTATTCTCCTATGTCGAGGTCTAAGTGACCTACACTCTTGGTGTTTGAGACTAATAGAATTTACCATGTATGGTGGCTTATGACTTTGAGAGACTTGATTTTCTTTGCACTTTTTTTTCTTATGTACTTTTTGCCTCGTGTTAGAACGAGATGAGCCTACTGTTTGGGTAGTGATGTGGAGTGACTCCTTACGTGTATTTTGGATCGTAAGTGGCTAGCATAGGACAAGGGAAGGAGTTCTTAATAAAGAGAAAACTTAATAAATTAACTTGGGATGAAAGACATTATAAAAAGAAAAGAGAATTGATATCACTACCTCTCTTCTTGAGGGTGTTACCTAGAGGTGGGCCTGTATCTATCCATCTAAGGGCATTAACATGAGATACATACCAATGTATATCTGTCTATAGATGTTGACCTAAGACTCGATGCTATTTAGGGTACTAAGAGCCAAGTAATGACACTCCACCTTGATTCCCTACAATTTATCCATGTTAGTACTAAGTAGTACCCTGATTTTACAGTAGTGATGTGGATTTATTATTATACTTTGACATTTTCCTAAATGTTGAGTGTCCTCCATGTGTGATTAGATTATATACCTGTGTATTTCTTTGGATCACATGTGAGTGTTCTTCATGTGTCTTCTATTCTACATCTTGTGTTTATATTGAGATTGTTTCTTCGTCCTTGAGTCATGCATTTTTTTTTGGCATGTGTGATAGTCATTCCCTTACTTTCATGTATGCCTTTTGTCTATGGTCAGGTTACTATCTCCATGAGCATGGTGGGGTGGACCTGCAGGTTCCACATGGTAGGGTTGCATTGTAAATCTATACCACTACTAGGGACCAGTATTCGGAGACGAACTTCCTCTAGCTATAGGACTTGGAGCTTGAGAGCTCACTTCACCATATGGTATTGGTTTATCTTCATGTTTCTAAACTAGATATTTTAGATTCTAGCCTAGTGTACTTTATGCTTTCATTATGTATTATGATGTAATCAAGTGTTCATGGCCTCAATATTTGTGTATCCAATACCCCCTAGTGTGGAGCTAGACATTTACAATCGTACGTTGGAGTCAGCTTAGGATTGACTTATTAATTTTAGCATTTGAGACCAAATTCACTAATCAGTGTCTGTGCTTGCTTTCTTCATATACACAAATCATTGTCTTCATATGAGATTCATTGTATGCGACTCTCTGGATTGAAACATTCTTGGGATGACAATCCCTTAGTTGGCCAATCATCGTCTCTATTTGAGACTTGTCGTCTATAACTCTATGGATAGGGACATTTTGGACTAGAATTTTGTAAGTCCCCAATTAACGGCTCCACATATGGGCATTTGCGCTTTCCAATCATCGTTTATTCTTGATCGTGAGTATCTCTGCCTAGTATTGATTTATTTCTAGTTTGAACTGATGGGTACTTTTCTAGTGTTCTGAGTTGGATCCCCAAGGGCCCCTAATTGTCTTGTCAACCTCCTTAATGCTTGTTTTTTGTTGTATTATCTTGTATTTTTATTTGATGTTTTTGATATGGATATCTTGGTAAATGAACTTGTATGGTTAACCACTGTAGGAACTTTGATTTGAGCTTAAAAAGAACATATTTCTTGGGATAGAAAGTGTAGTATCTCCATCTTATGATGTGTGGATGTTATCTGAATCTCCTTGATATCTCAGGATTGTGTGTTCTTTGTTCTCAATATATGGTTTGTAGCTTAGGAATCTTTTGAAGTGTTATAAATACTTTCGTTTATGTAGGTGAACATGTGATTGTATGTCATATTTCCTATTTTATGATTATGCTTTAATGCTTCTGAGATGCACTCAGTTATGTAATGTTGATTTTATACATAACTTGTTTCAAAAAAATTATTTAGTGCACATTTTATCCTTGTATTCCAAGGATTCCTAGGCGGGACATTACAACAACTAACTGGGGATTGACAACTATACACTGGACATCGAAAATGTGTCCTTGCATAGTAGCACTTATTTAAATAAAAACACACAACAAAGAAAAACCTAATAATTTACATTACTAACATGCAAAGAAAATTCTACAAGAAGCCATTTACTAGACTTGGGAAATAGCCACCTTTATGACCTAATTTTTTTCTTTTTAATTGGAAATCCTACAAAACTATGGCTAAATAAAGGTAATGTGGGTATTACCCTTCTTGGGTGTGATATGTCAGAGGTGAAAAAATCATGACTCAAATTGGGTACTTCCTCTGACATCACATCAGATGATGTCTCAAGTTATTTGATAAGACTATTTTCATGCTTTGACAGACTAACAAGAAAATGGTTTTGAAAAATATTTGACCACACATTCACAAATCCATGTCAAATGAGTTTCCACATAAGGTCTGCTGAGATGTTTGGGTGATTGGGTAGTTGGTGTTTTAGCTTCTTAGGGCGCAAGAAATGAATCCATCTGAATGGTTGGATTTCATGTATTAATAGAAGCACAGAAGGCTTCAAGATCGTCCTAGAACCGCATGTCATCATCTTATGCTTCTTCTTGTTCTCTGAAAGGCCTGGGTAGAAACTCTTGCAGTGACACTTCTTTTGAAGGGATTTCTACAACCTCTGAAGCTTTCAAAATATAAATATCATTATCTTCAATGAAACAGGGTAGCTCAAAAAAGAGGAAACTTAGACTATCAACCTCTTGATGTATCAAGGGGAGACTATCTTCTTCACTTAATTGTATTGACTGTAGGGTTTTTTTATCTTGCTCACTTTTCTTATTTGAGCACCAAATCACTAGAATTCCCTTGAATAATGAAATTGTATACAACATCAGGGACTAAAAAGAGAACTCTCAAATATTTCCCTAAACATATTCATCTCTCATCGGACATGAAACCTCGTGTATGGTGTGGTACTCTCTAAAAGGCTCTTCTATAAAATGTGGCTCCTCAAAGGAGGCCTCTAGAAAAGATAAGGAATGTTAGAGGATACTTTGTTGTTGTTCCAACTCAATAATCCTCAGCTCACATTGAAGATAAAACAACATATCTTGAGCACTAAGAAATGGATCATATGAAAATTTTAAGGAGCAACCCAACTAGTAGAGTTGTAGTAATTTGGATCCATGCCCTAACTGAACCTCAACTACTACTTTCTATGTGCACTTGCTTGTTGCATCAAGCTAAAAACCCCAAAGCATGCATTGACTTTGGTGAATGCTTTTAGTTTAGTCCCACCAAGCATGCTAGGAAAAATTGGTGATCCCCTGGTTTGCATCTTGCATCAATACCGAGGGATAGTTGTAGAAGTGTTACAATGGTAGGTCAGGGTGCACACTACAACATAAACTCTAGGATTTTAGAAGTTGGTTCTTCATCTTTGGTATTTGGGGAAAAGGGAGGCAGATGATGTAGGAGCATCTCGGGTCCTTAGCAATCCCATGTCACCAAAAATAATTTGGAGTTTGTCTATGTTGCTCAGTTTCTGCTTTGACCAAGTTGGTCGATAGTTGGTCAGTTTCCTTTGGCTACTGAGTGTGGTCAGTTATCTTTTGGGTGGTTGGTTGTTTTACTAGCGCTCGGCGTTGCCTGTCTGCTACTCAGTTATCTTTCTCACCGACGGGTTTAGTTTTAGTTTTTGTTGTGTCTGACTTGTGCATTTATATTGGATCACGGATTTAATGTTGGAATCCATCATTGGGAGATGTGTGGTCCTAGATTTGACCATTCCTTCCATTTATTATGGATCTTAAGGCTCAGTTCAGTAGACTCTTGTATAAATGTAGTTGTTTGGTTGTAGTTTAGAGGCAGTTTTTTATAGGAGTTTTGGTAGTAGATAGAAGGAGATATTTTGACAGATCCTCACATGTTTGAGGACTTCTGAATTCATTGTAATATCTGGCCCTAATTGGGAAGGCCTTACAGCCCGACATGTATCATTCTATTTGATGAAATTATATGAAATATCCTGCATTCTCTCTCTCACTGTTGTGTTTGTTTGCTTTCGCATGTCTCGAGAAGGCTTGGATCATTAGGGTGTGCCATTGTTTGGCCCCTCTTACTCTCTGCCCTTCATCATGTGGTATCAGAGTGAGGTGAGATCTTGATCTAGGTCTGCAGATCTAGGTTCGTAGGTTCCTCTTGAAGCCCTAGTTGATTGTTGTGGGGTAGCAGATTGCGATCTGACCTGCAATTATAGAGGGTTGTCAAGATGGTTCATGGGAGTCGAGATGAAAATCTAGGATTGGCATATATGCTAAGGCAGATTGCTGCTAGGTTAGAAGCTGTTGAAACATCCCAAAGAAGAGGCAGACATCTTGAATATGTTAGTGATGATGAAGTTGAGGAAGAATAGGCGAATGCAGAACCTGCACCTGTTATGGATCAAGGTGAAGAAAGATTTTTTAAGGCTTTGACAAGTATGAAGTCAACACCACATTTCAATCCTCCTGAGTATGGTGGAAAGCTAGATTCTGATGAATTGGTGGACTGGATCACCAAGATGGAAAAGTATTTTGAGTATGAAAACATTCCTGAAGACAAGAAGGTGAAGATTGCAAGAACAAAGTTGAAAAGTCATGCATCCTTATGGTGGGAACATCTGCAATTGGATAGGAAGAGGAAAGGCAAAGAAAAAATCAAGGTATGGAATAAAATGGTGAACAAATTGAAAGGAAAGTTCTTACCTTGTGATTATCAGATTAACCTAGTTTGGCGAATGCAAAGTTTGAGACAGAAAGATAACTCGGTAAAGGAGTATATTGAGGAATTCTATAGATTAGATATCAGATCTGGACATGATGAAGATGATGTGGAAAGAATCGGTAGATACATGAATGGTTTGAGAGTTTCCATCCAAGAGGAAATTAGTATGGTCAAGTTGGAGAACATTGAAGAGGCTTATCAATTTGCTTTGAAGGCCAAGGAGAAATTGAACAAAAGACATGAGCAAAGACAAAGAGGTTGAGGTGGTAGATTCCCTAGAGGAAGAGGTAGATCTAATGGTGAAAATGGTAGATCTGAACCAGAAAAGACAAATCTGGACAAAGGCAAGACCAAGTGGAAAGGTGAAAGTTCATCTAGAGGTAGAGGCAGTAACTACCAAGGTGGCTATAACAGAGGAAGTTTCTGAGGAACTTGTTACAATTGTAGAGAAGGACATAGATCTTTTGAATGTACACATGCTAGTAAGAAGGCGGGTAGCAATAGAAATGCTTTGGTGCAAGAAGAGTCACTGAATGAACCTGAGAAGGAAAATAACTTGATGGTAAGGAGAGCACTATGGAATGAAAGTAGTAAGGAAGATCCGGTAAGGAAAAGTTTGTTCAGGACCAGATGTAGAGTTTCTGATAAAATTTGGAAGGTAATCATTGACAGTGGTAGCTCAGAGAATCTAGCATCTGAAGAGATGGTCACAAAGTTGTAGTTGGAAAGGTTGGTACATCCGAAGCCCTATCAGATTTCATGGATCAAAGATGAGCATACACTCCTGGTAAGTGAACAATGTTATGTGAATTTGAAGATTGGAAAGTACTATGATAAGGTGTTATGTGATATCATACCTATGGATTGTTGTCATATTTTGTTGGGTAGACCTTGGCAATATGATAGACATGCTATATATGATGGGAGATTGCATAAGTATACTATTGTGGCTGATGGAAAGAAACAAATCTTGTTACCATTGATGGAAGAACTTGTTAGTAATGTTTGCACATCTATAAAAGTTTGTTTTATGGAGGGAAGAAAGTTTGTTAACTCTTTGAAGAAGAATGATGTATGTTTTGCTATGATCCCTAAAAAATCGAGTAAGAAAATAGAGGATAATGTCCCTGAGGAGATTGATAAGTTACTCACCGAGTATAGTGATATCATTTCTGATAATGTACCTGATGGTTTTCCACCAAAAGGAAGCATTGATCATTGTATGGATCTAATCCCTGGAGCTAGTTTACCAAATAAGGCACCTCATCGGTTGACACCTACCGAGAATCAGGAATTGAACCGACAGATTCAAGAGTTGCTAGAGAAAGGTTTGATCAGAGAAAGTTTGAGCCCTTGTGCAGTACCTATTGTATTGGCACCGAAGAAGAATGGATAATGGAGAATGTGTACTGATTCTAGAGCAATCAATAAGATAACAGTGAAGTATAGGTTTCCTATACTGAGAATGGATGACATAATGGACAATTTGACTGGAGCAAAGTATTTCAAAAAGATTGATTTGAAAAGTGGGTATCATCAGATCAAAATCAAAGAAGGTGATGAATAGAAGACTACTTTCAAGACAAAAGAAGGTTTGTATGAGTGGTTGGTTATGCCCTTTGGTTTAACTAATGCACCGAGTACTTTTATGAGGTTGATGAATGAAGTTTTGAAGAAATTCTTGGGCAAGTTTGTGATTGTATATCTTGATGACATTCTGATATTCAGTAAGACCAGAGAAGAACATTTGTTGCATGTTAAACAAGTTTTGCAGAGATTGAAAGAGGAAAAGTTGCTGATAAATCTAAAAAAGTGTTCATTCATGAAAGAGGAGATTATGTATTTGGGATTTGTTATTTCAGTTGTTGGTTTGAAGATGGATCCTGAAAAGTTTGAAGCTATTTTGAATTGGCCTACACCTGTGAATGCTAATGAGGTAAGATCATTTCATGTTTGGAAAGTTTTTACTAGAAGTTCATAAGGAATTTTAGTTCAATTTGTAATGCTATGACTAAAACTATGAGAGGAGACAAAAGAGAATTCAAGTGGACACATGAAGCTGACAAAAGTTTTGAGACTCTGAAGCAGAAGGTTGTTGAATTACCTATTTTGGCATTACTTGATTTCAGTAAAGTATTTCAAGTGGAATGTGATGCAAGTGGAAGTGCAATTGGAGCTATGTTGAGTCAAGAAGGTAAACATGTTTCTTTCTTTAGTGAAAAGTTGAATGATGTTAGAACGAAATATTTCATGTATGATCAAGAATTCTATGCTATTGTTCAAACACTGAAGAAATGGAGACATTATTTGATACCGAGTGAATTTGTGTTGTATACTGATCATAAGGCTTTACAGTATTTGGGTAGTCAGAATAAGTTGAGTCAGAGACATATGAAATGGGTTGAGTATTTGCAGAGTTATACATTTGTGATAAAGCATAAGAGTGGAGTCACTAACCGAGTTGCTGATGCATTGAGTAGAAGAAGATCTTTGATGACTGAAATGAAAATTGAAGTTCTTGGTTTTGATGAGATGAGAGATTCTTATGAGTTTGACCCTGATTTTTTTGAGCCATGGAGAAAGTGCAGAGCACCTATTCAAGATCAACAAGACACTAAATGGGATGAATATTTTATTCAGGAAGGTATGTTGTTTAAAGGTATTCAACTTTGTATACCAAGAGGAGTAATGAGAACTAATCTGATAAAGGAGAAACATAGCAGTGGTTTGGTTGGACATTTTGGTATTGATAAAACATGGAATTTTCTTAAGGAGTACTTTTGGCCGTAGTTGTATAAAGATGTTTAGAAATTTGTGAAAAATTGTGGAATTTGTCAAGTTGCAAAAGGAGTAAGTCAGAATACTGGATTGTATACACTGATTGTTGTTCCTAAGAAACCTTGGATTGACATCAATATGGATTTTGTTCTTGGCTTACTGAAGACAGTAAGAGGTAATGATTCTATATTTGTTGTTATGGATAGATTTTCTAAGATGGTACATTTTATACCTTGTAGAAAGACATCAGATGTAGTACATATAGCAGATCTTTTCTTTAAGGAAATTGTCAGATTGCATGGATTACCGAGGAGTATTATCTCTAACCGAGATAGTAAATTTTTTGGATACTTTTGGAAAACCCTTTGGAAGAAATTTGGCACTGAGTTGAAATATAGTTCTACATTTCACCCACAAACTGATGGATAGACTGAAGTTGTGAACATAAGTTTGGGAAATCTTTTGAGATGTTTAGTTGGAGACGCACCGAGTAATTGGGATTCTGTGTTGGTACAATCAGAGATTGCATATAGTAATTCAATGAATAGGAGTACTGGAAAGACACCATTTGAGATTGTAAATGGCACACAACCAAGAGGAATATCTGATTTGAGAGATATTGCTGATGAGAATAAGAAAACTGTTGAAGGAGTAAAATTTGCTGAGTACATGAAGACATTGCATGAAGATGTGAAGCTGAAGTTGGAAGACAGTAATCAAAAATACAAAGATAGAGCTGATAGATCAAGGAGACATAAAACTTTTGATGTTGGTGATGAAGTAATGGTTCATATGAAGGAAGGTTAGTTTCCTATTGGAATGTATGGGAAGTTGAAGATGACGAAGTTTGGACCTTGCAAGATTTTGAAGAAATTTGACAGTGGAAATGCACATGAAACTAAGTTACCTAATGACATGGACATATCACCTATTTTCAACATTGTTGATTTGTATGAGTATCATGAGCCTGATGAAGAAGTGACAGATTATCCTAAGAAGCATAATGAAGAAATTGAATAGATTTTGAAGGAAAGAGTTCGCAAGAGTACAAGAGGAAAATAGTATATGGAATTTCTGGTAAAATGGAAGAATAGACCGATGGAAGACAATTCTCGGATTTCACAGTCTAAGTTGGATGCAACTCAGACTAGACCTACCAAATGATTCAGAGAATCATTTCAAAATAACCCTAAGCGTCTGATGCAGGAGCATCTTGGGTCCTTGGCAATCCCGTGTCACCAAAAATAATTTGGAGTTTGTCTGTTTTGCTTGGTTTCTGCTTTGACTGAGTTGGTCGGTACTTGGTCAATTTTCTTTGGCTACCGAGTGTGGTCGGTTATCTCCTGGGTGATCAGTTGTTTCACTGGCACTCGGTGTTGCCTGTCTACTGCTTGGTTATCTTGCTCACTAACGAGTTTAGTTTTCATTTATGTTGTGGATGACTTGTGCATTTATATTGGATCACAGATTTAATGTTGGAATCCATCATTGGGAGATGTGTGGTCCTAGATCTGACCATTCCTTTCGTTGATTATGGATCTGAAGGCCGACTTAGTTCGGTAGACTCTTGTATAAATGTAGTTGTTTGGTTGTAGTTTAGAGGTAGTTTTTGATAGGATTTTTGGTAGTAGATAGAAGGAGATATTTTGACAGATCCTCACATGTTTGAGGACTTTTGAATTCATTGTAATATCTAGTCCTAACCAAGAAGGCCTTACAGCCTGACATGTATTATTCTGTTTGATGAAATTATATTAAAGATCATGCATTCTCTCTCTCACTGTTGTGTTTGTTTGCTTCCGCATGTGTCAAGCAGGCTTGGATAATTAGGGTGTGTCATTATTTGGCCCCTCTTTCTCTCTGCCTTGCATCAGAAGACCACCATAAATCAAACAACCTAAGATGGGGGGGGGGGCAAAATGTCAAATCAAAGCTTTGTCGAATGGGCTTGGAATTATTCAAGTGGTATTTATAGGTATTCTGCCTTTGGTTAGATTTTAGTGTCATCATTCACTCTCGACATGGTGCACCACATTTCCTTCATTTTTGGCAAGAGAATGAGAAAACATCAAATAATTGCATCCTCATAAATATACTAAGACACACCTAAAAGAGTTCATGACATGACACATTGACTAACAAAAAGAAATAGGCGCCTAGTACACAAAACCCATGATATATTAAGAACAAACATGCCAAGGTGAGAGAGAATGCCCCAGAAAGTGTTAGAAGTCTTATATGGGAAAGTGAGATAATGAGAGGGGGGTGAATCAATTATCCATAAAATTTTATACTTTGAAACCAATTTAGCATATATACCATAATCATAAACTTTAATACTAAAATGGATCTAACATTCTAATCACATCCATGAAAATGAAATACATAACACAAAGATTTGGTAACCCAAAAACCCTTGAAAGGTAAAATTGGGGTAGGGATGAGACCCACAAATCTTCACTACTGCAGCAATAAAGTGTGCCTGTTAGGGCTATAAAGTTTTGATCACTTATGGTGATCTACCCTGTGAGGGGTCTGTCGTGTTAAGATATTACAAACTTATACAATCTACCTTGATTAAAAGATTTAAAACTTATAGCTAAGTAAGCACTCGGTTAAGAGATTTACAAAGGCCTACATTGGTAAGCATGTCAGATTGCACTTGATCTTCTTGCTTGCTTGCACTTGAGAGCTTGAGAGATTATGAGATGAGATATGGATGGGGTCCTAGAACACTATCCTTGCCTAGGGTCAAGGTCGAGCTCAGATATTTAACACAGGTGAGCATAATCAATGGACACTTACACATATTTAACGTGGGGTGATATTTAACCCCATGTTAAATATGTGTGTATATGCTCTACTCCAGTTGATTTAGTTCAAGATCATGAAAATCAACAGTTTCTGAGACTGTTTGACAGGGTTTTTAGCAGGTTCTTTTTCAGAGGTAAGTACCTTTATCTCTTCATTTCAACATTAGTCATTTACATTTACTTTGCATATTAATATGCTTCATTAGTCAAAATGAAAAAGGACACAATATGTGTGTATTGGAAAGTGTGTGTGTGCAACAGGTGAGTAGAGCATATGCCCCCATGTTAAAGTCATTGTAGAGTGTATGCCCCCATGTTAAAGCCATTGCTCCTAAAAAAAGACACAATATGTGTGTATTGGAAAGTGCGTGTGTGCAATAGGTGAGTAGAGCGTATGCCCCCACGTTAAAGCCATTGCTCCTAAAAAAGGACACAAGATGTGTGTATTGGAAAGTGCGTGTGTGCAACAGGTGAGTAGAGCGTATGCCCCCACGTTAAAGTCATATCTTGAAAAATATGTGTGTATTGGAAAGTGTGTGTGTGCAACATGTGAGCAGAGCGTATGGCCCCAAGTTAAAGTCATTGCTGACACTTTAACCGGAGCAATGGATTTAACAGAAACATAAACAACTCCACTGATTACATTTCCACGTCGAGATGCCCCCAAACGAAGACAAATCAAGGGAAATATCACAGAAACATACATAGAACACAGAAGGGATCTACTTACTATGGGGGAAATATGAATAGAGGGTCAGAATCAACCTTCAAATAAAGAATGTAGCCTTTGACCTTTTATGAGGGTCAAAGATCACCTCCCTCAAAATTGCAAAAGATTTCTGGGTTTTGTAGATCTCGCAGTTTCAATTGAAGATTGCAAAAATCAACAGTTTCTGAGACTGTTTGACAAGGTTTTCAGCAGGTTCTTTTTCGGAGGTAAGTACCTTTATCTATTCATTTCAACATTAGTCATTTACATTTACTTTCCATATTAATACTCTTCATCATTTTGGAATGAAAAAATGGATTTCTTCCTAAATTGTGGTTTGACCAAGGCAAATCTTTGGAAGATTTTAGGTGTGAAAAAAGGAATCACACCTATTCAAATGTGTAAGTGTGTATTGCATGGGGGAAATATGAGATTCACTCTTAAATCCAAATTCCCAAAGGAGAAATCCAATTTGATCAACCAAAAAGGTTAATACACAATCAAATCAATCTAAGGAGAATATGGCAGAGAGAGAGAGAATAACCCTATGTTTCCCTATGGTTGAATTGAAGTCTTTAGGATTTGAAGTAATTGAAATACAAATACTAACCTCAAATTAGGGCAAATCCAAAAAATGTCAAATTCTGATGTCTATGTGTACTTTTAGGCAATTCTGCAACCTATTCTAGACTGGAAATGCCGAGACAGAGAAAACCCAGAAATCTTTCTCCAAGATGAGCTCAGGTCAGGTTTGACCCTCATAAAAGGTCAAATGCTACATTCTTTATTTGAAGTCCGATTCTGATTCTGTTCGCAGATCTCAAAAGTTTTCCAAAAAGGGTATCCAAATTCACTCTCAGATTTGAAATCCTACACCTGTACCTGCAAGAAAAAGAGGTTTTGTTGTTTGTTTGATGTGATTCCATTTTACCTCAGTCGACATTTACACATCATCTCATATTCTAAATAGAGGTGATTCCATTTTACCTCTATTCATTTTGGTGAACCCAACGAGCTTACTCTCTTTCTTTTTGGTGTTAGATTTCCCTTTGTATTACATTGTGTGTTCACCTTCTCTATTCATTTTGGTGAACCTCACATACTTACTCTCCTTTATTTTGTGGAATTAGATTCCCTATTGTGTTAGATTTTAGATCCTTTCTTGCATTTAGATTAGATCTATTTTATGCTCTTGCATTTTAAAATTCAAAAATACAAAAAATCTATAAAATCTAAAAATATTTCTTGCATTTCATTTTCTATGGTGATTGTTAAGATACTTTGGTGTGTACTTATGTTCATTATTACTCTTCTTTTAGCATCTCTTTATAATACCTATGATGTTTATGAGAGTATCATTCACTTCATTATGTTGATGACCCTTCACTTTGCTCTTGCCTATGCTTTTGTGAAGTTGACTGACACCAATCTGCCTACATTTAAAACCTTCATTAAAGATTTATGTGGTAGCCTTATTAATCTTTTGGATTATGTGAAGCATTTGGTAGATGATACACCATCTCCTAATCCTATCAATCCTAATCTTAATCCTATCAATCCTAATCCTAATATTCCTAATCCTAATTCGATACCTAATTATCCATCTATTCATCCTCTCTCTTCTCATACTTATGATGGGATTCAAGCTATAGTTCAGGATGCAGATGTGCAAGATTTCTTTGATTTACATTCTCCTCCGATTCATGATGATATTAAAGGAAAGGGTAAATAAAATTCTTCAAAACCTATCATCCCACCTTATGCAACCTTTACTCATGAACATGATAAACAATCACCTCCTCTAGAAGCTTTACATAATATGTATGCTACTGGATATAATATAGTGACTAAACAAGGTTATAAAGGTTTAGGGCTAGGAGTTAATGAGCATGGTATTAAGTTTCCAGTTCAGATACCCCCTAAATTGGATATGTATGGTGTGGGTTGTTTGAAGTCTCAAGTTAAGGTAGGTGATGCTAAACATCATCCTCCTCTTCACATTCTTCTCCCTACACCTATCTTAGATAACCCTAATACTCGTCAAGAAATTGCTAAGAAGGTATATGTTGAGCTAATGAATTCCAAGAAAGAAATCTTTAGACCTATGCCGATAGATGCTCTATACAAATATAAATGTCCTTTTCATTATAGTAACAAACACTTGCTGATTGTAAACATTTCAAGTTATATGTTAGAGAAAGAGCTTCTTTAGGAATTATATCTCACTCTCGTGCAATTTTACAATTCCTTCATAATTTTGATATAGGGGATTCCCCTCCTTTAGATATAATGTAGATGTTCTTTCCCTCTTGTCTCTGGACTGGGGGCAAGAGGTGTATCTTCATCCAGTCTCCTAGGATCCATTAGGTCTTTTATTAGGGCTTAATTGGTATTCTTTCTCTCCTCTTTTTATATGGCTTTGCATTGTGTTTTTAACCATCCATAGAATCTATATTTTCTTTTCAAGATATATTTTCTAAGACACTTGTTTTGCAAAGGTATCCCTTGTCTCTATCTCTGGGGGGCAAGGTACCTCTTTCTTTCTCTTTGTCTAGGGAACTACTTTCCTTAGCTTAGTGGTATTTGTTTATATTGTAACATTATTTCAACATATTGATAGATGTTCTGACTACGGATAACCTTTTTACATGAGAAGTTGTTGTCCTAAGTCGTCACTTCTTCTCCATGTTGCAAATTATGTTCTTTATAAACTCTCACCCTTGCTTTGGTGTTAGAGTTGTTTCGCTCATTCCAAAGATTCATTTTTCTCTTGTTTGCAGGGGGCTTGATGATTGAATCTTTGTTCCCACTGTTGAAAGATGATATTTTATTTAAAGCATTCCTCTTTGGTGGGGGTCTTGTTGATAAGATCTCTCTTTGAGGATCCTTTTCCATGAGTGACATATCCTTTTCACAATTAGCTATATTCTTGGATGTAGGGGTCAATATCCCTCGCTAAAAATATGATGTACATTGTTGTAAACAGGATATCTCCTTGCATTGTGAAGTAGGTATCCTCTTCCATCTTTTTCCTACACTTGGGGGGCAAGGATGCCATTTCCTTTTGTCTTTCTGGGATTCACCTCTTTCCTTGGGTAAGCAGTATCTATCTATTATGTGACATTCAATCATACATGGAAATTTTGGTTTGCATTAAGGATCTATGTCCTTGATCATAACCTGTTTTATTGTTTGACATTGGGTTCCCATGGTTGATATATCTCTCACCTTGGAAACTGAACAATGTGCTATCCCTCATAAGGGTTACTTTCTTTTCACTTCTTGCATGATATCTCTTTACATTCGTCCCTTCCATGGCCTCATAGGAGCTATGACCTTCTTGGCTTGGACTAGGTGTTGTTTGTGGATATTGTCTTGATGTTGAAGAAGGCTTTATCCTTGTTCTTTTCTTTCCTTAACATGTCAAAATAGTATGTTTTTGCCATATTAAGGAGGGGCGCATATATAGGGCCTCACTTGTACTATAGTTTTTTATTTTTACATGCTAAATCTTGGAAGGTAACACACATAAGTTGCTAAATCCTGAAAAGACATGCATTCATATGCTAAATCTTCCGAAGGTAACGCACATAAGTTGCTAAATCTTGAGGAGACACGCATTTTAAAAATTTTTCAATATGATAAATCTTCTGAAGGTAATGCACATAAGTTGCTAAATCCTGAAGGGACACTCATTTCCAGTTTCAAATATGCTAAATCCTCTGAAAGTAACATACACAAGTTGCTAAATCCTGAAGGGACACACATTTCCAGTTTCAAATATGCTAAATCTTGGAAGGTAATGCACATAAGTTGCTAAATCCTGAAAAGACACACATTTATATGCTAAATCTTTCAAGGGTAACACAAATAAGTTGCGAAATCCTGAGGAGACACGCATTTCATATTCATAGTGATACAAGAAGGTGGATCTATGGGTATTCTAGAAGCCATCAGAAGATGCATTACAATTGCAAGCATAGTTTATGGGTGAACCTGTTGGGCTCTCCCTCCAGGGTGATTCACAGTAAGGTGGGCATCTTACTGGGCGAGGTAATCACTTTCTCTTTTCTCTCTTTTTGCTTTCATGCTAATAGGACGAGATCATGAAGCTATGTTATTTATAGTGTTGCTCTTGTATTTCTTATGTAAACATTTATGCTTTTATGATAGCTTTCCAAATATGATATTAGTATAAGAAATATTTCTTAGCAAGGTTTCTTATGCTAATTGATTTGGGTTATTTAGTACTAACCCCTTGTTCTTTTGGCACCCTCGGGTGTGTATGTTGAGGTAGAATCCTTAGTCTGGGGGCTCGTGTCCTTAGCTAAGTATTATTTTATCTTGTTGTGAATCTACTTGGATCTCCTCTTTTCTTCTCCTTTACCAAGAGTTTGCATCGAGTCCATACTCTTGCTAAAGTGGGGGCTTAATGTATCATCTTAAAATGGAAGCACTTCCATGTTAAGAGAATTTAGCCCTCCAATTAAGTGGTTTGGGGTCATGTTAAGTGCCTTGATCAGGTCTTTGCATGTATTTGGCTTTCTCCCCGCTATCCACTTCTTCCCTGCACTTGATTTCTTCATTCTAGGTGAAATTAGGGTTAGGATCCCAAGGATTCTCCTTAATTTCCCTCTTCCATGGCTCTATTTTATAGGTAGGATTTAGAAATAGGTCCTCCTGGCCTTCATCACAGTAATCATAGGATTTTATGTCTATCATTGGCATTCTGTCCTATTCTTATATCATTTCTAGGTTTTTGGGCATCCCCGGGACCTTCTGACCTGGTTCTAACTGAATCTGGGCCCAAGGTCAAATTTGAGGTTGATCCTAACTAGGTCAAGATCAAGGTCGAACCTGACTAGGTCAAGTCCAACCTCGATTTTGCCTCCCTCATTCAAATTTCCAGAATCCTTGATTTTCAGGCATCGAACTTTCGGGATATTTATTTTCCTGCCTCCGGGTTGGCCATTTCGGATTTCGAGATGGTAAATCCTCTAATTGCATTTAATCTAGGTATATTTTATAAAGGTGAGGACCTAGTTGGGATTTAATTCTCCAAGGTGGCCCCTCTAGAGGATCGTGTCCTAGTTCACTATAAAAGGAGGCCTTCCTCTCTCATTTTGACATCAAGTTTTCATGCTCAAGCACTTTCATGTGCAAGCTCTCAAGGTGATCAAGAAAGCATCCATTCAAGCATTCAAGTCCTCTTCTCCATTCAAGTTCTCCATTTAAGATCAAGGATTTAAAACATTCAAGCCATTGAAGGGATTTGGTTCAAGCATTCAAGATTCATCATTCAAACCCTAGATCTAGCCATCATGATGGTGTGATCTTCCTTCAAGATCCTTTGTTCATCTTCAAGATCCATTTCATTCTTCCTTCAAGGTGGATTCCAAGCATACAATCATGGAGTTTTGATTTACATTTATTGTTTTGTTCAAGCTTTCATATCAATATACTTATTTACATACAATTACATATCTATTGAATTACATAGCTTCATTGTTAGGTCCTATTCTACTACTTGCTAGCATTCCTATTTCAATTTCAATATTAAGGTTGATTCCAAACCGAGGTTTGACCAAGGCAAACCCCTCAAACAAACAACAAAAACCCTCTTTTTCTTGCAGGAACAGGTGTAGGATTTTGGATTTGAGAGCGAATTTGGATACCCTTTTTGGTGAACTTCTGAGATTTGCGAACAAAATCAGAATCAGACTTCAAATAAAGAATGTAGTATTTGACCTTTTATGAGGGTCAAACCTGACTTGAGCTCATATTGGAGAAAGATTTGTGAGTTTTCTCTGTCTCGGCATTTCTAGTCCATATTCTAAATAGAGGTGATTCCATTGTTTGTTTGAGTGTTTTTGTTGTTTGTTTGAGGGGTATGTCGGGTTCACCAGAATGAATAGAGGTAAAATGGAATCACCTCTATTTAGCAACTTATGTGCATTACCCTTGAAAGATTTAGCATCATTTTTTCAATCTTCACGTCGGGTTCACCAAAATGAATAGAGAAAAAATGGAATCACCTCTATTGAAATGTGTGTGTTTGTATTGTATGGGGGAAATATTAGATCCACTCCTAAATCCAAATTCCCAAAGGAGAGATCCAATTTGATCAACCAAAAAGGTTAATGTACAATTGAATCAATCTATGGAGAATATGAAAGAGAGAGAAAAACCCTATATTTCCCTATGGTAGAATTGAAGTGTTTAGAATTTGAAATAATTGAAATGCAAGTACTAACCTCTAATTAGGGCAAATCTGGAAAATGTCAAATTCTGATGTCTATGTATACTTTCGGGCAATTCTGCAACTTGTTCTGGACTGGAAATGTCAAGACAAAGAAAACCTAGAAATCTTTCTCTAAGATGAGCTCAGGTCAGGTTTGACCCTCATAAAAGGTCAAATACTACATTCTTTATTTGAAGTCTGATTCTGATTTTGTTCGCAGATCTTGAAAGTTCACCGAAAAGGGTATCCAAATTCGCTCTTAGATCCAAAATCCTGCACCTATACCTGCAAGAAAAAGAGGGTTTTTGTTATTTGTTTGAGGGGTTTGCCTTGGTCAAACCCCATTTTGGAATCAACCTTAATATTGAAATTGAAATAGGAATGCTAGCAAGTAGTAGAAAAGGACCTAACAATGAAGCTATGTAATTCAATAGATATGTAATTGTATTTTGAATGTAAACAAGTATATTGATATGAAAGCTTGAACAAAACAATAAATGTAAATCAAACCTCCATGATTGTATGCTTGGAATCCACCTTGAAGGAAGAATGAAATGGATCTTGAAGATGAACAAAGGATCTTGAAGGAAGATCACACCATCATGATGGCTAGATCTAGGGTTTGAATGATGAATCTTGAATGCTTGAACCAAATCCCTTCAATGGCTTAAATGCTTTAAATCATTAATCTTAAATGGAGAACATGAATGGAGAAGAGGACTTGAATGCTTGAATGGATGCTTGCTTGATCACCTTGAGAGCTTGCACATGAAATTGCTTGAGCATGAAAACTTGATGTGAAAATGAGAGAGGAAGGCCTCCTTTTATAGTGAACTAGGACACAATCCTCTAGAGGGACCACCTTGGAGAATTAAATCCCAATTAGGTCCTAACCTTTATAAAATATACCTAGATTAAATGCAATTAGAGGATTTACCATCTTGAAATCCGAAATGGCCAACCCGGAGGCAGGAAAATAAATATCCCGAAAGTTCGATGCCTGAAAATCAAGGATTCTGGAAATTTGAATGAGGGAGGCAAAATCGAGGTTGGACTTGACCTAGTCAGGTTTGACCTTGATCTTGACCTAGTTAGGATCAACCTCAAATTTGACCTTGGGCCCAGATTCAGTTAGAACCAGGTCAGAAGGTCCCGGGGATGCCCAAAAACCTAGAAATGATATAAGAACAGGACAGAATGCCAATGATAGACATAAAATCCTATGATTACTGTGATGAAGGCCAGGAGGACCTATTTCTAAATCCTACCTAGAAAATAGAGCCATGGAAGAGGTAAATTAAGGAGAATCCTTGGGATCCTAACCCTAATTTCACCTAGAATGAAGAAATCAAGTGCAGGGAAGAAGTGGAAAGCGGGGAGAAAGCAAAATACATGCAAAGACCTAATCAAGGCACTTAACATGACCCCAAACCACTTACTCAGAGGGCTAAATGCTCTTAACATGGAAGTGCTTCCATTTTAAGATGATACATTAAGCCCCCACTTTAGCAAGAGTATGGACTCGATGCAAACTCTTGGTAAAGGAGAAGAAAAGAGGAGATCCAAGTATATTCACAACAAGATAAAATAACACTTAGCTAAGGACACGAGCCCCCAAACTAAGGATTCTACCTCAACATACACACTCGGGGGTGCCAAAAGAACAAAGGGTTAGTACTAAATAACCCAAATCAATTAGCATAAGAAACCTCGCTAAGAAATATTTCTTATACTAATATCATATTTGGAAAGCTATCATAAAAGCACAAATGTTTACATAAGAAAGACAAGAGAAACACTATAAATAACATAGCTTCATGATCCTGTCCTATTAGCATGAAAGAAAAAAGAGAGAAAAGAGAAAGTGATTACCTCGCCCAGTAAGATGCCCACCTTACCGTGAATCACCCTGGAGGGAGAGCCCAACAAGTTCACCCATAAACTGTGCTTGCAATTGTAATGCATCTTCTGATGGCTTTTGGAATACCCATAGATCTACCTTCTTGTATCACTATGAATATGAAATGCGTGTCTCCTCAAGATTTAGCAACTTATGTGTGTTACCCTCAGAAGATTTAGCATATAAATGCGTGTCTTTTTAGGATTTAGCAACTTATGTGCATTACCTTCCAAGATTTAGCATATTTGAAACTGGAAATGCGTGTCCCTTCAAGATTTAGCAACTTATGTGTGTTACCTTTAGAGGATTTAGCATATTTGAAACTGGAAATGCATGTCCCTTTAGGATTTAGCAACTTATGTGTGTTACCTTCAGAGGAGACATGCATTTTTCAAAATTTTCAATATGAGGAAACACGAAATACCTGTTTATTCCAATGATGGGTTTTATCCTAATCTTTTGGATGCTTGAACACTAAAACACAATCTCATTTTACCTCTAGAAAATGAGAATGGTTCACCAAAATGAGATGGATCTTCAAGGGGGCTCCAAAGAGATTGAATCCTTTAATGGCTAACAATGGATCTCCTTGATGGATGGATGCTTGAACACTTGAATGCTAGAAGTTTTCATGCTCAAATTGGTAAAAGTTTTCACGTCAGATTCACCAAAATGAATAAAGGTAAAATGGAATCACCTCTATTGAAATAGAAAGGGGGAAACTTTCAAGTTCATTTTACCTTGCTTGAGAGTGCTTGAGCATGAAACTTTCTAGAAGATGAGCTCAGGTTGGATCCTAACCTATCCTGACCTATTTTAGAGCACTTGATTTTGGATTTTCTCAAAGATGCTTGAATGCTTGAATGCTTGAGAGATTGTGTTTTAGTGTTCAAGCATCCAAAAGATTAGGATAAAATATGGATGGGGCCTTGAAATCCTTTAGAGCACTTGATCATTAGAATGCTTGGTTGTACTTGGTTCTCACAAAACTTGATGAAGAGATGTGAATAATGGATGTTGGATTAATCACCTTGCTTGAGAGTTTGAATGCTAGAAGTTTTCACGTCGGGTTCACCAAAATGAATAGAGGTAAAATGGAATCACTCTCTGACTGAATAAGATAGAAGTTTAATCACCTTGCTTGATTAAACATTGAGGACTTAGCTACATCCTTTTTATTTACTATGATGTTTTCTTACTTTAGCTTGCATATTCACGTAGTGTCATATCTAAGCTAAAGTGGGGGCTAAATGTATCATCTTAAAATGGAAGAACTTCCATCTTGATAGGTTTAGCACCCTCTTTTAGTACATTTATCATGATAGACTTGCATTTAGGATGCATTTTGAACTTATCTTCTTCATTCTAGGTGAAATTAGGGTTAGGATCCTGAGGATTCTCCTGAATTTCCCCTTTTCCCATGGTTCTATTTTCTAGGTAGAATTAGAAATAAGTCCACTTGGCCTTCATAACAGTCATCATAGGATTTTATGCTTATCCCTGGCATTCTTTCCTGTTCTGATATCATTTCTAGGTCTCTGGGCATCCCCGGGACCTCCTGTCTTGATTCTGATCGGATCTGGGCCCAGGGTCAAATTCAATGTTGATCCTAACTAGGTCAGGATCAAGGTCATACCTAACTAGATTAGTCCCAACCTTGATTTTTCCCCTTCCTTCAAATCTTCAAAATCCTTGATTTTCGGGCATCAGGCTTTTGAGATATTTGTTTTCCCACCTCCGGGTTGGCCATTTCGAGTTTCAGGATGGTAAATCCTCTAATTGCATTTAATCTAGGTATATTTTCTAAAGGTTAGGACCTAATTGAGATTTAATTCTCTAAGGTGGCCTCTCTAGAGGATTGTGCCCTAGTTCACTATAAAAGGAAGCCTTCCTCTCTCATTTTCTCAATCAAGTTTCCAAGCAATTTCATGATCAAGGCATCGAGTTTTGAAATCTCTTCTCTCAAGCTCTCAAGGTGATCAAGAAAGAATTCATTCAAGCAAGCATCCATTCAAGCATTCAAGTCCTCTTCTCCATCCAAGTTCTCCATTGAAGATCAAGGATTCAAGCATTCAAGCCATTGAAGGGATTTGGTTCAAGCATTCAAGATTCATCATTCAAACCCTAGATCTAGCCATCATGATGGTGTGATCTTCCTTCAAGATCCTTTGTGCATCTTCAAGATCCATTCATCCTTCCCTCAAAGTGGATTCCAAGCATACAATCATGGACGTTTGATTTACATTTATTGATGTTATGTTCAAGCTTTCATATTAACATACTTAATTACATTTCAAATACAATTTGCATATCTATTAAATGTCATAGCTTCATTGTTAGATCTACTTCTACTACTTGCTAGCATTCTCCATTTCAATTTCAATATTAAGGTTGATTCCAAACCAGGGTTTGACCAAGGCAAACCCCCCAAACAAACAAACAAAATCCTCTTTTTCTTGCAAGTACAGGTGCAGAATTTCAGATCTGAGAGCGAATTTGGATACTCTTTTCGCCAAACTTTCAGGATCTGCGAATAGAATCATGATCAGGCTTTAGAATAAAAATGTAGTATTTGACCTTTTATGAGGGTCAAACTTGACCTCCTTTAGAATTGAAAAATATTTCTGGGTTTTGTAGATCTCGCAGTTTCGGTTCTACATTATAGAAATCAACAGTTTCTGAGACTGTTTGACAGGGTATTCAGCAGGTTCTTTTTCAAAGGTAAGTACCTTTATCTCTTCATTTCAACATTAGTCATTTACATTTACTTTCCATATCAATACAATTCAAATGTAAGTGTAAAATATTGGTTTTGGGGTCTCTTTTATGTGCAAACCATTGTTCTAGGACCCCATCCATATTTTATCCTTTACATTTTCATGAACCCGATGTGAATAGAGGTAAAATGGAAGACAAAATGAGGTAAAATGAAAGCTATTTTATTGAACACTAAAACACAACCATTGTTCAATCATTTTATCCTTGAGATAAAATGAAGTAAAATGAAAGCTATTTTATTTTAGGATAGTGTTCTAGGACCCCATCCATATTTTATCCTTTACATTTTGAGCATGAAAACTTCTAGCATTCAAGTGTTCAAGCATCCATCCATCAAGGAGATGCATTGTTAGCCATTGAAGGATTCAATCTCTTTGGAGCCCCCTTGAAGATCCATGATTTATTTTGGATCATTTTCCCACTATTCATTTTGCCTATAAAAAATAGGAATTTGGAAAGAACAAAGGCGGATAATAGTAAACTCACCTTAGGTAGTGACCGTCCGGTAGCCAAGCTGTGTCTCAAAGTTTCCAGGCATGTCGCTCGAAGTTCCTCTCTTCTCGGCATCTTGCTTCCTCATTTCGAATATGAGAATGGTAAGAATGAGTAAGTATTTTTCTCTTTTACTTATTTATAAGTTCAAATTAGAGTTTTATTAGGGTTTCCTTAGGGTAAACTCAGATTTTCCCTTCTTATGCATTTAGACAGACGTCCACTCTTTTTGTCATAACTTGAGTTTGATAACTCCATTTTTAGTGTCGTCAACGACATTGGAATCATGATTCAGATACTTAACTCCTTGAACTGATTTAGGAAGGTTAGGAATCCTTCTAATTGGTTTAGGAAAGGACTTTTCAACACTCTACATATCCAGTATATAGAGTTTTTCTTATCACCATGTTTCACCCTTCCGAAGTAGAAAGCCGAAACAAGGGGGGCATAAGGGGCTCTATACACTTCTCAAATTATCATATAGTAAGATTTAGGTGATTTATAGATTTTAATTAACCTTGTGTGTTGCAGGTTCTAACAATTTTCTACAGGATCTTTACATCGAGGACTTAGCTATATCTTTTTTATTTACTATGATGTTTTCTTACTTTAGCTTGCATATTGACGTAGTGTCATATCTAAGCTAAAGTGGGGGCTAAATGTATCATCTTAAAATGGAAGCACTTCCATCTTGATAGGTTTAGCACCCTCTTTTAGTACATTTATCATGATAGACTTGCATTTAGGATGCATTTTGCACTTATCTTCTTTATTCTAGGTGAAATTAGGGTTAGGATCCCAATGATTCTCCTAAATTTCCCCTTTTCCCATGGCTCTATTTTCTAGGTAGGACTTAGAAATAAGTCCTCCTAGCCTTCATAATAGTCATCATAGGATTTTATGCTTATCCTTGGCATTCTGTCCTATTCTGATATCATTTCTAGGTCTATGGGCATCCTCGGGACCTCCTATCTTGATTCTGATTGGATCTGGGCCCATGGTCAAATTTGAGGTTGATCCTAACTAGGTCAGGATCAAGGTTGTACCTGACTAGGTTAGTCCCAACCTCAATTTTTCCCCCTTCCTTCAAATCTTCAAAATCCTTGATTTCCGGGCATCGGGCTTTCAAGATATTTGTTTTCCCGCCTCTGGGTTGGCCATTTCGGGTTTCGGGATGGTAAATCCTCTAATTTCATTTAATCTAGGTATATTTTCTAAAGGTTAGGACCTAATTGGGATTTAATTCTCCAAGGTGGCCCCTTTAGAGGATTGTGCCCTAGTTCACTATAAAAGGAGGTCTTCCTCTCTCATTTTCACATCAAGTTTTCATGCTCAAGCACTCTCAAGCAAGGTGATTAATCCAACATCCATTATTCACATCTCTTCATCAAGTTTTGTGAGAACCAAGTACAACCAAGCATTCTCATGATCGAGTGCTCTAAAGGAGTCAATTTCATGAGCAAGAAGATTTCAAGCAAGCAAGGAATCGTGAAGATGCAAGATAGCAAGAGGATGATATAGAAGATCAAGCCATTGTTGCCATCAAGCATCTTTGTGAACACATATTTGGAGCAAGAGAGATCCTTTATTCCTTGATCCACCATCATCAACTTTCAAGCATTCAAAGATTCAATCATGGAGTAACAATTACAGATTGTGAGTTTGGTAGAAGTGCTTTAGCCTTGGAGGCTTGGTATGCTTTTCTATCTCATTCAAATCTATGCATTGTTGTTTCATACACATTGATGCTAGGGTTTTGATCTAGAAGATTAGATCTTGGCATTACACTTTCAATACATACACATACACATTCTATTTCAATCAACTATTCATGGAGGTGGAGACCACCAAAATGGGGGTTTGACTAAGGCAAAACCCTATATAGCCACCCCCAAAACCCCCTTTTTTAGATATCTACACTCGTTTCGAGAATCAGAGGATAGATTTGAGTACCCTTTTCGCCAAACTTTCAGGATTTGTGAACAAAATCAGAATCAGGCTTTAGAATAAAAATGTGGTATTTGATCTTTTATGAGGGTCAAACTTGACCTGCTACCGGAAAGATGAAACTTTTCTGGGTTTTCTCCATCTCGGCTTTTTGATAAAAAATCTAGTTGTAGAATCTTCTGAAATCTCATACAGACTTTAGAAAATAGGTATTTTCGAATCAATTTCACAATGAGGTATGTATCTTGACCTAATTAATTTTCAAGTATTTCCAAATTTACTTATGCTATGCCAATTCCAATTTCAATTCAAATGAATAAGTGTTGAATGTTAGGTACATTGCTAAGCTTCCATTTTCCCACTATTCATTTTGGTGAACCCGACATGAATTAGATTGTAAAATGAGATTGTATTTTATCTGACATTTCTAAGCTATTTTATTTTAATATCGAATGAATTGAATGCTTGAATGCTTAAAGGCTTGAATATTTGATCTTCTTGCTTGCTTGCACTTGAGAGCTTGAGAGATTGTGAGATGAGATATGGATGGGGTCCTAGAACACTATCCTAAAATATGGATGGGGTCCTAGGACAATGGTTTGCACATAAAAGAGACCCCAAAGCTAATATTTTAAACATACATTTGAATTGTATTGATATAGAAAGTAAATGTAGATGATTAATATTGAAATTAAGAAATAAAGGTACTTACCTTTGAAAAATAATCGATTGAAAACCCTATCAAACAATCTCAAAAACTATTGATTTTCGTGATCTTGAACCGAAACTACGAGATCTACAAAACCTAGAAATCTTTTTCTGAGATTGGATCAGGTCGATGTTGGGTCAAAATCGAGGTTGTAACTGACCAGGTTAGGATCAAGGTTGTAACTAAACAGGTCGAGATCAAGGTTGTAATTGACCAGGTCAGGATCGAGGTTGTAACTGACCAGGTCAGGATTGAGGTTGTAACTAACCAGGTCAGGGGCTACATTTTTATTCTAAAGGTTGATTTTGACTTTGTTCACAGATCTCAAAAGTTCACCAAAAAGGGTATCCAAATCCGATCTTAGATCTAAAATTCTACACCTATACCTGCAAGAAAAATGGTTTTGTTTGTTGGGGGGAAGGGGTTTGCCTCAGTCAAACCCCAATTTAGGAATTAACCTTGAAATTGAATTGAAATTGCTGGAATAAACAAAGTAAATGGAACAATTCACCTTGCTTGAGTTGAAACCCTTGTGGAGGATTTGAATCCTTGAATCCACAAGAATGAATGAATGTAGAATCAAACGTAGGATGTCTCCAATTAATTGTCTTTAGATCTTCAACACCAATCTTGAATGGATCTTGAATTTGGAAGAGGCTTGAATCGAAATGGAGGAATCTTCAACAAGAGAGCTCCATAGAGCTTGAATCCTTCAATGGCTTCTAATGGATCTCCTTGATGAATTGAATGCTTGAATGCTTGATCTTCTTGCTTGCTTGCACTTGAGAGCTTGAGAGATTGCTTGGTGAGAATGGATGAGAAAATGAGAGAGGAAGGCACCCTTTTATAGTGATCTAGGGCACAAGAGGGGAATCGTAGAAAACAATAATTAAGGGCCCATGGCACAAAACTCTAGAGAGGTGCACATGGAAGAAAATTAAATTAAAGTCTTGACATAAAACTCTAGGAGGGGACCACCCTTAATATAGAAATAAAATAATTATTTAAGAGCCTTGTCACAAAATTCAAGGTAAGGCCAACCCCAAAGTTAATTTGAGCATTAGGCACAAAACTTGAGAAAGGCTAATCTCCAATAATAAATTTGGAATCCTATACGAATATCGAAAAAGGTCCACCTCAAATATTAATTTGAGAATTTGACACTTAATTCGAGAAATAGTGGCCCCGAAGAGGGAAAAGATAAGATTTTGATGAAACCCTGAAACTGGAAGCTAACCCCGAGGATCTTGGACCCTAGGGTCAAGGACAAGGTTGTTCTTGACTAGGTCAGGATCGAGGTTTATCCTGACCAAGTCAGGGTCGAGGTCGACCTTGACCCAAAAAGGTCGACCTTGACCCCGAGGTCAAGAATCTCAGGTTCATAGTCCAGAATGCTAGGAAAATGCTAGGAAGAAGTGGAAAATGGGGTAGAACAGGGGAAAAAGCCAAATCCAAGTCGAATATCCATTCAAGGTGTTTGACATGACCCCAAACCACTTACTCGGAGGGCTAAACGCTCTTACCATGGAAGTGCTTCCATTTTAAGATGATACAGAAAGGATTTAAAACTTACAGCTAAGTAAGCACTCGGTTAAGAGATTTACAAAGGCCTGTTAGGACCACTTTGTTAAGAGATTTACCCTTATTCACTTGCTAGAATGTATCAATACCTGATCCTCTAGTTTTCACTAAAAATGCTAATAAAAAATGTCCTCTTTCCAATACTTATTTGATCTCAAAATCAAATATTTCTCTATTATGTCCTTCACTGCTCTGCTTGGCCACTCTGCCTGATCTCTACATCTAACAATCAAAACATTGCTTCCATTTGCATACACGAGATCTCCTTTGTTACTACATTGCTTAAGCATTCTCTTTTTTTGATTGGTTACAATACTTACATAGTGATTAATGATTGAAATAATAATTTGTAATCAACTCCTTAATTCTGTCAACAATCATTAAATCACGCATAGAAGTCAACCAAAATGCTTTACCTAGGTGTTTGTGTCATTACAAACACATGTATCAACACTAGTTTTCTCAGCATATGAAGTCTCTGATACTCAGTCAAAATTTTTCTGCATCTACTAGCGCTCGACACTGATTCTTCTATACAACTTCGAATATATTATGCTTGGTAACTATTGAAGTACTCGGTGACCTCTGACTTGCTCGGCAGTAACCACTACTCGATAACTATACAAAATACAAGTCTATACATAACTCGACCTTAATAAGATGGCTCAGTCACAGTGATGACCGACCAACATTGCCTTGATAATGACTAAGTGTTGGACACTAATAGACAACATGACTTGGAGATCAACAATCTCCCCCTTTGACATTAGTGGCAAAAACACTTTGTCATGACTTTTCATTACATCAGTACTTAGTACTTGAGTAATCCCCCTAAGATTGTGACTCGGTCTTCATAATAGTTATTTACATGACTCTGACATACAATGAGTATACATTACATTTCAAAATAGTATGTCATACCTATATAGTCAATTTTCCCCTTGCTCTACTCTATATCCTCCTTTGATCTTTGTATATACATGACTCATTTCCTCCTTGTTTTTGTCACTTTGAGTTGCTGGGGTGTTGGAGTTAGATAATACTTATCCAAAAATGGTTTGTGAAGCTACATAATCATTGCTAAAACATTATCCCATCCAGATTTGATAGACTCCAAAACCTATATCTTGATCTCTAGCTGAGCAGCTAGATCAACCAAACTATCGGCAATAGAGAGATGAGGATCTATATGTACTAACTCCTTTGTTGATGCCAATTCTCTCTGCATAACCTACAAATGAGGTGTCAACATTATTTTTATTGAGATTAACTTGGCTCTTATCATTCTATCATTAGCCATCAAATCGACTAATCTTCCTTGTGCATGAAGTAGTCAGGTGAAATGAATAGAGCTAGAACTTGCATCCATGCTCAATGAGTGTCCTGTAGACTTCAAGTCTAATTGTAGCTTCTCAATAAGCTCTTTATTTTCCTTAGTGAATGTTTCAACAATGAATAAATTTTTTGTAGAACCTCTACTAAGTTATTCACTAGGTCAGAAAGTTCTACATGTTTTACTGCAATCTCTATTGAGACCCTCTCAAGTACCTTGGTCTCAAAATTTCTTTCAGACCATTGTATTAGCTTCTCATTAGCTTCACTCTTATCACTATTCACCTTTTTGACAATATGTACCAATTGTTCTAGAATAGGTGAAGTCTCATTCACATCATCTAACTCAAAAGCCTCTACAAATATACCCTTAATCTCATGCAATATCTTCTTTTGTTGATGTTTTCTTCTAAGTTCCTCTTGCCTGATCTTCTTCTTCAATAGATCTTGCAATATTTTCATATGTTCATATGTTAAGTTATCAGTTTCCCACTTTGGAATCACTATAACTTCATCTAGTGTGACTTGTGTGCTGGGAGACTTGTCCTTTTTCTTTTGTGACTTCTTCTCTTAGGCTCGGGTGTGCTACTACTCGACAGGTGCACTAAGGCTTGAATAACCTCTTGCTCTTTAGGCTCCTGACTCTCCACATTTATTTTATGCTTAGTCTCCTTTTCTTCCTCAATACTAGGTCCTAAAATTTCTATTACATACTTATATTCTTGTTCTTTTATGTTCTCCTCTCCTTTTCCTTTATTAACTTCAATATTGACCTCGGTGGGTGTATTTTTTGTTGTTGTTGTCGGCTTAACCTATTCCTCAACACTTGTACCTTGTGTATCTTTATTTTTAACTGTGATCATGTGGGAGCTTGTAGGTTTTGAGTCTACATTTGGTGTACCTTCAATATTTTTAATCATGTACTTGTATGAGAACTGGATTGGTGCACAGTAGAAAGGGATCTGAGGCTTCCTTGGTAAGAATTTGACATTTAATGTCTTCCTCGGTCAAGGCATTAATGTTCACTTGTGTGTCCTCGGGTACATCCTCAATAGTGATCACATCTTGTGGTTCACTCTCTTCTACCTTCTACCTTATTTCTTCCTCAAGATTATGTGGCTCATCTATATCCTCTTTATTGTCCATTTCAACTTGTCTCGATGTGCCTTCATCTTTTTGTGCACTCTTATCAACTATTAATCCAAATATTATCTTCCACATCTATTTTCTCTATGTAAAAACTTCTTCAACATTATTTTCAATATGGAGTAAGCCATCAGCTTATGTATAAACCTATTTCTATGTTGCTCCATAAACTTTTCTATCTGCTTTGGTGTCAATTCAGGCATAATCTGTGTTAGAGTGCCTTCTCTAATTTGTCTCTCAGTTACAATAGAATACTACCATCTCGCATCAATTTTACTGAAAAACTCATCAAGGATCAAATTCCCTATCTATAGAGGTGTCATCTTAAATATACATAGCATTTCTATCATCACATCTTCAATCTTTTCTTTATCATCTTTGCTTAATCTTTCAAATTTAATAAGCTTAAATCCTACTAATCTTGTTGTGCTCTTGATGTTCTAGCAAATTTCATCCACACTGGTTGGATGTCTATTTGTTGCCACCTTCAATTTGTTGTTGTCATCTATATCAGTCATTTCTTCATTAGCATCATCCTTTTGTAGCACTAGTTTTCTTCTTGGCTTCTTCTTAGGATTGCTCGGCACAACCTTAGTGTGTACTTGTTTCCTTTTTCTTGAGCTCTCCCCTTCAGTGTTCTTTACTGGTGTTCTCTTTTGTGGCTTAGAAGCTATGGCAGTTGAAGTTGTCCTTGTTCAAGGTCTTAATGTTAAAGGAGGAGTAGGCTTTTGTTTCTGGTTCTTCCTTTTACTGGGCTCGACAACCATTATCTCTTTGCCCTTATTTTGTGTATCTACTTCCTACTCTTCACTATCTTTAGAATCACTTGACTGATCCTCACCCCGGCCTTGTGTAATCTCTACAGGTGCATTTTTCTCTTCTCCTTGGCCTAGCATTTTCTCAAGGTTTCAAACTAGTTTCTTTGTTTTTCTCTCTAGGGTTGCAAACTTTAGGCCCATTGCAATCTTAGACTTTTCTTCTTCATAATTTCCAAAAGGTTTGGCTTTGCTATCAATCTCTTCTACAAGTAAAACAATTATAGCTGGCGATGTCTCATCTATGTTGACTTCATAGGGAAATGGCCTTAACCATGCTATCCTAGGTATAAAAGCTTGAACAAAAGTGTTATCAATATCCACTAAAAAAATATATCATCATAGAATTTCTCTACTAGGGATACGAGAATTCTACTTCTCTTTCTCATCTTCTTCTTAAACTCAACAAAATAACTCTCCATCACACTATCAAAATTGTCTCCTAATTGTTGAATGAACTCATTAATATTTTGTGTCACAGGTCGGTCCTGACTCCATACTGCATCTCCTATTGTAGGAAAAGTGTTTTGCACATAGAAAAATATACAGACTATCAAGGAACTGAACTTACACATTGATTTCTTAGATTTCCTAATTGATGTTAGGTTCTCGACAAGTTGTGTCAGCTGTAGCTCGACAAGATCATAAGAATGATCTTTCTTCATAATTTTTCATGCCTCATCTACTGCAATGCAAGGAACGCTATCCATCCTACTTGATTGATAAAACTTGTGATCAATCACCCTAACTACAAAATCAATCTCAGCATCTATGATTGTAGAGATAGTCATTCCTCTCTTGTTCCATACTGCCATAGTGTTCGCCTAGATCATTTCTTTAGTCTGGCATCTCATTGTCTTCTTCTAGGTAAGAGTAGGGTAATCGGTGACTCAAGAATTATTTCTTTGGTGACCTTCATCGACCCATTCTCCAACCACAATTGCATGTCATGCACTCTTCTTAAAATAATCTTAATCCATTCCATCTTGAAATTGTGAGGGAAATCTAGGGCACACACTAACCCTTTCTTGACAATGTGTTGATGCTCTTCCTTCAACACTCCATTATCACACAATCTATTGTATGCCTCCCTCAGTTCGTACCAGTAGTCTTCAATCTCACTAATCTTGCACATATAGCATGCATGCACATCATGTATCATCAAAACTGTGGGCTGAATCGATGACAAGTCTCCCGAGAGATCTCCCTTCACCATGTTTTCTGATACAACTTGGAATTTTCATGGTTTGCATGCATCACTTCTCACTAACTAAACATTCAGTACCTCTTTTCCTTGCTTCCTTACTGCAACAGATGAAATTGACATCATTATTCCAATTTAGGGTTCGAAAGATAAATTTGAGTAGCTCGGTAATACATGGTTTCAACAGTTCTTCACAATGTTTACTAACGTCACATTGTAGGAATCTTCACAAACTGACTTTGCACAGATCACTCTTCTTAATCGCCTTAGAATCACTCTATGAATTTTCAAATCACTAGGTAAATGAGAATGAACGATAAAATTTCATTATATAGATTCAAACGGTCACGTTTAGGTCTTCATTAAATGCTTCGTACACTAGTAGGTGAAATACAACTATCTTGGCCTTCACATGATAGCTTGGTTAACACATGACCATACTCGATTAAAACCACAACTTGGTCATTACTAACATTTCCACTTCAACTCGGTAGATACAACATCTTAGTTATTATAGGATCTTAGCACATACTAAGTGACTTAGTCACTATAGACATAAATACTGATGCTCAATGTCAATTATGTAATTTAACTCTTTTCTCAAATCTTTCCTAATGAATCTTAACTTATGCAGATATAGACTTTAATACATCTAATGTTAGGAACTGGTGTAAAATATAACATTTGAAAATTCAGTTCCTTACATACTTTCTTTGTTTAGTTAGAAGTAGTTTGATCACCTGATCCATTGGATTGGGTGAGCTCGGGTTCACTGGATCCAATATTGCTTTCTTCCTCTTTCTTTCTCTATGTCTTATTCATCTGGTCCCTTATCTATTCAACAATCTCTTCACATTTGAATTGTTCATTACTCAGTGCTTGTGTTCTGCACTCTCTTTTTATATGACCAATCTTGTGACATTTGTAATAGACCAAACTTTCACTCATCCAACTCTTGGATTTACCTCTAAAATGTGTCCTTATATAGTTTGCTCTAATATGACCATATTCTCCACGATAATGACAACTATACCATGTGTAAGATATATAATATATAATATATATATATATTTATTTATATCTATGTTGTTTGTGTTTGAGTGTTGTTTTTATGTGTGGATTTTGGGGGAGGTGTATGATGGAAAATGTTGTGGACATATAAAACTAATAAAACATAAACACTTATCTTGAAAGGTAGTAGATCTGGAAATTGTTGTTTTTTGATGTCTATACTCAATTTCTGGAAATTTTGCAACAGAATCTGGCTTGGAAACATAGAGACAGAGAAAACCCAAAAATCTATTTCTTTTCTAAACCAGGTCGACCTTGACCCAAATAAAGGTCGACCTTGACCCCTTTATATCAACCTTGACCTGCGCTGCTCCGACAGAAATTATGTTTGTGGATCCTGAAAGTTTTCTGAAAAGGGTGTCTGAATCTACTTTGTAATTCGCTATTCCACACCTGTTCCTGGAAGAAAAAATGTTTTTGTTGTTTGGATGAGGGGTTTTCCTTGGTCAAACCCCAGTTTTGGAATTAACCTTGAAATAGAGAATGCTAGCAAGTAGTGGAAGTAGATCTAACAACGAAGCTATGATATTCAATAGATATGCAATTGTATTTGAAATGTAAACAAGTATGTTAATATGAAAGCTTGGACTCAACACTAATAAATGTAAATCAAAACCTCCATGATTGTATGCTTGGAATCCACCTTGAAGGAAGAATGAATAGATCTTGAAGATAAATAAAGGATCTTGAAAGAAGATCACACCACCATGATGGATAGATCTAGGGTTTGAATGATGAATCTTGAATGGTTGAACCAAATTCCTTCAAAGGCTTGAATGCTTGAATCCTTGATCTTCAATGGAGAACTTGAATGCTTGAATGTAGATGATTTCTTGAATGCTTCCTTGATTGAGAATGCTTGCTTGATAATGCTTGAGAAATGGATTTCACACTTGATTGATGGATGATCTTGCTTGAGTGAGAAAATGGATGTGAAATGAGAGGAGAAAGCTTCCTTTTATAATAGTCTAGGGCACAAACTTCTAGAGAGGGTGACATAGGAGAAATAAAATCTCATTAAGCTTATACCCTTGGAAGTGGACCTAAATTAAATATAATTTAAGATTTTACCATTTCGAAGCCCGAAATAGTTGACCTAGAAGCGGGAAATAAATCTTTCCAAAACCCGACATCCGAAAACTTTCAAAATCCAAAATTTAAATCCGGGGTCAGGGTCAAGGTCGACCTTAACCCAAAAGTTTGACCTTGACCCTGAAGTCAAGAACCTCAGATTCACAGAGCAAGATGCTAGAAACAGGCATAGAGGAAGTGGAAAATAGGGCAGAACAGGGGAAAAAGCTAGATCCAAGCCAAAGATCCATTCAAGGCATTTGACATGACCCTAAACCACTTACTCAGAGGGATAAACAATTCCTAAATGGAAGTGCTTCCATTTTTTGATGATACATTTAGCCCCCACTTTAGCAAGAGTATGGACTCGATGTAAACTCTTGGTAAAGGAGAAGAAAGATTCTAGTGGATCACAACGAGGTAGAATATCTCTTAGTTAAGGACATGAGCCCCCAGGCCAAGGATTCTAACTCAACATACACACAAGAGGGTGTGAAAACAAAGAAAAAGACAAAGCTAAAAGACACACAAAGAAGGGTTAGTACAAAAAAAAACCCAAATCAACTAGCAAAGGAAACTTTGTTAAGAAATACTTCCTATACTAATATCATATTTGGAAAGCTATCATAAAAGCATAAATGATTACATAAAAAAGACTGATGTTATCTTACCGGTTACTAAGAGCGGGGGGGGGGGGGGGGAGGGGGGTGAATCAGAGAAAATACTAAATCTTATTGTTTAAGACTTGTAAACAGATTCTTGAATGCAAAGCAGAAAGTTAATCAGTCATTCACATGCATAAACTGAATCATGCAGATCTACACAAATATTTGTACGTGGAAACCCTCGGTTAGAGGGAAAACACCATGGTGAGATAGAGCTCACAACTTCACTAGTTCCAAATGAAGGTGCCCTATTAGGAGCTTACAAAACAATGGTTAAGGTGCTACTTGATTAAGGGATTTTACAAGAGATCTGTTAAGATCTAAACCCTATTAGGAGCTGCCTGGTTACAGGACTTTGCACATCAACAAGATGTTACCCTATTAGGGGATTTTTACAATGAACCAGTTAGGTCCACCCTAATATAGGGATTTGTATATGATGAAATATCTTTCAAAAATAGTGATCTATAATGACACCAATTGTCTGATTAGATCATACCTGTAGATTCCTTCCCCTGTTTGCCTAGCTATTGATCTTCTTTTCTACCTTCACCTTTGTGCCTGTAGCACTCCTAAGAAGATATCTTTCCTCTGCTCTCTGCAATTTTCATTTATCAACAACAACAACATACTTTGAGTCCTATTTCTAATATTTATACAAGAGTGATCCTCTTGACTCATAGAACCGCAGGGGAATAAACTTGACCATAAAATATGCAACACAAGAAAGCTGTGCATTGTGATCTTGATTTTATCTTGAGATCATCTGTAGAACTTAAAGCTAACTCATGTTGAATGGTTAACTTTGTATTAGAATAATGGATGTCTCACATAATCAGGCTCTTAACTCAAACTATAACTCAAACTATAACTCAAACTGTTCCACAAAAATTGGACCGGATTTTTCTATCAGTTAGACCGATATCAGTTTGTCATGGGATGTTGAATAAGACCGATACTGAGTACTTGGTTCAGTCTACCAGTTTATCTAACTACTTAGTTGACTGGTGCATATACTATGTGCTTTATCTACCGATGTCATCTAAGTAATGCGGGCAACCGGTGATCTTCGACCGGTGTGAATGGGTTTGATGAAATACACTAATGACAACTTATATTGCTAACAATGTTCCCCTTTGTCATTGGTAGAAAAATAGCCAAAAACCATTCATACAATAGCTATTCAAACCTTGGTCAGTGAAATAGAATAGTGCCCTTGCTGTCTTGCCTGATTGAATGCTTTGCTCCTGCCCGAAACTTCCCTTGACTGAGTCCTTTGGTTTTCATTAACTTCTCCTTGTATTTTTTTCCTTTACAAATAATATCTTCCCCTTTTTTCCTCCATAAGACTAAGGGTTATGTCTTCCTTCACATTTGAAGTTGTGTGAAGATATCTTTATATATGTTCTTTGCAGAGTGTAGAAATGGTGCCCATTGACCGGTTACATGTTCAATGTTTTGTTGGGCAGCCTTGAGAGATACAATGATGTTTTCCATATCATCGACAGTTTTGTAGTCCAGTTCATTGACCAGAACATCAGTTGAAGTAGCTATCTGGTGCATGATATCAAGTGTTGGGGCCAAAAACATCTGGAATCCAATGATGTCTTGAATTCTTTTGTTCTCTTCTTCTGCAGTCTTTCTGAGAACTAGAGTAAGACTAGCCATTTCTCCGCTGAAAGTTGTGGCTATTTTTGTCTTGATGTCAAATTGGTTGGACAAAGCTCTTATGTCTTCTGAAGTCTTTGTAGCTTTGTCAGTTAAGTCAGTCAAGAAAATCTCAAAATTTGAAGTTTTGCTTAACAAATTTTCTGCAACTTGTATTTGCTGTTGAAGAACTTTTAGATTATTTAGTAGAATGGCTTTAATATTTGCAACTTGCTTGCGAAGAAGCTCCACTCTTTTATGCGCATAGTGTTCAATAGCCACTATTTCTAGATCGGTCAAATCTTCATCGATGGTTGCAATCAGCACTTCCAGCTGGTTGATGACCTGTTCATCTTCATCTATATCAACATCGACACAAAGTTGTACAGGATATCTTTTACTTTGTTTAGAACCATATCTTGTTTTCTCTTAGTGAGCTTTTTTAGCTGTCTTGTTGACATTTTGCTGATGTCAACTATTATATCGGTTGCTTTGCTCCTTTTTGCTTCAGATTCTCTAGAGGATGTGATATTTCTTTTAGAGGAGCTAGCAAGAGTTTCTTGATCCTTTTCTCTACTTTGTTCTTGTGCCTTTGGAGCTTGCTCATGTTCTTTTACATCCTGTGGGTCTGTCTTGTTTCCCTCTTCTGGTCTAGCTTCTGATTGCTGAATGTGAATCTCAGGCATAAAATCTTCTACTTGATGAGAGGGCTCTTGTGATGGGGCTTGTGTTTGCAGCTGTTCGTCAGCTATATAAAGATCATCTGTAGTGATCCCTTCACCTCTTTGATCTAATCCGTCAGTAGGAGGATTGACAGAAGTCTATCCCAATTTAACTGGTTCACTAGAAGTGAACTTTTCTATGAGGACTTCCTGTTCATTAGATATCAGAGTTTGAGTTGCAGTAAACTGAATAGGTGGATCAACAATTGTAGTGGTGTGATCCCGAGGACTTGTTTCTTCTAGGGTATTGAAATCATACTGCTCCCAAAAATTCAAGGTCTCTTTAAAGATGTCATTCTCATAACCATTGAGAATCTTGGCAGCTCAGTAATTCGTATCTAAATTCATAGATGCATCACCTAAAAGAAGAATGATACTTTTCTTACTCAAGCCAGGTCTAGTTTTCTCTAGTGCTTCTCTATTGATTTGTGAGTTTCTTTCTAGACCGGTTCTCCATTTTACTTGAAGCTTTCCATTCAATTTGAGAGGAAACTTGCCTCTATAATCCTTGGGTGTTTTCATGAAGTCTAGAAGACTTTCAACAAGAGCTTCTTCTATTGCCTGTTTGTCTTCCTCAGCTAACACACTATACCATTTGGTTGCATTATCTATTTCTCCAAAATTGGTAATTTCAACTACAATGTCATTAACAGTTATGATGCGAGCCTTACCTTTTTCTGGAGATACAAGAAGGGTAGGATTTTTCGGTTCATCAATTATGTCAATGATGATTGGTTCATCTACTCCAAGTACTCCTTTTCCTTTTCTGGTATCATGAACCAGTGGAGCTATTGCCTTTTGGCGTGCTTCCTCTTCTTTTTGCTGTGTCTGAAGTAGGTTGCGCCAGATGGCTACTCCTTTAGTTTGGACTTTCTTAGTTTCTCCAATCAATAAGAGGTGTGTTCTTTTCTTTATCAGGAAGTTCTGCTAGTGTAGTTTAGCTTGTTGGCTCGCTTCTTCTAGAGTGAGATGATTTTTCACTTCTAGAAGAGCTTGAATCCTTAGCTCTTTTTCCTTTTCCATTGACGCTTTCCACCTACCTTGAAGGATGTTTAGCAGATCCTTAGGCAATACCTTCTGAAGCTTAGTAGGGCTTAGATTGAACTTATGCAGGCATTCAACGATAGCATCTTCAATTTTTCTTCGATCTTCATCATTTGCCAAAGTGTATCTTCTACTAACATTACCCATTCCTCCGGTTTCTTTCAGTCCTGTTATGAATTCATCTATCATTGGTTTACCTTTTCTTGGTGGATCTACCTTTGCTTTCTTATCGGTCCTCTTCTTTCTTTCGCTAAGCGAAATTGTATCCTCCGAATCAGTTTCTTCTGCTTCTTGCTCTTGTGTGCTTGGCTCTAGTTGAGCTTTTCTCTTTTGTGCTATTGGTGGTGCAGTTTCAGGTTTCTTCATTGGTGTGAGTGATCTTTTGACATAGACATTCTTAATTGGTGCCTGCTTTAAATTCTTCTCTATCTCCTCATAGGTTCCAAACTGTTGAGCACCGGGATCCAGAAGTGCTTTTTCCAGGGCCTCTATATAAATCATTGCAAACTTTGCTATGATTTCATATCCAAACTCAGGTGCATACTCGGTTCTTGGTTCTATAGCTTGAATGATGTAGGAGTTAGTAGACACCAGAAAACATACCTCCTTTTTATATTTTTCAACAATAGTGGATGGGATTCTTTCTCTAGCACGCATTTTTAGTTGAAATGCATTGAAGTAATTGGTCATTTCCTTGTCAAATTGGTCTCCCAGTTCATTAGCCATGTCACTGATTTGCATCATGACTAGTTGATCTGTTGCCCACGTTACTTTTCCTTTATCAGGAAAGAAGTTATAATAGTAGAAGTAAAGACATACCAAGAGTGTTCCAAATTTTAGTGATTTCTTCTTAACAATGCCCAACTTCTTCATGTTTTCAAAGATTTGTCCTCTTAGCATTTCACATATATCATATTGTGCATTGTCATGAACAATTCTATAGGCTGCATGTATGCCTCCACCTAGTATGTTGTTGAGGTTACTTGATTGATATACTTTGTAGCCGATTATAGCTGATGTGAATCAAACAACTAGATCCTCAATGTCAGTTACGGTCATCAATCACTTGTCGGATTTGGACTTTGTCAGGTTAGCCACCACTAAATTAGATATGGTTCTTAGAGTAAGTGCCTCTCCTTGATTGTAGAACCCAGTTACCCTGTAGAGATCTTCTTTCGTATTGAAGTGCAGATTCCTCTCATAAGCCAAAAACCTGAATCATGCACCTGACTGACTACCATTCAAATCCACTCAGGTTTGAAGATGACTGGATATGAGACTCCATTTGTGATTTCCAATGATACCAGCTTTGCATAGCCATTAGGATGATTACCATCAGGGCACAACGAGCGATACTCATTTTGTATGTATGTTTCTCCTAGTTCTTCTTGCTTAGCGTGAATAAATGCAGTTACATCTTCTGTCAGGAGCACTCCTTTAGGTATTGAGGAGAGCGTGCCAGCCATGTTGATCTCCCTGTCTTGATTTGGTGAGATGTCAAAAGGACTACACTCCGTTTGATTTTCAGGAACAAGCTTTGCCTCATAAGATGAGGATGCCATTGCTCTAACTTGGTTGCTAGAGATGATTAGATCAATTTGACAGATAATCTTACGGAATGATCGAGTTGCAAGAATATTGCTCGAACAGAGATTAGATAACATAAAATTGCAAGGTAAAAAGGAAAGAGTTAACCTTCTTTTCTTTTATAGGAATAGGGCATAATGGTAATTACCAAACGGTAACTATTTGTTAAATAACTATAGTAATAAATGCCTTACCTAACCTTTCTTGACGCCTTTTCTAACCGGTAGTCAGACTTTTTTTTTTTTTCTAATTAGGCATGTCCCGATTGATCGCCTCATGTCCTTCTGGTTTGTTCTATAGCCTAAGTGAGATATGACTCACCAGTTCTACTAGGAATGATAGTTGTACTACTGGTTCCCTCTAGGCCTTGAAGACTTAATTTGCAGAAGAAATATCACCATCTTGTGATGATGATTTTGCCTCTGTTCCCTCCTTGGCAGAGTTCTTTGATTCTTTGACAAACCATAAATTTTTTTACTACTTTCTTGGTTTCTTTGTCTTTGTTGTTCCTTTTACTAGAACTCAAGGTCTTCACCACCAGTCCGTTCGATCCTTTGTTTATGTTCCTGTTCTAGTTTTGGTAGTCTTTAGCTAGGTGACCGACTTTGATGCAATCATGGTAGACTATACCAGTTGCTTTCCATGGATTCATCCCTCTTGGATTAGGTGGTTCACTCCATGATTCTCTGTTGTAGTGCATCTCTTTGTTTGGATGATTAGTTGCATTTTGATTTCTACCCCTTTTTGAGAATATCAGACTGGGTGATCCGAATGCCATAGTTTTTTATTTACATTCTTCAGCCTTGTGTCCGAATTTGTTGCAGGCATAAAATTATCCCTTGAAGCTTCCCTACTTGCGCTAGACATGGATAAGGGACTGGACGAACACTCATTGGTCTTGTGGCCCTTTTTGCAATAGTTTTTACATTAAATGTTGTTGGTTCTTATTGGTGCATTTCTATAGTCATTAGTGTCATGACCTGGTTTTCCACTAGGCTTATAGGAGGTGTAAAATTTTTTCCTACCTCTTTGTGCTAGCGTCTTCCTTTTGTTGACTCCACTGGCAAATTTGAGACCGATGTGATCATTGTGCCTTGGTTGAGCATTGAGTTTCTCATCGAGCTTAACCGAGCTTTCATTGTATCTTCTCAGCGTTTCATTCCATCTTTCAAGGACTTTCATTTGTTCCTTAAGTTGATATATCTCGATTGCTAGCTTCTTGCATGCTTCATCTCTAACCTATCATGCTTTATGCATATTGGCATTTTCCTGGGTGGCAATCAACAAGTCCTCTTGGAGTTGTATAATGAGGAGTTCATTGGCTCTTGCAACTTCCTCTACCCAGTTCATTGCTTTTTCAGAGGCTGTTGATGTCTTGACTGATGTGTTCCTTTCACTTTCAGTTTTTCATTTCAGCTCAATCAGTTCAGTCATTCTTAGAGCATTTAACTTTTTCTCCCTTTTGAGATCAGTAATCTGATCGATTAGGATCTGATTCTTTTCCGTAAGCTTAGAGATTGCTTCCTCGGCCTCATCAAACCCACTCTGCCCAAAGAGTTTTTCAATGGTTTCATTGCTCTCATTTAGTTGCAGAGCCAGCTCCTTTCTCTTTGCAAGTGACTTCCTCAGTCTATTTTCTAGTGATGCAATAATGTCATTGGCTTCCTCTAGCTGTTTCTGGTACTGGTAACCCTCCATGATCTTTTTCTCAAGTTGTTAAACTTTTATTGTATAGAGAACAAGGCTCTGATACCAATTGATGTTATCTTACTGGTTACTGAGAAGGGGGGGTGAATCAAAAAATACTAAATCTTATTGTTTAAGACTTGTAAATAGATTCTTGAATGCAAAGTAGAAAGTTAATCAGTCATTAACAAGCATAAACTAAATCACACAAATCTACACAAATATTTGTATGTGGAAACCCTTGGTTAGAGGGAAAAAACCACGGTGAGACAGAGCTCACAACTTCACTAGTTCCAAATGAAGGCACCCTATTAGGAGCTTACAAAGCACTGGTTAATGTGCTACCCAGTTAAGGGATTTTACAAGAGATCCGTTAAGATCTAAACCCTATTAGGAGCTGCTTTGTCACAGGACTTTTCACATCAACAAGATGTTACCTTGTTAGGGGATTTTTACAATGAACTGATTAGGTCCACCCTAATATAGGGATTTGTATATGATGAAATATCTTTCAAAAATAGTGATCTATAATGACACCGATTGTCTGATTAGATCATACCTGTAGATTCCTTCCCCTATTTGCTTGGTTGTTGATCTTCTTTTCTACCTTCACCTTTGTGCTTGTAGCACTTCTCAAAAGATATCTTTCCTCTTCTCTCTGCGATTTTCACTTATCAACAACAACATACTTTGAGTCCTATTTCTAATATTTATACAAGAGTGATCCTCTTAACTCATAGAACCGCCGGGGAATAAACTTGACCATAAAATATGCAACGCAAGAAAGCTGTGCGTTGTGATCTTGAGATCATCCTTAAAACTTAAAGCTAACTCAGGTTGAATAGTTAACTTCGCATTAGAATAATGGATGTCTCGCATAATCAGGCTCTTAACTCAAACTGTTCCACAAAAATTGGACTGGATTTTTCTATCAGTTAGACCCGTATCAGTTTGTTGTGGGATGCTAAATAAGACTGATACTGAGTACTTGGTTTAGTCTACCAGTTTATCTAACTACTTAGTTGACTGGTGCATATACTATGTGCTTTATCTACCAATGTCATCTAAGTAATGTGGGTGACCAGTGTGAATGGGTTTGATGAAATACACTAATGACAACTTATATTGCTAACAAAGACAAGAGAAACACTATAAATAACATAGCTTCATGATCTAATCCTACTAGCATGAAAGTGAAAGAGAGAAAAAGAGAGAGTGATTACCTCACCCAGTAAGATGCCCACCTTGCTATGAATCACCAAGGAGGGAGAGCCTAATAGGTAGCCAAACCTGATAGTTCACCCAAAAACTATGTTTTATAGTTGTAATGCGTCTTCTAACAACTTTTGGAATACCCATAGATCCACATTCTTGTATCACTATGAAGTATAAAATGCGTGTCTCTTCATGATTTAGCAACTTATGTGCATTACCTTCCAAGGATTTAGCATATTTGAAATTGAAAATGCGTGTTTCTTTAGGATTTAGCAACTTATGTGTGTTACCTTCCGAGGATTTAGCATATTACAAAATGAAAATTATAGCATAAGGGAGACCCTATATATGCCCCCCTCCTCATTGTGGCTACCTACTAGACAAGATAAGGAAGAGAAGGAGGATACCTACTTCACAAAGTAAGGAGATATCATGTTAACAACAATGTACACTATATTCTTAGCGAAGGGTATTGACCCTTACATCCAAGAGCATAGATAATCGTGAAAAAGGATATGTCACTTATGGATGAAAGAGATCTTATCAACAAGATTTCCACCGTAGAGGAGTTCTTTAGATAAAATATCATCTTTCAAAGAGGGACCAAAGATTCAATCATCAAGCTCCCTGCAATCAAGAGGAAGAGGAATCTTGGAACAACAAGGGCAAAATTTTATAAAGAACATAATTTGCAAAACAAAGAAGAGGTGATGACCTAGGACAACAACCTCTCACATAAAAGGATATCCATAGCCAAAACATCAGCCAATATAATGAAATAATGTTGTAGAATAAACAAATGCCACTAAGCTAAGGAAAGCAGATCCCTAGACAAAGTGAAAGAAGGAAGAACCTCGCCCCCCAGAGATGAAAGCAAGGGATACCTTTGCAAAACAAATGTCATTGAAAAATATATCTTGAATAATAAAAGAGAACTATGGATGATTATGAACATAATACCAAAACCATAGGGATAGAATATAGAAAGGATAACCAAATAAGCTCAAAACAAAATACATGCTAAGAGCATAATGGATCCTAGAGAACTAGAAGAAATACCTCTTGTCCCCCAGTCAAAAGACAATAGGAGAAAAGATCTACATTATAGAAGAGTGAGGGGTGATGAGTCAAGTTTATGGGATGTTTTTTTTATAATTTTCTTAGTCCAGACTTAAATATCTTATGGTTTTTCATAAACATTATGCAAACTTTTATGTTTCTATGCTTTAACCATATGTATATTTGATAATTTTGAAACTAAGGACAATAATAAATATATATGTATAGACTAATAGATATTGTGATAAAATCTGGTATTTCTCTTCTCTAGTTTTAATGGGTAGTGTTACTACAGTCGTGTGACAAGGATACGTTAAAATAGGAAAACTTATTATATTTGCCTTGGATTTGTGTTGTGGATTCTGGTATGCTAACCTTTTGCAAGAGAAGAATAAGTCAGCAAGGAGCACAGACTCAAGGATGAGTGGGTATTTTAAGGTGAGTAACTGTTTCAGATTTTATCATGGCACCACTACTTCCATAACTTTGCAGTTGCTAGTTCAGACCAAGTCAATCTGGTTACCGAGTGTTCCTATATTCTTGAAGCACTAAATATGGCTTATCCTCTTGCATAAATGATGTTGTCATTCTTATAACTGAAGTTGTTATGCTATGTAATGAAGGACCTAGTTTTTAGGTGTTCTATTTTTCTTAGTTGCTTTTAAATAAGCTGGAACTTATGACTCTGAGCTAGTTAGATGTTTTGAGGAACTCATACTGTAATTCAACAACAAAGTGAAATACTTTGATATTCCATATTGTACTTATGTTTTGTTAAATGAATATATGATAGTTCCATATTTCAATCTCTGAGTTGTAAATCATTCACACTTCCGTAGGGGCCCACATGGGAGGTGAATTCCCTATTTATGTTTAAGTAGGATTCAGTTAAGTTTCTTTGAAGTTGATAAGCACTGTTGCTCCTGTAGCCACTGGTAAAAGAACCATTGACTATTTCTTGTAGCATAGGTTTACTTTTGAAGCATTATCTATTTACTGCTAAGCTTCTCCTTTAAGTTGTGAGTTAATCTGTAGTTTCAATTTCTAAGTATAAATCTCTTGTAGAAATAGCTTTTACTTTAGTAGTGATGACTCTTGAAAGAACTAAAGCATAAACTTTGCAGCCATCATCTCAAGTTCACGTTCCAGGATTGATAGATTTAATGAAGTCTAGCATGATGTTCTAAGTAGATATGTGATAATTTTAAGAAATGAATCACTGTCAAAGGATGTCCAATCCTTGAGTTACTAGGATATTATTCTGACCCGTCAAGGGGTATTCCCCGTATCAAAATTATGAAGGAATTATAAAACCGCACGAGAGTGGGATATAATTCCTAAAGCAGCTCTTTCTCTAACATACAACTTGAAAAGCACACAATCATCAAGTAAATGTGTATTACTATAGTGAAAAGGACATTTGTACTTGGATAGAGCATCTTTCAGCATAGGTTTAAAGATTTATTTCTTAGAATTCATTAACTAACCATACACCTTCTTAGCCACATATTGAGGAGTATCAAGGTAATCTAAGGAAGGTGTTGGAAGAAGAACATGAAGAGGCGAGCGACAATCAAAATCAACCACCTTAAATTGAGATAGCAGAAAGCCAAGACCACGCATATCTTGGTTAGGGGATAGATGAATCAGATACTTAATACCATGTTCATTAACACCAAGCCCTAAACCCTTATAACCTTGTTTAGCCATCATATTATATCTTGTAGCGTACATATCTTGTAAATCTTCTACAGGAGGTGATTGTTTATTGTGATCATGAGAAAAGGTTGTATAAGGTGGAATAATAGGTTTAGAAGAAGTTTCTTTTTTCTTCCCTTTAATATCATCATGGATCAGATAAGAAGGGGAAGGTAAATCCAATAATTCTTGCACATCTGCATCATGAACCATAGTTTGAGCCTCATGATAAGTGTGGGAAGAACTAGGAATAGCAGATGGAGAATTAGGCATGTTAGGAATGTTAGGAATTGGATCAGGAAGGATAGGATTAGGATTAGGAAGATTAGGAGATGGTGTATCATCTACCAAATTCTTCACATAATCCAAAAGAGTAATAAGTCTGCCACATAAATCCTTAATGAAAGTTTTGAAAGTAGCAAGACTAGTATTAGTCAATCTCACAATAGCATAAGCAAGTGAAACATGAAGAGTGAAAAATATAATGAAATGGATGATACTCTCATAAACATCATAAGTATGATAAAGAGATGCTAAGAGGAGAATAATAAGGAAAATAGCCACACACCAAAGCATCTTAAAGATCTTCATAGTAGATGAAATGTAAGAAATATTTTTGTATTTTGTAGAGTGTTGGTGTAGTTAATTATTCCTAATTACACTTTACTTAATCTTACTTAGGTTAATGCATTGCATAGTAGTTTGTGATTGAGACACCTAGGAGTGTGCACATCTATTAAGCACATGGTGTAGGAGAAATTCCACTTTTGGTGTGATAGTTGTCTTCACATACCTTGTTGTGTGTGAGATCCACCTTTAGTGCTCTTATCACATTATCATCCTAATCCATTGCACGTACTTTATTGCATAATGGAGGATGATCCACATTTGGTGGACATGTGATTACACCTATCATAGGTGATAGCTTATCAGCTCCTTATCATTATCTCTTATTGCCTTTCCTATATAAGGAGGCCTATTATGTAATCATTACAATAACATTGATTCATTCATCAATTCAATCAAGGTGAATTTATTAGATCTATTCAATCCATCATTGCATTCATATTTTCTCTCTTGTGCTTTTCTTCAACCTCTAGATCCTTGGTTCAATATTTGCTATTTGCAAATTCTTACATGGTATCAGAGCCATTGGAGCATTTAGATCAGCCGATTTAAAGAGATCTTGATGCAAGCTTTGAAGATCCAAATCTTAGATTTGGCAACCAGCGTGCGATCGAGGTGTCTTGGAGTAGATCTGACCTCACCATTGCGTTCGAGAGGCTGTTTCGGTTAAGATCGACTATAAATTTGCCTATATCAGGTGAAAGTCAAATTTGAGGCAAATTTTTTTTGCAAATCGGACTGTACAGCCCGATCTACCTCTCTGGTACGATTTTGAAAAAAAATAAATTTTTTTTTTTAAAATTTTTTTTTAGAATTTTTTATTTCTTGCAAAAATTGGGGTGGTACATCCCCTAGTCAGAGAATATTCTCTACACCATACTGCATCATTAACAATCATGACACAGTAGACAACGGTCCCATGCCCCGCGCTCAAGCCCAAAGGCGAGCCAAGCCAAGGCTGGCTTTCCTCTTTGTTATATTCTGTGAGCCCTTGCATATAAAAAAGGGGTTAAACCCCTCTACGCAGTGCGTGTGGGATTATTTCCCACTGCCCACCGCTCCTCTTCAAAGCGGCCACCTCTGTCGGCAGCAGGCTGAGATCCTGCCATGCGGGCCACTGCCTCACCCCGTCACCGCCTCTAGACTCCCTGTCACCCGCCACATGAGCCAGATCAGTGCCCACATAGAGTCAGCCACTAGACCTCCTCTGACGCGTCACCCAATCAGTCATCCACACAGCTGAATAGCTGTACGGTCGGCCACCTCACCTGACACGTCAACCAATGGAGTGATTTTTTTGCTTGCATCATCAACAAATGAGCTTAAATTTGATAGTCATTTAGCCATCAAACCAGGGCCAAATTGGCTTTCTATGACGGCCTCCAGACCATCAAATTTAACATAGTGAAATGCTGACGTCAGCAAGTTTGGAAATTTGACTGCCCTCACCATATGCATTTTTGATTTGACAATCCAACTTTGAGAGGCCATAACTTGGTCATTCGGGCTCCAAATCGGGTGCAATTTTTTTTGAAATTGGGTAGAATTTCCTAAACTTTCTAGTGGTGGTGTTGATTTTGCATTTTGGTGGCTAGATTTGTTAGAAATTACAGATTTTGTTGACTGATCCTGTCTGTTCCTAATTTTTGCAACTTCCAAGGCTTTGTTTGGCCACATACGGTAACATTTTGAGGTGATTTTTTTTGAAAGTGCATGATTTTTTGTCTACTTTCTAGATATGTGATTGGATTTGAGTTATTTTGGGTAGACATATCACTTTCAACAATAGGTCATTTTGGGGCTATATTTGCACTTGGTTAATCCTTGGATTTCAATTTTCTAATTTGCATCAGTCATTTGAAGGAGTTATCAGTAGTTATCAGTCATTATTTGGTTGCAATATGGATAATTCAAAGGTTAAAATCCTCACTCCATATAACTACCATGAATGGAAAGTTTTAAGTGATCATTTGTTGAGTCTTGGATTGCTTAGAATGACTCTTGGGCAGGATCAAGAACCTCAAATAGGTGTTGTAGAAAGGCAAAAATGGTTTGATCGAAGGGATAAAGCACTTGGTTCTCTTAGATCATCCATCTCTCGCGACTTGCTCTTTCATATTGCATCTTGCACACATCCTCATGATGCTTGGGTCACATTGGAAGGACTCTTTGGTAAACCTGATAGAATGAGGAAATTCAGATTAGAGAATGATCTCATAGGTCTCAATCCTAGTGATTTTGACAATATTCTAGATTTTTTCTCTAAGTTCAATACTATTAGATTGGAGCTTTCTTCATGTGGCATTGTTAAAGGGGGTGAACAATTGATCTTTTCTATTCTTTCCAAGCTTGGTCCTGATTATTCTATCTTTGTTTCTACATTCTATGCTACTATGGATGCTCTTGGTAGTGCATACAAATTTCCCTCTCTTGATGAATTTGCAATGCAACTCACAAGGGAACAAGCAAAGTTGGCACACATGGGTCAGTTGAAGCCTTCCACACATCAACCATTGATTGCAAGTGAGTCTACTTCAAAGGATTCTAATGGAAAAGGAAAGAAACACAATAAGGATCCTAAGCCTCATGACAAAGGTAATGAATCTTCTTCACCAAAAAGTACTGAATCCAAGTCCTCTTCAAGAGAGGAATCATCTAGAAGAAAGAGAGATAAATGTGCATATTGTCAAAAGTTAGGACATGATGAGCATAAGTGTTTTCAAAAGAAGATTGATGAGCTAACTCACATTATTCAGAAACACAACATTAAGTTGCCCTCATCAGTGTCTACTCCTTCTTCTACACATTTGGCATCTTCTACATCTCCATCATCATCCAAAGATAAAGGTAAAGGACAAGCACTCATGGCTTCCACACATCTTGAGCAAAGTAAATGGCTTCTTGATTTAGGTGCATCACATCATATGGCATCTTCTATTGATATGTTTTCTTCTATTGAGCCTTGTAATTCTGCTAATATTTTGATGGGTAACAACACATTCATGAGAGTTTGTGGGAAAGGTTCTATTCCTATGGGAGAGGGGACATTTAATGATGTTCTTTGTGTACCATCATTGACCACTAATCTCCTTTCTATTTACCAAATCACACATGGGGCACAATGTAAAATTGTTGAGTTCACTCCTGATTATGTCTACATTAGGGACATGGAGACTAGAGATTTCATAGCTATGGGAGTTGTTGATCATACATCCCGCTTGTATTCCTTTTCTAATTTTGTTGACAATGATGATGATATTCATGATGTACCCATCCCTTTGCCAAGGGATAATTATGAGGAGAACTTTGGGCACTTGAATCATTTTTTTGTTGAGACAAGTGTTGATCTTCCTACTCCTCCACTTCTTGCTTCTTCAGACATGGGCTCTACAATTCAGCAGGATGATCATAGTGTTTCAGATCTTGTAGAGTGTGATGACTACTTGGAGGCATCTTCAACATTTGTTGATTCTCATGATGCAGATTTGGAAGACATACATGAGGGGGTTTCTCTTTCTCTTGATGACAGTTTCATCATAGATGGGGATACTTCTTCACCTTCTTTGGAGATTGGTACACTTGATTCTTCTCCTTCTTCACTTGATTTGTCACATGAAGTGATAGATTCTTTGAGCTTGGAGATTCCTACTTAGTCTTCAGAGATTCATGCATGGAGACCTACATCTTCTTCCTCATTCCATTTGCACAAGGATTGGCTTCTTCATCATTTGATGTATCTATTTCTTCCTAATGGGAGACATGTTTCTTGTGAGCATTGGCTTATCTATTGTTTGCAGGTACTCTTCATCAACATGGGAGCTTCTACATTATGGGGGGGATATCATGTCTCCAACTATCCTTCTTATGGGGGGATAATTCTTTGTATATACATGATGTATGTAGTTCTTGGGGGGTCTTGAGCACTCCATCCATCCATGCATCTTGTTTTCTTCTCTCTTTTTGGGGGAGGGTTTTTCCCATGAGGTTTTCCCTCTTTCTCCACTTTATGAGAGTTATGCATTTCATTGTATTTCATTTTGTACATGGGTACCTAACATGGCCTAGTAGCCGGGACCCATCTTGCATTGTGAGTTTAAGTGCATTCCCCTAAGTTGCACTTAAGGGGAGGTGTTGGTGTAATTAATTATTCCTAATTACACTTTACTTAATCTTACTTAGGTTAATGCATTGCATAGTAGTTTGTGATTGAGACACCTAAGAGTGTGCACATCTATTAAGCACATGGTGTAGGAGAAATTCCACTTTTGGTGTGATAGTTGTCTTCACATACCTCGTTGTGTGTGAGATCCACCTTTAGTGCTCTTATCACATTATCATCCTAATCCATTGCACGCACTTTATTGCATAATGGAGGATGATCCACATTTGGTGGACATGTGATTACACCTAGCATAGGTGATAGCTTATCAAATCCTTATCATTCTCTCTTATTGTCTTTCCAATATAAGGAGGCCTATTATGTAATCATTACAATAACATTGATTCATTCATCAATTCAATCAAGGTGAATTCATTGGATCTATTCAATCCATCATTGCATTCATATTTTCTCTCTTGTGCTTTTCTTCAACCTCTAAATCCTTGGTTCAATATTTTCTATTTGCAAATTCTTTCATAGAGTATATAGATTTTTTTGTTTTTTTGAATTTTAAAATGCAAGAGCATAAAAGAAAACTAATCTAAGCTAATCTTAAGGAAAGGAGGCAAAGCATCCAACACCAAAAAGAAAGATTTGTCTATCACGGGTTCACCAAAATGTAAGATATATATATATATATATATATATATATATATATATATGTTGTTTGTGTTTGAGTGTTGTTTTTATATGTGGATTGTGGGGGGGTGTATGATGGAAAATGTTGTGGACATATAAAACTAATAAAACATAAACACTTATCTTGAAAGGTAGCAGATCTAGAAATTGTTATTTTCTGATGTCTGTACTTAGTTTCTAGAAATTTTGCAACCAAATTTGGCCTAAAAACACAGAGACAGAGAAAACCCAGAAATCTTTTGCTTTTCTAAACTAGGTCGACCTTGACCCAAATAAAGGTCGACCTTGACCCCTTTATGTCGACCTTGACCTGCGCTGCTTTGACGGAAATTCTGTTAGTGGATCCTAAAAATTTGTCGAAAAGAGTGTTCGAATCTACTCTGTAATTCATTGTTCCGCACCTGTTCCTGTAAGAAAAAATGGTTTTGTTGTTTCGATGAGGAGTTTGACTTGGTCGAACCCCAGTTTTGGAATTAACCTTGAAATAGAATTGAAATAGAGAATGCTAGAAAGTAGAAGTAGATCTAACGATGAAGCTATGATATTCAATAGATATGCAATTGTATTTGAAATGTAAACAAGTATGTTAATATGAAAACTTGGACTCAACACTAATAAATGTAAATCAAAACCTCCATGATTGTATTCTTGGAATCCACCTTGAAGGAAGAATGAATAGATCTTGAAGATGAACAAAGGATCTTGAAGGAAGATCACACCACCATGATGGATAGATCTAGGGTTTGAATGATGAATCTTGAATGCTTGAACCAAATCCCTTCAAAGGCTTGAATGCTTGAATCCTTGATCTTAAATGGAGAACTTGAAAGCTTGAATGTAGATGATTGCTTGAATGATTTCTTGATTGAGAATGCTTGCTTGATAGTGCTTGAGAGTTGGCTTGCACATTTGATTGATGGATGATCTTGCTTGAGTGAGAAAATGGATGTGAAATGAGAGGAGAAAGCTTCCTTTTATACTAGTCTAGGGCACAAAATTCTAGAGAGGCCGACATAGGAGAAATAAATTCTCATTAAGCCTATACCCTTGGAAGTGGACCTAAATTAAATATAATTTAAGAGTACCATTTCGAAGCCCGAAACAACTGACCTGGAAATGGGAAATAAATATTTCTGAAACCCGACATCTAGAAACCTTCAGAATCTAAAATTTAAACCCTGGGTCAAGGTCGAGGTTGACCTTGACCCTGAAGTCAAGAACCTCATATTCACAGAGTAGGATGCCAGAAACAGGTAGAAAGGAAGTAGAAAATAGGGCAAAACAAAGGAAAAAGCTAGATCCAAGCCAAAGACCCATTCAAGGCATTTGACATGACCCCAAACCACTTACTCAGAGGGCTAAACTAGTCCTAAATGGAAGTGCTTTCATTTTCCAATGATACAACATCTATTGTAATCCCAATTGAATGTGTTACCTTTCCTAGGTGCATTACCTCACTTCTTAGATGTCCACTTAGGTTTTGCATTGGATCTGCATTCTTGTGCTTTATGACCATATTTATGATAGTTGTAACAATGTCCTTGAAATCTAGGTGCAGTAGGTGAATTTCTAACCTTTGACCTAAATTCATGTGCCTGATGTCCATGCTTCTTACAGTTAAAATAGTTTCCATTGAATTTAGGCTTAGGATTGGACTTACCATTCTTGCTTCTGTAGATTTTTGTTGTGTGTCCTAGCTTCCCACAATGATGACATGTAGGTTTTTTGTTCTTTGGCTTAGCATTCCCGTGTTCTCCACTCTTTGGTGATTCTCCTTCTCTAGTGGATGATAGGTTCTCATCATGTACTATTCCAAAGGTGCCACTTGGTCTTCTTGGTGACCTCATCAGTTCCTCAAAATATTTCATAGCTTCATTAGGTTTGTTCATCCTCTCATTGAGTTCCTTTTCAAATCTTAACTCATTCTTCAGCTGATTATTCTCTGATCTTAGATTTTTAATTTCCATGTCTTTCCTATTCAACTCTTGATTTGCAAGTAATAGTTGATTTACCTTGTCTAATTGATTATTTGTTAGCTTCTATATATGACATGTTCTTTCATCAAGTCTTCTAGCCATTTGTCTCTTGTCTTCTTTTACCATTATTTTTTCTTCTTGAGCTTTCTTTTTCTATTCAATCACTTCACATAGTCTTACAGATTGAATTTCTTGTTCTCTCTTCAGACTTATGACATCTTCATTCAAAGAATTGTTTTTCTCTAATAGATCTTCTATTGCTGCATCACTTTCAATAAATTTTCCATTATCAAATATACCTTTAGTATCCTCTTCTTGACATTGAGTGTCATTCAGTTGGATTGTCAGTTCTTTCCTTCTCTTCAAGGATTTCTTCAATTCTTCTCTGGCTGCTTCAAGCTAGTGCAAAGCAAGCTAGATGTCAATCTTCTAATTTTCTATGATCTTTCCCAAATTATAAGCCTCCATTTCCAAGATCTTAATTCTCAAGTGGTTAGACTTCTTCTAAGAGAACAAAGCTCTGATACCAATTGTTAAGAGTCTTATGTGGGAAATGAGATATTGAGAGGGGGAGGGGGTGATTCAGTTATCCAAAAAAGTTTATACTTTGAAACCAATTCAACATATATACCATAATCATAAACTTCAATAATAAAATAAATCTAACATTCTAATCACATCCATGAAAATGAAGCACATAACACAAAGATTTGGTAACCTAGAAACCCTTGAAAGGTAAAACTGGGGTGGGGATGACACCCACAAATCTTCACTACTGTAGTAATAAAGTGTGTTTGTTAGGGATACAAAGTTTTGATCACTTCTGGTGATCTACCCTATGAGGGGTCTGCCCTACTAAGAGCTTACAGACTTATACAATCTACCTTGATTAAAGGATTTAATACTTACAACTAAGTAAGCACTTGGTTAAGAGATTTACAAAGGCCCGTTAGGACCACTCTGTTAAGAGATTTACCTTGATTCACTTGCTAGAATGTATCAGTACCTGATCCTTCAGTTTGCACTACAAATGCTAATGACAGATCTTCTCTTTCTAATACCTATATGTTCTCAAAATCAAATATTTCTATGTTTTGTCCTTCACTACTCTACTCGGTCACTCTGCCTGATCTCTGCATCTAACAATCAAAACATTGCTTCCATCCGCATACATGAGATCTCCGTTACTACATTTTAGGGTTTTGATATCACCTTATATAAACAACTGATTAATCTTCTAAATCAAGATCAACGATCTAGATTCATCACTTATGATGCTTAAGCATTCCCTTTTTCTGATTGGTTACAATACTTACATAGGGATTAATGATTGAAATAATAATCTGTAATCAACTCCTTAATTCTCCCAACAATCATTAAATCATGCATAGAAGTCAACCAAAATAGTTTACCTAGGTGTTTGTGCCATTACAAACACATATATATCAAAACTGGTTTGTTCGGCATATGAAGTCTTTGATACTCAGCCAAAATTATTCTCCATCTACTAGTGCTCGACACTAACTCTTCTATACAACTCAACATATATAGTGCTCGGTAGCTACTGAAGTACTCGACGACCTCTGATTTGCTCGACAATAAATATTGCTCGGTAACTATACAAAATACAAGTTTATACATAACTCAGCCTTAATAAGATGGCTCAGTCGCAGTGATGACCAACCAACATTGCCTTGATAATGACTAAGTGTTGGACACTAATAAACAACATGACTTGGAGATCAACATAAAGAATATGCTATAGTATGCACCCATGGACTACAAGCCATAGGGTCTTGATCTCAAGAAAGTAGAATCATGAGAATAATAAAGTGTGTTTCTCTACCTACTGAACCTAAGTTCAATATTTCTAACCCCTTTCAAATTACAAGTCGTCGGGGTTTTATAGAACAACCCTTGGTTGAGATGGTCTTAGAATGATTATAGTCAGTTATAATCGATCATCATGTTGAGAAATCCAACATGGATCACTCAAATTCTTATTCCATGGAAAAATGTTTGAATTTGATTGGTTCATCATGACATGACTACCAGTTGGGTAACCACAAAAATCATGGCAGCTTGATCTGAATTGCCATGGTTGTAAGCATCGATCTGAGTGTTGAAAAGTGAACAACTATCTAGAAAGTCGTTATTCATGAATTCCTATTCTAGAGGGAATATTCCTCAAATCATGTTGGTGGGCCATGTTGAAACAAGATTTTCTAAGGGGACATGTTGCGACTAGTCAGAACTTGGAGGAGATGCATTCTCCATGGAGAAGTTAGAAACTTCAACAAGTTGACATGTGTCTATCAGTAACAGTGTTATGAAAGTTGTAACCACTCTACATGATCAAGGGTCGAAGGCAATCATGAAATGTTTGAAAAGATGTAGGAGTCTACACTTACCAGTTCTAAAATCCTGATAGCTTATTTTCATAATCATGTTTGAATCCCCCTTTCTCAATAATACTTTCTCCCCCCATTTTCTCAGAGGACAAGTAGTTCTACAACCACTTTGTCAAGAAAGGTAGTTAGTCCATAATCATCATTATCTCAGCATTATATATATGTAATAATCAAATTGCATAACTCAAGATAAGAACATAAATCATTATATCCTTCCTCTTACAATTTTTGAACCATTATTCCATGATAAGAAGGAAATGAAAACTAGATATCATCTAAGGCATCAATTAAGAAAAACCATAGTTTATGAAAACCAGATATCATCTACGACATCAATTAAGAAAAAAACATTGTTTATGAAACTCTTATATCATCCAAGAATCAATTAAGAAAAAACACCAAAAGTTTCAGTAGCCAAGAGAGATGTGACATATCCCTCCCCTTATGAATCATCGTCCTCGATGATAGAGATTATAGAATATTTACATCATTAAAACATTGTTGAAACTTAGTTCAACATATTCTAAGCATTAAATAAAAAAGGAAATTATTGATGTATCTCATCATAGTCCTCCTAGATAGCACTATCCTTAGAATATTGGTCCCACTAGACCTTGTAATACCTAACTTCCTTGGTTCGTAAGTGAAGCTTATGTACTTTGATCTCCTTGATGGGCTCAATCATGACCACCCATGGGTCATGTACCTACAAGGAATTCCAATCAATTATATATTCAAATTTTGATACATACTTCTTAAGATATGATACATGAAAGATGATAAGAAAATAGGCAAGAGCTATAGGTAGATAAACTTTGTAAGCAATTGGGTCAACAACTTCCAAAACCTCAAAATGTCTTAAGTATCTATGTGCTAACTTGGAGGATTTCTCGACTATGATGGCATTTTTCTAAGGTTTGACTTGTTGGATTACTTTCTCTCCCACCTCAATGTGTCTGGGGGTTTGCTTGACATCTACATAGCCCTTCTACCAATCATTAGCTTCTACTAACCTCTGTTAGATCAGTTTAACTTGCCCTTCCATTTCTGAAAGAATTTCTAGACTGAGGATTATCCTATCTTCCAACTTATCCCAGTTGATAGTAGTTTTGCACCTCCTTCCATATAATGCTTCAAATGGATCTATTTTTATGGACAACTAATATGTATTATTTTTATGACTCAACTTATGGAAAATAGTCCTACCACTTGTACTATTAATCCATGCAGTACATCCTTAGAAGGTCTTATAGTATATGATTGGCTCATTCTTTTTAGACATGTATTTCTAGATGATAGGCTGAACTAATATTCAATTGTGTACCTAAGGTTTCAAAAAGAGTTTTCCCAAATCTGGATTTCATCCTAGCATCTCTATCTAATATTATCATTTTAGGTACCTTGTGGAGTCTGAAAATATCTTGGATAAACTTGTGAGCTATGGTAGGTGCTTCATCTATCAAGTTTCTAGATATGAAATGGGGCACCTTAGAGAGTCTATCAAATACCACTAAAATGGAATTGTACTTATTCCATGACATAGGCAAACCTTGGACAAAGTCTATATTGATTACCTACCATTTCCACTTTGGCACAACATGAGGTTGAAACAACCCTGCTGGATGTTGGTGTTCTACCTTTACCCTTTGGCATTCTAGATAGTTGGCTACAAACCTTACAAAATCCTTCTTCAAACCTTTTTACAAGTATAAGGCTTTAACATATGCTAGGATTTCAATGACTCCTAGATGTCCGGAATGATTTGCGGAGTGCACTTCTTTCCAAGCAAGGTTCCTCAATTTCGACGACTTTGAAACATACATTTTACCTTCAAATCTCAATAACTCATCTAGTTCAAACTTGAACCCATCATATCTATGATCTTTAGGGTTACCTTGAATGGATTCTCTTACTTGATGGTAATATTTATCACCCTTTAAGTGTTGAAGAACATGTCCTCTGAAATTTTTGTGGATTGATGCGATAGTTAAAATATGTCATTTGTGGCTCAAGGCATCAACCACCAACCATTGATAGTCAGATCAAAGCTCGAAGGACTTCCCTACCAAATAATGACACCATTTCTATAGGGAATGAACAATTTTATCTAACTCTAAGTCATGGGGTGTGTAATTCAACTCATATTTTTTATCTTTAATTATTCCTAAGAAATAACTCGCCCATATTGCATTAACACCCCACCTAAGCCTTCCCCAGATACATCAATTACAACTAAAAATTATCCTTTGGGATCTGGCACTTTCAAAATCGGTGTCGATTTGAACTTCTCCTTAAGAAGTTCAAAGGCTTGTTGACACTTTTTGACCATTCAAATTGTTTTCCCTTTCACTTAAGAGAAGTAATAGAGTATGCAATTTGAGAAAATTTCATTATGAATTTCCTGTAATACCTAGCCAAACCCATAAAAAAATATACTTCTTGCACGTTTCTAGGGCTTGGCCACTCTAAAATAGCTTTGACTTTGGTTGGATCCACATTTATTCCCTTTGTAGATATTATATGCCCTAGGTATTGCACTTATTTCTAAAAGAAGGTGCACTTAGACAATTTACTATACAAATGATGTTCTTGTAGTCATTGTAAGACTACTAGAAAATGTTGCATATGTTCTTCTTCATTCTTGGAGTATATTAAGATGTCATCCAAGAATACAAGAAAAAATTATCTAAACATTAATGGAACATGTTGTTAATTAGGTTCATAAATGAAATTGGGCATTATTTAACCCAAATGGTAAAAATATGAACTCGTAATGTCCATAGTGAGTTATAAATGTTGTTTTATGAATGTCTTCATCTTTGAGCCTCAACTAATGATACCCTGACCACAAGTCTATTTTAGAAAACATCGTGGATCCTTGCATTTTATCAAAGAGATCATCAATATGGGGCAAAGGATATTTATTTCTTATTATCACCTTATTCATAATTCTATAATCTATACAAAGATGAAGGGTTCCATCCTTCTTGACAAATATAACTAGTGCCCCCCATGGAAACACACTAGGTTGAATCAAACCTTTACTAATAAACCTTTGTAGCTTTGATTTCAAATATGTAAGTTCCACCATGGTCATTTTGTAGAGAGCCTTTGATATAGGATAATATCCTAGCACAAGATCTAGGGAGAAATTGAAAATCCTTTTGGGAGGTACTCTTGGTAGCTCCTTAGGAAATGCATCCTAATAGTCATGAAGATAAGGATACATATCTTCGAAGGAATATTTTTGTTCATTTCCCCCATCTAGATCCATTTCATTATGGTACCTTGTGTCATATATGTGCATGTCATCTAAATAGTTGACTTCCTTAGTTTCATTCAACTCTTCCATTTTGACAACGAATAACCGACAACCCTATTTTTCTCATTGTGCCTCAGTTGTGAAGCATAAAGTTGTCTTAGCTTAACTTGTCATTGAATGCCTTATAAGGTTACTGCATTACCTAGGTCATCTAATAATTTTACTATCTTGGTGAAATAGTTCACTCTTTTGTGGTGTTTCCATAATCAATTCATCCCTAGAATAATGTCATACGACCTTAAAGGTGACACATATAGATTTACTTATGTTACAAATCTTGGAAGTTCAACCCTGGCCTCTAACAATCATTTCTCTATTGAGATATAGACTGATTTACATCCTTAACTGAACATGCATCAACCATGAACCCAGTTCTTTTAGGAAATATACCTAGCATTCTAGGTGAAATAAAACTTTCAGTTGCTCCAGTGTCAATTAAAACTGTTACAAGATTACCATAGAGCATACCTATTGTTTCAATCGAGGCGATCTAATATTATTCTTGGCTATTATCCACCACTACATGGATTCTATGCTGGAATGTTATATATTGGTTAGGCAAGGGGTTCCTCTACACTTATCCACCCTATGTTAATGGTAGGACACTAGTTAGCATAATGCTCACCCCCACAAGTGAAATGTCCACCTAGAGGACCTTTCTTTTCAGTCGTCTTTCTTTGTGTTTCACTATCTCTTTTATTATTGGAGAAACCTTTTTTTGTCCCTTTGGGAATCCTTTCGATTCCCTTTAAAACTCTTATCACTCTTGGTGTTATTATCTACTATGTCTTCTCTTTTCTTGAATGGTTGAGAGTATTGTGACAGATTTTCCTTCTTTCGGTTCATGTCCCTAATTTTTTCATCTTTCTTGAGTTTCAACTCTTGATGGACAACCTTTTCATAGGCTTCAATGGTGGTTTCTATGGCAAGGGTTTTTGTGTACTCATCTACGAAAATCTCTCTCTACCTAATATCTTGGAATTTAGATAACTTATGCTCATAGAAAAGTTGTAGAAACAAATTTTTTCTAAAAAAATCTACAAGCTTGTCCCATGTTACTCTTGGAGGATTTAGTTTTAATATCTTAGCTCTTTTATTCTCTCACCAACTGGTCGCTTCCCCTATCAATTGAAAGGAGCCCTAGATTTCCTTTTGGGTCTCAGTGTAATATGTGATGTTAAAGTATTTTTCCATACCCGTTAGCCATGCTTCAGTTGTGTCCCCTCGAGCTATTCCATCACACTATGGTGGTTTAACTTTTTTCATATCTTTAGATATGATCCCATTTCCATGCTTTCTCTCAGTATTCTAGGTTTAGGTATGGTATTGCTCTCCCCTATCCTCATTGGCGTGTTCTTTTCTATCCTCTCTATCACTTGATAGAGACTTAGTTAACCCTTCTCTGGTTTCATCTATGTTTTCTATTCTCTATTCCAGATACCCAATCCATGAATGAGTCTCTTGTATCATCCGAAGGAGCCTATCTATTTTTTTTGTTGGTGTTTCTAGGGTTACATAATGGCTATTGTTCCTTGTGTTATCCATACTAGTTTTATTCAACCACATGATGAAAGGAAACTTATTTAATTCTTTAACTTAAGTAAACATTTAACATTCAAATTGCAAATAAATGATGCATTTCAATGCAATTGACATTTAAAATAGACACAATAAAATTTATGTATTTATATTCTTTGACAAAATAGTAATTACATGGAGTTTACATTCTCAACCAAAATTGCATTTACATTTGAATTTACATTTTATATACAATATGGTGCTTTGTCTAAGAGATTCCTTCACTTCTCATAATAGGCTCTTCTTGATGCTCTAGATCAGACAATGGGAAAAGTCTATAGCCTAGGGTGGGTTCTCAGGGGATAAATGGATTTTCTAGCTCTACCACCACACTTGGGGTTTTATGTTCATTTTTTTTTTATTCCAAGATTGTGCTTAGCCAGTAAGGTTTCCATAACTTCATCCCTAAGCTCGGGCATCCATTCACACCTCTACTTTTTAATCCTCTTTAGGGATTTAACAAGGGTCTCATAATCAACCAATGGTTCAAATTTGGAGTAGTCATAGTCTATGTACAATGCATTTTCTAGTTTAATTGTGATAAGATCTCAAACCTTCTTTTGTTTTGTAGTAATCATCTTCATCCTAGTAAAACCAAAGTACTTCATTTATTTTAAGTTAAGTTTTTTTTTTTGTGAGCCCCAAGTCCAATGTAGAACCTGGTAGCTTTGATACCATATGCAACATGTATTAAAGTATAAGCATAATAATTAACAACTAACTGATATACATATAAATAGAAATGAACTTGTAAGAACAAAATTAAGATAACATTCTAATGCTGATTTTTTTATAAAACCTAAATGAACAATTGCATTAAACTATATCATAAAATTTCTCGAAAAAACTATCAGCATGAATTATATTTATCAACTTGATATAAAATATGAAGGGGAAATAATTCTTACTGTAGCACGATGGAATCCATTTTCTCTTTCTTTATGTTCCACACTATAACATGGGGAAGAAAGTATCACTGGAGAGTTTTACCACCTAACCAAGGATCTATTATCAATACCCCTTGCTCACTACCTACTTGAAGCAGACCCAACCCTTCACAAAAGATGTAAACATGGTTATAAACAAGCCATTTTGGAACAGGTGTAAGATCCTAAATAGCCTTAGTTGGTCACACCCTATAGTTGTTGCTAATTTAGTATGACATCTAACTAGGGATGTATCTGGAGCCTTACGAACTAACTAGTGCACCTTGGCCAATGATTAATGCAACATGTTAAACATGTAATCTAGCTCTTCACCCCACCCGACTTGGTAGAAAGTCTTCTATAGAATGAGATAGGCTAGTTTTGGTGCCTACTAGGCTCAAGGTTTACTAGTCTTTACCCTTTGGATAGATGGACATAATCAATAAAGGTACTCTTTAATTTAACACTTTAATCTTGACATGCTAGTCATTAAAATCTAGCATCAATCAATCATCCTTCCTTGGTTATATGAATGACTTAGTTTGTTGATTTTATTTTCTAACTTGTAGTTAATTTAACGCTTGATGGCTATAGAGTTGTGCATAACTCCTCTTATACTTATAAGCTCATAAGGAATCTAAATCTATCCCTTACAAACATAGAAGCATAAGATTTTTTCTCTGTTGTAACTAATCAAATTTGAAATTGAATCTGTTATACAGTCCTCTAACCACTCTTATTAAGCTTACTGCAAATAGTTATCATCCAATGATTACAATTTTAGAGCATCATTTATATCTATCCAAGTGTAGTTACTGGAAGACATGTTTAATATTTGAACTATCTTAAAATAAAACTTAGTCAAATATTGAACTAATTTCTACCCATAGAATGGATAATACGTTTCCACAAGGGTAAGTCCCAATCTTGGTTTCAAAGTCTACAAAGATTGAGATTAACCTAAGAGTTATTAAGAATTTGATGTGATTATCTTTCATTTTCTTACTCAACTGTTGTTGAACTCAAGAGTTGTTTAAGGAATAACTGTTATTATTTTTCTCTTAACAATTCTAGAACAATATAAATTTCATAATCGTATACTTACTAGCAACTTATTATGAAATTTCCTTGTAATTGCTTATACGATTGTATAATTAGAAGCGATATTTTATTTTATTTGTTTTGAACTAGACAAATAATTTAGTCTCTAAGATGAATTCAACACCTTCTAGCTACCATCTCTACGTTATTATCCAGTATTCAAGCTTTGCATAATCTCTAACTAGTTCATCATTGGCAGCTAGAACTAATTTGTTGCATGGAGAAACACCCAGTTTAAGTTCATGCATGCATAATAATTAAACAAGAGTATTCTTTCTAACAATCACCACCATTCTTGGCATATTTCAAACTATGAGAAATTGTAACTAAATTGAAATGCAAGAGGAATTCTTTCATAGAGAACATCTACACACACCTAGTAGAAATATTATATTCGGTATCTTCCAGCTAAAATTTTTCCTTCCAAACTATGGCATTTATGTATTTTTCTCTGTATCTTATCATCATCTGGTAGAATGATTCCAGTAATGAAGTACGTGCATGCACATTAATTAAATAGAGCTGCACTACTTGCAATACGTGCTCAGCTTCCTTTCTAATACATATGAAATTGGAGTGTTCGAAACTTCCTATCTATCCTTATCTTTTTAAGAATGTAAGTGTTTCATTTCATTCAATTGTTTTATAGTTCCCTAATTATAATTTCAAGCTTTTTTTTCATCTCACCTCATTTAATTTGGATTTCACAAGTCAGTCTCTAGAAACCTGCCACTACTTTCATCATGGCTGAAGGTATATATTTATTTTCATAGTGATCCATTGAATTCACATTGGAGTAATGTTTCCCAAATTTTTTTTATATAAACACTGCCAAAGTTTTGTCCTCTAATAATCCTCGCCACTTATACCATATCCTGCCCCACTCAGGGCAACATATCCTTTGCATAATTGAGCCCATATAATCAATTTTTTGTTTAGAAAACAGATGAAATTTCATATATTAAAGTAATGCCATAAGGTTGTAATTTATCAATTGCAAAACATATGGCAATATATATATATATATATATATATATATATATATATATATATATATATATATATATAAAATTACGAACTATGTCATCGTGATTATGTATATCAAACACACACACACACACACACACACACACACATATATATAGTAAAAGTATATAATAATATTCTTATAGAAACAATAACAATTAAGTTAGCACTTAAAGTACCTTACGAACAAAAGGTTAAACTAGGTATAAGTCTAGGACACAGTTCCTATCCAATTCCAAGATTACTAACAATAGGACTAACTAATATCACAAGACCAACTAAGATCTTAATCAAGACCTATACCTACTAGGTTTGCACTAACCTTGACCTAGTTGGTACTTACCAATTCTGAAATCCAGGTAGCTTACAATCATAATCATGTTTGCACCCCCCATTCTTGGTGATACTTTCTCCCCCCCTTTCCTTAGAGGACGACCAGTTCTTGCAACCACTTTGTCAAGAAAGGTGGTCAGACTATAATCATCTTTATCTCAACATTATATATATGAATTAATCAAATTGCATAACTCAAGATAAGAATGTAAATTATTATATCATTCCTCTTACAATATCTGAACCATTGTTCCATGATAAGAAGGAACTAAAAATGATATATACATCTAGGACATCAATTTAATCAAAACCACTATTAATGAAAATTAGACATCATTTAGGGCATCAATTAAGGAAAACCATTATTTATGAAAACCATATGTCATCTAGGGTATCAATTATGAAAAAATACTGTTTATGAACACCAAATATCATCTAGGGCATCAATTAAGAAAAATAGTTGTTTATGAAACTAAATATCATCTAGAGAATCAATTAAGAAAAACACCAAAAGTTTTAGTAGTTAGGAGGGATGTGACATTAATGGATGTTTTTCCCAAGTTTATCAATAACACTCAAACTGCCTTCATTAAGGGAAGGTATATCCTAGAAAACTTGATTGCTAGCTAGGAGATAGTGGAATGGGAAAGGTCCTCCAATAAAAGTTATCTTATACTTCTATTGGATTTTGGAAAAAAGCATATGAACAGGTTGAGTGGTCATTCCCATTGATTACATTAGAGGCATTTGTATTCCCTAGTGAGTTATGTAACATGGTGAATACTTGTTGTGTGATGAAATAGCTCAAGTTGATGTGAATGGAACTTTATCTGATACCTTTGTCCTTGAGAGGTCAATTAGGCAAGGCTGCCCTTTGGAACCTACCTTATTTGTGATTGCCTTTGATGTTGTTCATTACCTTCTAAGGAAGTTTGAGAGAATTCCAAAAATCAAGGGATTACTCTATCGAACAATATTGACTTGTTGAATATCTAGTTTGCAAATAATACTGCTATCTTTATTGAGCTTGGAAAAAAAGAATGCTATGTAAAACCGATTCAATGTATTGTCCCCACTAGGGATTGTCTATTTAACATGCATCATTATACATTAGTATGTAATATTATTCTTTAGTTAAATTAAGTGATAGTTAATTTGTTCATAACACAAACCATAATTGTTACATTTAAACCTAATCCTTAGTTCTTTGCTAATCCCTAATGGAGGATGAAAATTTTGTCATAGGGATGGAACCATCTCCATAATTAAGCCCAAGGGTTTCATGAACACCCATCAATACCACCACTTGGGAGTTAGCTCATTTGTGATGGAATTACTCGACTCTCCCTATACAAAACAACCCACCCTTTCGAAGGCGTTAGTGAAAGATTTAAGGTTAGGCCACCATAGTCTTTCATTGTATTATAAATGTAAGTGATTTGATATATGTAATTATGTATGGGGATATTTGATTATTTTTAATAAACTGACTGCATTGCTATTAACAAGAAATGTGTGTGTGTCTTATATTATAAGTTTATTCTATTAGCAGAATTTATTTATATATATATATCTTTATTTTTATTAACATATCCCTATAAATTCACAAGTATAATTCACATGCTTACATGATGGTATTCGCAACTTAATTTACCACAAATTGAGATACATACAGTCTGATACAATTTGTGATAATGGTTTGATTTGTTATAGTTGATTTTTAAATCTACTATGAAATAATAAGTGTGTTGATCGATGATATTCTTCTTATCTCTTCCATATCTTCACAATCATCAAATCGATTTATATCTCTTTTACCAACAGTTCGAAATGGGGAAAAATAGTGAAAAATATTTGACAGGCAAGATCATTTTAATCATCGTGCACCAGTTCTTTGTAATTTTGGACCGCTGATTTTCAAATGTCCAGAATATGGTGATAGAAATGACCTAACGACAATCGTATTTGTAATTGTTTATTTCAACTTCTTTTATTAAGTCTCAATTATGGCACACTAGATATGCCAGACTGGGTGCACAGATTTGACTTTGCAGAGTCGATTATGAAAGATGCTGACTAGGGATCTTTACAAAAGATACTGAGCTTTGTTTTGTGAATCCGCCTTTGACTAGCATATGCAATATTTTTTTAGTATTTTGTATTTCTGATTTTTTTTGTATTTTTTTGTTTTCTCAATTATTTGGATTTTTAATGATTTTGATGCAAAAGAACAATCAACTACTAGTACTTAAAAAAACAAACAAGAACAATGGAGGATTAAACAATTACTAATTAATTATGGTTTTCACATTTCTTTTAGCCAAAATGCTAGTATGATAATCATAGCAGATAAATGTGATATAAAATAATTTATTGCTGAATTTTTAGACACTCCAAACTTTCTTGCAAGCTAGATTTGACAATTGTGGGTGCGATAACAATACAGATTTACTACAAAATACCTCCAAATGTGGACACATGTTACTACATGTCTTGTATGGCCAACATGGGACTGAGAAAATTTAAATAGAAGGTACAGATAGATGAGAGGAATAATCAACTTCTAAAAATTCTGATTTTAGACACCAGTCTGAGTAACAACCAACTCCAACAAGACCCCAATCTGAAAAAAAATACTTTCTCCTTGCAATGGGGCATTGGCTCTTTCTAGGAAGTGCAGCTAGCTTGAATGGTCTATGAATCCTCAATTAAATTGCAAGAAAAATGATATGCATGATTTGTGATGAAATTCTAATTTCTTCCTCACCAACAAGAATTGTCAAAATAAATTTGAACACAAATTTCTCTCAAAAGCTGATAAACCATGAAATTCATGTCTCCTGGAAGCTGGGGTGTCATCCAACATGGCAAACCTCAAGAGTTTTTGTTCTTGAGATTACAATATGTTGAAAACCCTATCAAAAGAGCTCTCTTCAATGCTGTAGATGAAAATTATCAAATCTAGATGATCATGATGGGCTTTCAACATGTTGCTTTATTGGCCTCAAACCCTAATTCATTTTTAGGATTGTCTTGCATTTTTTTATATTAAATTCTTATTATTTCCTTATGTCTCCCTCAACCCCTTTAGGCTCCCTTATTAATAAAATTAAGTTGTTTTTAAAAACAACTTAACTATGTCTCTTGGGCATCATGGCACAAGGGGGGCCCAACTTGTTACTTTATTATAATAATATAAAGTAACATTATTATTATTTATTTATTCCAACAAACTTAGGAAATATTAAAATATTTTCCAAATTATTCATAAAAACAAAATCTAGACTCAGAACTGAATTCTGATTGAAGCATTATGATCACTGATGTTCCATGAGTCTTACAAGCTAACTACCAACTCCTAAAGATAAGAACTCAGCCTAAAAAATAGGAACTTGTCTCCAACAAACCAAAATTTCCCAAAAGGAATCTTGTTGTGCTCCATGATCCTGAGTGGTCAACCAGTCAATTGGAATTCTTCCCTTAAAAATAGGACCTCTCCCTAAAATTTAGGAGATGGTCTCAAATCATCTAGAATGGTCTGTAAACACCCTGAAACCAACTCTCAATCATTCCCTAAAAAAAGAATCACTCCTAAAATGTAGGAACTACCATCTAAGTGTATGAAATGGTTCACAGATCCCTTGCAAATCTACATAAACCTTTAATTGAGTCCCTTGTCCATACTGTGGACCTACAAGAACTCAGATAATAGGTCAACCTCTACTCATCTACCTGTCACCTAGGAAGAGGACATTACAGTTCTCCTTTCTCAGAGATTTCTTGTCCTCAAGCAATCTGCACTTGTGCACTAAACACCAATTTCTAGATCCCATATGAATCTGAGACATGTCGCTCCACCAATATGTTGTGCTACTCTAATATAAACATCAATATACCCATAGTGAAGCAACCCACCATGGATCCCCTGGAGGAATGTAATATACATAAATGCCAGGATTCCAAATCGATCTCATAAAGAACCCATCATGTTGATACTACACCCCTCTGAGAATAACTGTAGACTCACACTGCTAATGCATCTCAGTAAGGCCCATAACAACAATCTCGATTCTTGATGCAATCCTAGGTAACCATAAGAATAACATGCTCAACCATAGCATATAAATCTCAATATATGTCCTCATGTGATGCAGGAGCATCCTGGGTGTAAGAGCAATCTTGCATCACCCAAAAATATTTATGTTTTTGTATTCAATAAGGGCTATCTTGTATAGAGATGCTATTTATGGAAACTTGCTATTTTTAGTAATTTGGTCATCCGATCTCAGAATATTCTGATTTCTTCCTCGGAGGTTCATTTTGGTCATATCAACCTGCCAGTAAAGTTTCATTGACAGATCAAGTCTAGCTTTGTAGATATTGAAGATTTTCGGTATTGGCAACAGGGTATAGAAACTTTGAACTCAGTTTTGAAGGCTTTAGAGGCCCCAAATGAGGTCAAAAATTTGGGTGATAGGCACTTGCGTGAGTCAGGCCTTTAGAGCACTTTGTGGCCTTTTTGGAGTGGGGTCATAATAGTCAATCAGGTCAACTGGCGATGACTTATGGTCTTCAGAAGTTGGGTCACCTGAAATGGCGGAAAATGATTTTCCTTCAAAATTTATGTTTGGGTTTCAAAATTTGTTTTGAGCTAACTTTGATGTAATAAATTGTAAAATAAAATAATTCTAAGTTTGGTTGGCCTTGTTGGCTAAAATTCTGGAACCTTCCCAAGCGGTGGAAAATTGCCTATATAAGGAAGGCTGTAGTGTTGTCCTAGGCAGTTCGAGGCAGTTCTGGGTAGTAGATCTGGGTATTGATTCGAGGCTTTGTCCTACAGAATATTGTAAGGGAATGCCCATGTGGCTTTGCATATTGTAATTCTGAAAGTTTGTAATTCCACATTTATGGAGATAATAAGAAGCCCATTTTCTGTTCTTGCATATTGTTATTGTTTCTCTGTTTTTGTTATGTGTTTATGGTATTAAGGGGAGCACCCTTCATCAAGTGGTATCAGAGGAGTTCCTGAGTGTGTAAATAGATAGCCAATTGTGAGGCAGTTTGCACTAGGACCGTGGGTTAGGATTTTTGTATAAACAGATCGCCGACTGTGAGGCAGTTTGCACTAGGACCATGGATTAGGGTTTCTGTGTAAACAGATCGTCGACTGTGAGGCAGTTTTCACTAGGACCATGGTTAGGGTTTCCAGCAAGAAGCATGAAAATGCCTCCACAAAGAGAACGTGGCGGAAGAGCTGGTGTTGTAACACCTGAGGTTAGGGAACTGCAGAGACAAGTGCGAGCATTCCAAGAGGAGATTCACAGAGGAATGAATCTTAATGTCAGAGATGAAAGCGAGGATGAAGCTGAGGGAGAAGGAAATTTTGATTAGGAAGGAGAAGTTGAAGTTTTGAATCAAGAAGAAGAAAGACTTTTTCAAGCCATCTCAAAGATTGGGAAGAGACCTAAGATTGAGGTTTTGACATTTTCTAGAAATCTTAACCCAAAGGAATTGATCGACTAGATCAATGAATGTGAAGAATATTTTGAGAATGAAGATATCGAGGATCCTGATCGAGTCAAGTTTCCAAAGGCTAAACCGAAGGGTCATGCGAAGATCTAGTGGCAGGAGATTCAATTGGAACGAAATCGAAGAGGAAAGGATAAAATCACAAGATGGGATCAGATGGTGGATAAATTGAAGCCACAGTTCATCCCTGTTGATTATGAGCTTGACCTATTGAGGAAAATGCAAAGTTTGAAGCAAGCAGGAAGATCTGTTCGGGAGTATACAGAGGAGTTCTATCGAATCCTCATCAGAACAAGACATGCGAAACCTGATAAGGAGAAAGTTGCATGTTACCTTAATGGGTTGAGGCTGAGCATTCAGGAGGAGTTGAATTTGGTTTGAATGAACATTATTGAAGAGGCATACCAGTCTACCCTAAAATTAGAGGAAAAGTTGAACAAGAAGTTTGAGAGAAGACAAAGCGGAAGAGGTCGTGATGGAAGATCTGGTGGACGGTCATATGAAGATCGAAATGAAGATCCGAAAAAGCAGGATGAGGCTAGTAATAGTCAAAATAAGAAAGGAGATAATTTCAATCATTTCCAAGATCAGAACAATAGAGATCAAAGAGGAAGAGGAAGAGGACAAGGTCCAAGAAGAGGAGGCTTCTGTGGAACATGCTTTCACTATGGAGAAGGTCATAGGGAATTTGAATGTCCTTAACGCCAAGGAAGGATGAATAGGAGGAATGAAGGCTAGGCCAGAGTTGCACATGTAGATGAAGACGCCAGATCATCAAATTTTGAAGATGCTAAAAGAGGAGAAACACTGATCAACAGAAGAGTCCTGTTGAGTGGTGAGAATGAACTTGAGCAAAGAAGGAGCCTGTTTCGCACCAGGTGCAAGTGTGAGGGTAAGTGTTGTGATGTGATTATTGATAGTGGAAGTACTGATAATTTGGTATCAGAAGAGATGGTGACAAAGTTGAAGCTCAAGAGGCAGAAACATCCACATCCATATCGGGTTGCGTGGGTGCAGGATGACCACAAGGTCATGGTCAGTGAACAGTGCCTAGTGAAGTTCAAGATTGGTGGGTACCAAGATGAGGTACTATGTGATATCATATTTATGGATGCATGTCATATGTTGTTGGGTAGACCGTGGCAATTTGACAAATGTGATGTACACGATGGTCATGCAAATACCTATTCCTTGACAAAGGATGGAGTGCGACATAAGTTAAAGCCATTGAAGGAGACCAAAGAAAAGGTATGTGGTAATGCAAGAATAACTTTTGTTGATGGAAGGAAATTTCTAGATGGTATGAGGCATGAGCATATGTGTTTTACCTTTATTCCAAAGGCTAGGAAAGAGGAAGTAGAAGACGTACCTGTAGAAGTTGCAAAATTATTGAATGAGTTTCAGGATATTGTATCTGATAATGTGCTTGATGGATTACCACTAGTAAGAAAGATCAGTCATCAGATGGACTTGATTCTAGGAGCCAGTTTTCCAAATAAGACAACATATAGAATGACACTAGCAGAAAGTGAAGAGTTGAAGATAGATTTGAAGTTTAGTTCATCACATCATCCACAAATTGTATATGGAAGTAGTCCTAGAAATGCATCTGAGTTGAGGAAGATAGATAAAGGAGAAATAAGTAGTGCTGAAGTTGAAGATTTTGCAGAACATTTGAAGAACATCCATGAAGAGGTGAGGAAGCATATTACCAAGATGAATGCGCAGTATAAGGCTAGGTAGATGAGAAAAGGAGGCATAAGGAATTTCCGGTTGGAGATGAAGTCATGGTTCATTTGCGGAAGGAGCGATTTCTAGTTGGTACATATAACAAGTTGAAAATGAAGAAGTTTGGGCCATGTAAGATACTGAAGAAGCATGATTCAAGAAATGCATATGAGGTCGAGTTGCCTACTGAGCTGAATATTTCACCATTATTTAATGTTTCAGATCTGACAGAGTACCATGAAGGAGGTGTTGAAGATGAGGTTACAGTAGCACAATGGAGTATTCCAGCCACCAGTTCAGATATTAAGGAGATTGAAGACATACTGGATAGTCATGTTGGCAGAAGCACAAGGAACAAGACATATGAAGAGTATTTGGTCAAATGGAAAGGATGAACTATTGAAGATTCATCATGGCTAACAAAGGAGGAGGTTAACCGTCTTGGTTTTCCTCTGCACACCTGATTTGTGACAAGGTCACTTCTCAAATTACCCTAGGTGTCTGATGCAAGAGCATCATGGGTGTAAGAGCAATCTTGCATCACCCAAAAATATTTCTATTTTTGTATTCAATAAGGGCTATCTTGTGTAGAGCTGCTATTTATGGAAACTTGCTATTTTTAGTAAGTTGGTCACCCGATCTCAGAATGTTCTGATTTCTTCCTTGGAGGTTCATTTTGGTCATATCAGCCTGCCAGTAAAGTTTCATTGACAGATCAAGTCTAGCTTTGTAGATATTGAAGATTTTCGGTATTGGCAACAGGGTACAGAAACTTTGAACTAATTTTTGAAGGCTTTAGAGGCCCTAGATGAGGTCAAAAATTTGGGTGACAGGCGCTTACATGAGTTAGGCCTATAGAGAGCTTCATGGCCTTTTTGAAATGGAGTCATAATAGTCAATCGGGTCAATTGGCGATGACTTATGGTCTTCAAAAGTTTAGTCACCTAAAATGGCAGAAAATGATTTTCCTTCAAAATTTATGTTTGGGTTTCAAAAGTTGTTTTGAGTCGACTTTGATGTAATAAATTGTAAAATAAAATAATTCTAGGTTTGGTCCGCCTTGTTGGGTAAAATTCTGGAACCTTCCCAGGTGGTGGAAAATTGCCTATATCAGGAAGGTTGTAGTGTTGTTTTAGGCAGTTCGAGGTAGTTCTGGGTAGTAGATCTGGGTATTGATTCGAGGCTTTGTCCTAAAGAATATTGTAAGGGAATGTCCATGTGGCTTTGCATATTGTAATTCTGAAAGTTTTTAATTCCACATTTGTGGAGATAATAAGAAGCCCATTTTCTGTTCTTGCATATTGTTGTTGTTTCTCTATTTCTGTTATGTGTTTGTGGTATTAAGGAGAGCACCCTTCATCATCATGATGACCCCAACATGAGGGAGATCAAATCCAAACTAGTATAGAAGATATCAAAAGGCTCAACTCTGAAGTTACCAAACTTGAAATGCGCCATATAACTTGGACTTAATATTGTCATGAGTACAAATTCCATCAACTTTGTGATGTTGGTACAAGGACTAGCACCCAATAAACCACCCATCAAGTTGTAGAACCTAATCTTGGCCTCTGGCTCCATCCATACAACTAGCTACTCCACTTTGATAAAAAAGCCCAAGCACCACAAACCATGAAGCAACATATCGGGATCCACGTGAAATAATGTACCAAGCAAATCAACACCCAAATCCCAAATCAAAATGTAGACCCTTATGTATGAGATATAAAAGGAGTATCTTGACCAATCACCAAAAAGTAACCATCGATGTATGCAGAATATCAAAACAATGTGATAATAGACTCCAATGAGCCAAAGAACCAATACAATTGGTAATCCTGCCTCGCTGTCTTAACTTTGTGTAGCATTTTAAATGATATATAGGTGTCGTCATAACAATGCAAACCCAAGAAACCCAACTGATACTCCATTTCTATCCAAAGGATACCTTCCTCAACATTCACATGCTGTTGAAATGTTGATGTAGTCAATGCAAAATCGAGGAGTACTATATGATTCCAGCTTGGACAACCACTAGTCCATAAGGAATCGAAGATTATGAAGTCACAAATCATCAAAGATATCACTGTCATATTAAAGGATATAGGTGACAAACTCAAATATGAAGTGGGTATACCATCACTACTCAATAACAATGCCTCTAGACCTAATGGATTACGAATAGAGACATCACAAAATCATTACCACCATCAAGTAGTTGATCAACTACCTCAAATGGAAATTTTGAATTAGGAAACTCATGCCTCTCAACATCAGTTGTATCAATATGTGTAAATTCAGTCCTCAAACATGAGACATCATCAATATTACCATGTGATTACTTGCCTTTTCTAGTCCATTGATAGTAGGAAAGATATCATTACTTCCTTCATAACTATTAGTGGTATTGTTATGAGAAAGGTGGAATACGTTATTGTTTCCCTCATTCTGAAAATTTAAACTAGTTTTAGCCCTTGTCTCATTGCCTACGTGATCTTCCCTTGTTTGCTCAACCTATATACTTTCCTCCCTTGGAAGAAATAAGGATCTGATGTATGAATCTCTTTGTCTTCTTGCATTATCAAGCTAATTGCATCTTTCCTTGACCTCTTGCAAATATTGTCTTGCTTGGGCAGCAAGCAACTTCGTTTGGGCAGCTCTACACAACCAATCTTCATTTTGTCTTTGACAATGTTTTATATCATCTATCACAAAGTACACAAAATTAGACTTATGATGAGTTGTATCATTCACATCATCGTAGCTTGTGCTTGCACCATGTGTACCCTCAATTGTAGGATGTGAATCATTGTCCTCTTCTTGATCAAAAGTTTCTATAAATTGGGAAAAAAGTGTTATGTCACTACTTATGAACTTCAAAATTATTATCATGTATTCTAGTTATGTTTTTTACCCCTTTAAGTGCATTATCATAGAAAGTTTCATGGCCAACACTTGCATTTGGTCCTTCATGAGTATTCATGAGTGAAAGAGCTACAATATCAAGAGGAGGGTGTAAGCTATCACCATCCCAAATCAAACTTATGGGAGCCTCCTCCATGCTTCTATCGTAATCATCAAACAACACCCAATCTTGATTCTTCACATTCTTAGATATACATGGCTCAAAGAAGTCTTCAACCTGGCTACTATGAGATTCAAAATCAGACTACCTACATACTAAATTTGTCATTCCATTCTCAAGTTGAATACCATCATCAACATCATTACCTCCATGTGAAATAAATGCTACCTCATGATTAGAACTACTATTGTAAATATCAAAATAGGTGTCATCCCTTGGTGTCATATTTTTAACATCTTTAATAGGTTGTCCCTGATTGCAATCTCTTCCAATTTATGACCAATGGCTTCTTTACTATCTTTTAATATTTTTTTCCCTTTTTGTTGCTGATATGGACTTGAAACCCTCAAGTCAACTTCATCCTCATCTAGTATACCCAATAATTGTGTGAATGAAAACATGTCTTATATCTTTTGAGGAAGGGAACAATACTTATCATAGCTGGCCATAATTGCTTTATTTCTTAGTGAAACATGAGGACTCTTAGTTGTTCTAGTAGGATGGAGATGAATCACTAGCATGCCCAAATTTCCTTGACATTATGTCATTAAATTGCTACAATTTATGGTTAATCATATGATGCATTTGTAAGACCTATCATGTTGTCCAACCTAGAAACTAGTCCAACTGAAGTATACACAACTTGAATTGACCTCACAGGCTGGAAAGATCCAAGCTCTGATAGAACTGAAAGATGCTGACTAGGGATCTTTATTGAAAATACTGAGTTTTATTTTGTGAATCCTTCTTTGACCAGCATATGTAATATTTTTTTGGTATTTTCTATTTCTAATTTTTTTTGTATTTTTTTGTTTTCTTGATTATTTGGATTTTTAATAATTTCAATGCAAAAGAACAATAAACTACTAGTACTAAAGAAAAATGGGAATAATGGAGAATTAAACAATCACTAATTAATTCTAACTTTCACATTTCTTTCAACCAAAATGCTAGTATGATAACGATACCGGGTATAGGTGATATAAAATAAATTGTTGCTGAATTTTTAGACACTCCAAATTTTCCTGCAAGCTGCACCTAACAATTATGGGCGTGATAAAAATATAGGTCTGTTACAAATGTGGACACTTGCTGCTACAGGTCTTGTATGGCCAACATGGGACTGAGAAACTTTAAATAGAAGGTATGGCTAGTTGAGAAGAATAATCAACTTCTGTAAATTCTAATTTTAGACACCAATCTAAGTAACAACCAACTCCAACACAACCCCAATCTGAAAAGAAATACTTTCTCCTTGCAATGGGACATTGGCTCTTCTTGGGAAGTGCAGCTAGCTTGAATGGTCTATGAATCCTCAATTAAATTGCGGAAACCTAATCTGTATGATATGTGATGAAATTCTGATTTCTTCCTTACCAATATAAATTATCAAAACAAATTTGAACACAAATTCTCTCAAAAGCTGATAAACCATGAAATACCTGTCTCTTCCAAGCTGGGGTGTCATCCAACTTGGCTAATTTCAAGAGTTTTCATTCTTGAGATCACAATATGCTAGAAACCCTATCACAAGATCTCTCCTCAATGTTGTAGATGAAAATTATCAAGCCTGGATTATCATAATGGGCTTCCAACATGTTGCTTTATTGGCCTCAAACCTTATTTCATTTTTAGGGTTGTGGGAGCCTATTGTAAAAACCCTTGTAAAGGTCTTGACCCGAATCGTCTAAGTGGTCTGTCCTTGAATATTTTAGTGACCTTATTGTAAAGGGTTTGAGGTCCCTTCAAAACTTGTTTTCCAATATCAAAAACTATTATTATTTTTCTCTTAACAATTCTAGAACAATATAAATTTCATAATCCTATACTTAATAGAAACTTATTATGAAATTTCCTTGTAATTGCTTATACTTGCTTATACTATTGTATAATAAGAAGCAATATTTTATTTTATTTATTTTGAACCAGACAAACAATGTAGTCTCTAAGATGAATTCAACACCTTCTAGCTACCATCTCTATGTCATTTTCCAGTATTCAAGCTTTGCATAATCTCTAACTAGTTCATCATTGGTAGCTAGAACTAATTTGTTGCATGGACAAACACCAAGTTTAAGCTCATGCATGCACGGTAATTAAACAAGAGAATTCTTTATAGAAATCACCACCATTCTTGGCATATTTAAAACTATGAAAAAATTGTAACTAAATTGAAATGCAAGAGGAATTCTTTCATAGAGAACATCTACACACACCTAGTAGAAATATAATGTTCGGTATCTTCTAACTAAAATTTTTCCTTCCAAACTATGGCGTCTATGTCTTTTTCTTTGTATCTTATCATCCTCTAGTAGAATGATTCCAGTAATGAAGTAGGTGTATGAACAATAATTAAATAGAGCTACACTATTTGCAATACGTTCTCAGCTTTCTTTCTAATACATATGAAATTGGAGTCTTCAAAAATTCCTATCTATCCTTGTCTTTTTAAGAATGCATGTCTTTCATTTCATTCAATTGTTTTATAGTTCCCTAATTATAATTTCAAGCTTTTTTTTCATCTCACCTCATTTAATTTGGATTTCACATGTCAGTCTCTAGAAACCTACCACTACTTTCATCATGATTGAAGGTATATATTTATTTTCATACTCATCCATTGAATTCACATTGGAGTAATGTTTCCCAAAAATTTTTTATATAAACACTGTCAAAGTTTTGTCCTCTAATAATCCTCGCCACTTATACCATATCCTGGCCCACTCAAGGCAACATATCCTTTGCATAATTCAGCCCCCATGAAATCAATTTTTTATTTAGGAAACAGATGAAATTTCATATATTAAAGTAATGCCATAAGGTTGTAATTTATCAATTGCAAAATATATGTCAATACCAATTTATACACACACACGCGTAATATTTTAATACATATAAATATGCACTTATATATATATATATATATATATATATATATATATATATATATATATATATATATATATATATATATATATATATATATATATATATATATATATATATATATATATATATATATATATATATATATATATATATATGGTAAAAGTATATCATAATATTCTTATAGAAACAATAACAATTAAGTTAGCACATAAAGTACCTTATGAGCAAAAGGTCAAACTAGGTACAAGTCTAGGACACAGTTCCTATCCAACTCCAAGATTATTAACAATAGGACTAACTAATATCACAAGACCTACTAAGATCTTAGTCAAGACCTATACCTACTAGGTTTGCACTAACCTTGACCTAGTCAGTACTTACCAATTCTGAAATCCAGGTAGCTTACATTCATAATCATGTTTGCACCCCCCATTCCTGGTGATACTTTCTCCCACCCCTTTCCTTAAAGGATGACCAATTCTTGCAACCACTTTGTCAAGAAAGGTGGTCAGACTGTAATCATCGTTATCTCAACATTATATATATGAAATAATCAAATTTCATAACTCGAGATAAGAACGTAAATTAGTATATCATTCCTTTTACAATATCTGAACCATTGTTTCATGATAAGAATAAACTAAAAACCATATATACATCTAGGGCATCAATTTAATCAAAACCACTATTTATGAAAATTAGACATCATGTAGGGCATCAATTAAGAAAAACCATTATTTATGAAAACCATACATCATCTAGGTTATCAATTAAGAAAAAACATTGTTTATGAAAACCAAATATCATCTAGGGCATCAATTAAGAAAAGTCGTTGTGTATGAAACCTAGATATCATCTAGAGAATCAGTTAAGAAAAACACCAAAAGTTTCAGTAGCCAGGAAGGATGTGACATTAATGGATGTTTTGCCCAAGTTTATCAATAACACTCAAACTGCCTTCATTAAGGGAAGGTACATCCTAGAAAACTTGATTGCTAGCTAGGAGATAGTGGAATGGGAAAGGTCCTCCAAGAAAAGTTACCTTATACTTCTATTGGATTTTGAAAAAAAGCATGTGAACAGGTTGAGTGGTCATTCCCATTGATTACATTAGAGGCATTTGTATTCCCTTATGAGTTATGTAACATGGTGAATGCTTGTTGTGTGATGAAATAGCTCAAGTTGATGTGAATGGAACTTTATTTGATACCTTTTTCCTTGAGAGGTCAATTAGGCAAGGCTGCCCTTTGGAACCTACCTTATTTGTGATTGCCTTTGATGTTGTTCATTACGTTCTAAGGAAGTTTGAGAGAATTCCAAAAATCAAGGGATTACTCTAGCAAACAATATTGACTCGTTGAATATCTAGTTTGCAAATAATACTGCTATCTTTATTAAGCTTGAAAAAAAAGAATGCTATGTAAAATTGATTCTATGTATTGTCCCCTACTAGGGATTGTTTGTTTAACATGCAACATTATACATTAGTATGTAATATTATTCTTTAGTTAAATTAAGTGATAGTTAATTTTTTCATAACACAAACCATAATTGTTACATTTAAACCTAATCCTTACTTCTTAGCTAATCTCTAATGGAGGATGAGAATTTTGTCATAGGGATGGAACATCTCCATAATTAAGCCCAAGGGTTTCATGAACACCCATCAATACCACCACTTGGGAGTTAGCTCATTTGTGATGGAATTACTCGACTCTCCCTATATAAACCAACCCACCCTTTCAAAGGCGTTAGTGAAATATTTAAGGTTAGGCCACCATAGTCTTTCATTGTATTATAAATGTGAGTAATTTGATATATGTAATTATGTATGAGGATATTTTATTATTTTTAATAAACTAACTTCATTGTTATTAACAAGAAATGTGTGTGTGTATCTTATATTATAAGTTTATTCTATTAGCATAATTTATTTATATATCTATCATTATTTTTATTAACATATCCCTATAAATTCACAAGTATAATTCACATGCTTACATGATGGTATTCACAACTTAATTCACCACAAATTGAGATACATACAGCCTGGTACAATTTGTGATAATGGATTGATTTGTTATAGTTGATTTTGCAATCTACTATGAAATAATAAGTGTATTAATCGATGATATTCTTCTTATCTCTTACATACCTTCACAATCATCAACTCGATTTATATCTCTTTTACCAATAGTTATAACTTGAAGGGATGCAATGTTTTATAAAAGGGTTACAACTCTTGTTTCATACATATTCGTTCATTATGTCATAGGCGTTTTCTATTTGAAAAGCTCATCTACTTTATGGAATCAATGGTTGCAACTGGTGGAATAGAAAAAGACTACCACGAGATAATTTTACCCATCCATACTTTGATATAGGAGATGATGACACTTTTTACTCGTTCTGCATGCAATAATTTGTAATTTACAAAGCAATAAAGTAGCTCTGGGTGTTCCAAAGTTCTAGGGAAAGAAAAAAAATGGTAGATAAAATAGGCGAGTTTGGTGGAAGAAGAAACTAGAGGGACAAAAAGTTCGAAATGGGGAAAAATAGTGAAAAATATTTGACAGACAAGATCATTTTACTAGCATAAAACAAAGATACTGAGCTTTGTTTTGTGAATCCGCCTTTGACTAGCATATGCAATATTTTTTAGTATTTTCTATTTCTGATTTTTTTTGTATTTTGTTGTTTTCTTGATTATTTGGATTTTTAATGATTTTGATGCAAAAGAACAATAAACTACTAGTACTGAAAAAAAAACAAGAACAATTGAGAATTAAATGATGACTAATTAATTATGGTTTTCACATTTCTTTTAGCCAAAATGCTAGTATGATAATCATAGCAGGTAAAGGTAATATAAAATAAATTATTGCTGAATTTTCAGACACTCCAAACTTTCTTGCAAGCTAGATTTGACAATTATGGGTGCGATAACAATACACATCTACAACAGAATACCTCCAAATGTGGACACATGTTGCTACATGTCTTGTATGGCCAACATGGGACTGAGAAAATTTAAATAGAAGGTACAGATAGATGAGAGGAATAATCAACTTCTAAAAATTCTGATTTGAGACACCAGTCTGAGTAACAACCAACTCCAACAAGACCCCAATCTGAAAACAAATACTTTCTCCTTGCAATGGGGCATTGGCTCTTTCTGGGAAGTGCAGCTAGCTTGAATGGTCTATGAATCCTCAATTAAATTGCAAGAAATATGATATGTATGATTTGTGATGAAATTCTAATTTCTTCCTCACCAACAAGAATTGTCAAAATAAATTTGAACACAAATTTCTCTCAAAAGATGATAAACCATGAAATTCATGTCTCCTGCAAGTTGGGGTGTCGTCCAACATGGCAAACCTCAAAAAGTTTTTGTTCTTGAGATTACAATATGTTGAAAACCCTATCAAAAGAGTTCTCCTCAATGTTGTAGATGAAAATTATCAAACCTAGATGATCATGCTGGGCTTTCAACATGTTGCTTTATTGGCCTCAAACCCTAATTCATTTTTAGGATTGCCTTGCATTTTTTTTATTAAATTCCCATTTTTTCCTTGTGTTTCCCTCAACCCCTTTAGGCTCTCTTATTAATAAAATTAAGTTATTTTTAAAAATAACTTAACTATGTCTCTTGGGCATCATGGCACAAGGGGGGCCCAACTTGTTACTTTATTATAATAATATAAAGTAACATTATTATTATTTATTTATTCCAACCAACTTAGGAAATATTAAAATATTTTCCAAATTATTCATAAAAACAAAATCTGGACTCGGAACTGAATTTCGATTGAAGCATTATGTGATGTTGCCTGAGTCTTACAAGCTAGATAGTCCTCCTAAAAATAAGAACTCACCCTAAAAAATAGTGTTCCATGATCCTCTGAGTGGTCAACCAGTCAATTGGATTTCCTTCCTAAAAAATAGGACCCCTCCCTAAAACTTAGGAGATAATCTCAAATCATCTAGAATGGTCTGTAGACACCCTGAAACCAACTCTCAATCATTCCCTAAAAAAAGGAATCACTCCTAAAATGTAGGAACTACCATCTAAGTGTCTGAAATGGCTCACAGATCCCTTGCAAATCTACATAAACCTCTAACTGAGTCCCTTGTCCATACTATTGACCTACAAGAACTCAGATAATAGGTCAACCTCTACTCAATCTACTTGTCACCTAGGAAGAGGACATTACAGTCCTCCTTTCTCAGAGATTTCTTGTCCTCAAGCAATCTACACTTGTGCACTAAACACGAATTCCTAGATCCCATACGAATTTGAGACATGTCGCTCTACCAATATACCCACAATGAAGCAACCCATCATGGATGCTCTGGAGGAATGTAATACACATCACTGCCAGGATTCCAAATCGATCTCGTAAAGAACCCATCATGTTGATACTACACCCCTCTGAGAATAATTGTAGACTCACACTGCCAATGCATCTCAATAAGGTCCATAACAACAATCTTGATTCCTGATGCAACCCTAGGTAACCGTAAGAATACCATGCTCAACCATAGCATATAAATCTCAATATATGTCATCATGATGACCCCAACATGAGAGAGATCAAATCCAAACTAGTATAGAAGATATCAAAAGGCTCAACTCTCAAGTTACCAAACTTGAAATATGCCATATAACCCATACTTAATATTGTCATGGGTACAAATTCCATCAACTTTGTGCTGTTGGTACAACAAGGACTAGCACCCAATAAACCACCCATCAAGGTGTATCAAGTTGTAGAACCTAATCTTGGCCTATGGCATTGGCTCCATCCATACAACTAGCTACTCCACTTTGATAAAAATGCCCAAGCACCACAAATGATGAAGCAACATATGGGGATCCATGTGAAATAATGTACCAAGCAAATCAACACCCAAATCCCAAATCGAAATGTAGACCCTTATGTATGAGATATAAAAGGAGTATCTTGACCAATCACCATAAAGTAACCATCAATGTATGTAGAATATCAAAACAATGTGAGAATAGACTCCAATGAGCCAAAGAACCAATACAATTTGCAATCCCACCTCGCTGTCATAACTTTGTCTAGCAATCTACATGATATATAGGTGTTGTCATACCAGTGCAAACCCAAGAAACCCAACTGATACTCCATTTCTATCCAAAGGATACCTTACTCAACATTCCCATGCTGTTGAAATGTTGATGTAGTCAATGCAAAATCAGGGAGTACTATATGATTCCAGCATGGACAACCACTAGTCCATAAAGAATTGAAGATTATGAAGTCACAAATCAATAAAGATATCGCTGCCATATTAAAGGATATAGGTGACAAACTCAAATATGAAGTGGGATACCATCACTACTCAACAACGATGCCTATAGACCTAATGGATCACGAATAGAGACATCAACAAAATCATTACCACCATCAAGCAGTTGATCAACTACCTCAAATGGAAATTTTGAATTAGGAAACTCATGCCTCTCAACATCAGTTGTATCAATATGTGTAAATTCAGTCCTCAAACATGAGACATCATCAATATTACCATGTGATTACTTGCCTCATCTAGTCCATTGATAGTAGGAAAGATACCATTACTTCCTTCATAAGTATTGGTGGTACTGTTACGAGAAAGGTGGAATTCGTTATTGTTGCCCTCATTCTAAAAATTTAAACTAGTTTTAGCCCTTGTCTCATTGCCTACGAGATCTTCCCTTGTTTGTTCAACCTGTATACTTTCCTCCCTTGGAAGAAATAAGGATATGATGTATGAATATCTTTGTCTTCTTGCATTATCAAGCTAAATGCATCTTTCCTTGACCTCTTGCAAATGTTGTCTTGCTTGGGCAGCTCTATACAACCAATCTTCATTTAGTCTTTGACAATGTTTTATATCATCTATCACAAAGTACACAAAATTAGACTTATGATGAGTTGTATCATTCACATCATCGTAGCTTGTGCTTGCACCATGTGTACCCTCAATTGTAGGATGTGAATCATTGTCCTCTTGTTGATCAAAAGCTTCTATAAATTGGGAAAAAAGTGTTATGTCACTACTATTATGAACTTCAAAATTATTATCATGTATTCTAGTTATGTTTTTTACCCCTTTAAGTGCATTATCATAGAAAGTTTCATGGTCAACACTTGCATCTGGTCCTTATGAGTATTCACGAGTGAAAGAGCTACAATATTAAGAGGAGGGTGTAAGCTATCGCCGTCCCAAATCAAACTTGTGGGAGCCTCCTCCATGCTTCTATCGTAATCATCAAACAACACCCAATCTTGATTCTTCACATGCTTAGATATACATGGCTCAAAGAAGTCTTCAACTTGGCTGCTATGAGATTCAAAATCAGACTGCCTACATACTAAATTTGTCATTCCATTCTCAAGTTGAATACTATCATCAACATCATTACCTCCATGTGAAATAAATGCTACCTCATGATTAGAACTACTATTGTAAATATCAAAATAGGTGTCATATTTTTAACATCTCTAATAGGTTGTCCCCTGATTGTACTCTCTTCCAATTTGTGACCAATGGCTTCTTTACTATCTTTTATTATTTTTTTCCCTTTTTGTTGCTAATGTGGACTTGAAACCCTCAAGTCAACTTCATCCTCATCTAGTATACCCAAGATTTGTGTGAATGAAAACATGTCTTGTATCTTTTGAGGAAGGGAGCAATACTTATCATAGCTGGCCATAATTGCTTTATTTTTTAGTGAAACGTGAGGACTCTTAGTTGTTATAGTAGGATGGAGATGATTCACTAGCATGCCCAAATTTCCTTGACATTATGTCATTAAATTGCTGCAATTTATGGTTGATCATATAATGCATTTGTAACATGTCTTTCCATCTCTGGTTATCGCTGAACAACCATGCCATGAAGACCTATCACATTGTCCAACCTAGAAACCAGTCCAACTGAAGTATACACAACTTGATTTAACCTCACAGGCTGGAAAGATCCAAGCTCTGATACCACAGAAAGATGCTGACTAGGGATCTTTATTGAAAATACTGAGTTTTATTTTGTGAATCCTTCTTTGACCAGCATATGTAATATTTTTTTGGTATTTTCTATTTCTAATATTTTTTTGTATTTTGTTGTTTTCTCGATTATTTGGGTTTTTAATAATTTCAATGCAAAAGAACAATAAACTAATAGTACTAAAGAAAAATGGGAATAATGGAGAATTAAACAATCACTAATTAATTCTAACTTTCACATTTCTTTCAGCCAAAATGCTAGCATGATATCCATACCAGGTATAGGTTATAAAAAATAAATTGTTGCTGAAATTTTAGACACTCCAAACTTTTCTGCAAGCTGGACCTAACAATTATGGGTGTGATAAAAATACAGGTCTATTATAGAATACCTCCAAATGTGGACACTTGCTGCTATAGGTATTGTATGGTCAACATGGGACTGAGAAACTTTAAATAGAAGGTATGGCTAGCTGAGAAGAATAATCAACTTCTGTAAATTCTAATTTTAGACACTAATCTGAGTAATAACCAACTCCAACACAACCCCAATCTGAAAAGAAATACTTTCTCCTTGCAATGGGACGTTGGCTCTTTTTGGGAAGTACGGCTAGCTTGAATGGTCTATGAATCCTCAATTAAATTGCAAGAAATTTAATCTGTATGATATGTGATGAAATTCTGATTTCTTCCTTACCAATATGAATTATCAAAATAGATTTGAACACAAATTGCTCTCAAAAGCTGATAAACCATGAAATCCCTGTCTCTTCCAAGCTGGGGTGTCGTCTAACCTGGCAAATTTCAAGAGTTTTGATTTTTGAGATCACAGTATGCTAAAAACCCTATCACAAGAGCTCTCCACAATGTTGTAGATGAAAATTATCAAGCCTAGATGATCATAATGGGCTTCCAACATGTCGCTTTATTGGCCTCAAACCCTATTTCGTTTTTAGGGTTGCCTTGCATTTTTTTATTAAATTTTTTCTTTCCTTATGTTTCCCTCAACCCCTTTAGGCTCCCTTATTAATAAAATTAAGTTGTTTTTAAAAAACAACTTAACTATGTCTCTTAGGCATCATGGCACAAGGGGGGGCCAACTTGTTAATTTATTATAATAATATAAAGTAACATTATTATTATTTGTTTATTCCAACCAACTTAGGAAATATTAATTTATTTCCCAAATTATTCATAAAATCCAAATCTAGACTCAGAACTGAATTGTGATCACTGATGTTGCTCGAGTCTTGCATGAGTCTTGCAGGCTAACTATCAATTCCTCCTTAAAAATAGGAACTCACCCTAAACAATAGGTACCTGTCCCCAACCAACCAAAACTGCTGAAAAGGGATCCTTCTCTGGTCCACAATCCTCCGAGCGGTCAACCAATCAACTGGCAGTCCTCCCTAAAAAATAGGAACCCTCCCTAAAATTTAGAGATAGTCTCAAATCATCCGGAATGGTCTGTAAACACCTCAAAACCAACTATCAGTCATTCCCAAAAAAATAGGAATCACTTCTAAAATGTAGGAACTACCATCTAATTGTCTAAAACGGCTCAAAGAGCCCCTGCAAAGCTACATAAACCTCTAACTAAGTCACTGTCCATACTATTGAACTACGAGAACTCAGATAATAGGTCAGCCTCTGCTCATCTACCTGTCACCTAGGAAGGGGACATTACAGTTTTATTTATTTTTACATTGCATAGAATTTTTTGATAATTGTAAGATATGGTGAGATATCTGTGAAGCCTACGCACAATATCTGTCATACATACCAACAGCTCAGTGATTGCACAATATATGTCATAGATCAAATCTGATTGCACTAGCATTAAAGCCTAGAGCTCACCCCTCACTATGCAGCTACTGAGTTGTATCGTTAAATGCAGAAAGTAAGTGCATATTTGTATTAGCTAACACAATGAATTTGTTCAATGCCTTTAATACTGCATAACTGCCACCTAAACATGTTAGCTGCCTTTGAATTTGTTAGCCGCCTTCATAGTCTATAAATACATTGTATCACAGAATAATTATAGTTCACAGCCATTGTTGCACACACAAGTAGAAAGGATTGATGTTTAAGAGCTCTGCATGCAGCCATTTGAGGGAGTTACATTTGACACAATAAATTACACACTTGAGTACTCAGTCAAGAATGAATACTCTCAGTTGTTTTTCCCTGCTTGGTAATGAGTAAATCATTTAAACTATTTCATTTTCTTAAATAAGGAATTAGATTATATTTGTGGAAAGTATTTTGTTGTCTTGAATTCATCTGGATTTGATGTTTATTGATACAATTTCACTCTTTGTGCAACTTAAAGGATTGCAATTTAAAATATACTAGTTTCTTACACTGAAAAACATCCTGAAATAAAATTCTCTTTGGTTTCTTTGAGAGTTTCATTTGCGACAGTATTACTACCATGAAATCTGTACAAAGTCAAAACAAATTCCATTAACTCTTTTTGTTCCACTCTTTGTAGAGACTGAAGCATATAGGGGCCAACTGCGATTTTTAGCTCCAGATTTATGTACTGTAGAATTTAACCATGAGGATTTTCATAGATGTAAAATTGTAAATCTGTTTTTAAATATAAAGAAGAGCTTCAACATGGATAGTCATTTAACAAATAATCCTTGTGATATTATTGTTGGTTTAGCATGCGGTCAGTGGTTTACTATTCATCATACATGCAGTCAATGATTTCTATTATCATACGTGCAACCATCAATAGATTGCACTTCTGGTCAATGACAGTTATTGCATAAATGAGCATTTAGAAAGAAATAAAGAAACAATTGAAGAAAGTATTAATGGCTTTGCCAAAGGTTCTTGCTAACTGATAAGAGATGATCATTAATGGATGCTCCTCACTGCCCATTTCATGGCGGATGTTTCTCTTCTCCCTATTCTCAATTAGATGACTTCTATGAGTTCTACGTAGTCAATATTAGATGTCAGAATATCTCATTGTAATAGAGAAAAGGTTCATTTGTTAAGAAAATCTAACTCATGCAAATTGTAACAATAAACATGCATGCCATGCAAACGTTAATCATGCAATCAATCACATGCCATTTGGCTATAGAAACTTCTTTTGCACTACCCTAACTGATCCATGTGGCAGTTTGGTAGAATTCTGTAAAACAATGCCATAGAATCAATAGGTGACCTTGCCAGGGTTGTTTCTATTCGGTTGCTTGAAATTTGAAACTCTAAGATGCACTAGAAAGATTACCTGTGCTCTGGGTATGATAGCCAAAAGTATTTCAAAAAGTGTGCATTTTTGTTACTCGCATTGAACACCAAAATGGGTCCCGAAATATGCTATGTAAGACTATATATGTAACTTTGTGAGAAAAAATAGATGGTGGGGTTTCTATGTAGAATCCAAAGAGACATTATAGGAAAACTGGTATGTCCCAAAAACCTGAGAGATGCCATCTCACATCCCCTGGGAGTCCGTGACCTCTTAAATCCACTGAATTTGTACAAAATATAGACAGAAAAAATTCCTCAGTCCCCTCCCACATTTCTACAGTGTACCCATTGCACACTAAGGTGTGATTGCTAGTAATTATTAACTAATGAATTTGTTATTCTAGACAATGGTAATTGGACAACATATATGCACTATTGCATTAACGTTAAGAAAATTGCAGTGAATTCTTCTCGAGTCACTACACACGATCTCTGAGTGACATCATTCCCTTCCAAGATCCAGACACTCAATTTTGAAGGATGTTACTGCAAGGTGCAAGTTCCATGTGAAACACTAAAGTCTTTAGATAAATATATTATGAGCCTAATGAAAGAACTTTATATAATTGAAATATTTATTGACCCAATAACGAACAAGATATATAATTTAATATTTCACACCTATCCAAACTCTCTATGCATATAAAGCAAACCGCTAATGAATGATAAGAAATATCCATCAAACAAAAGTTGCAAGGTGTGATTAGTCTTCAGATGTTCATCGAATATAATTTAATACTCTAGTGGCGCTGAGAACAAGCTAGGAGGAAACTCCTGGATATGTCTACCGTAATTATGAACTACTAGGCTACAATCACTGAGTATGGTTATGTATATTGTAACTATTAATGAGCAGAGATTAAACTTCAATAAGGACGGAAGGAGTAATTATCAATTTTCTAATCAGATATCGTTGAACCTAGTTGGGGTCATGGCATTCAAAAGCTTGATTATTTATGTTTTGCATCTGAAGCAAAAGTTTCAAATGCTAAATCCACCATGTTAGGATTGACTGAAATGCCTCTTGATTAGTATAAGAAAATCAATTTTCAATGGAGGGGTCCCCACAAACTAGTTAGATATATGGGGATCCCCTTTGCTACTACCCCAAACATGAAAGATATGTGGTTGTGGATAAAAAATAATATTGAAAAGAAATTACATGGCTAGAACAAACAATATTTCTCCCTCGAAGGCAAAGTACAAATATGTCAAAAAGATCCTATCTTCTTATAGCATCTATTATGCTTCAGTCTACTTGTTCAACAACTATAAAGTGAATGAAATTCAAAAAAAGATAAGATGCTTCTTGTCGTCAGATGGGATAGGTAAGAGGAAAAAGCATTAGGTCTAATGGGACTAGTGTCGTATGGACAAGTGCCATGGAGGTCTCAAGATCTTAAGGATTTGAGGAAATAAAGCATTGCCCTAGCTGTAAAGTGGATTATTAGGGCTCTTGAGGAGGATGAACCATGGAGGGTGTTAGTAACAATATACTGCTTGCCACCCCCAAACATTGGAGGACTACCAATTAGTGATATCCTTGCTTGTATATATGACATAACCCCTACAAGATCCAAGGTGTTCCACAGTTTGTGGAAAGCATGGAAATTGATTAAGGTCAAGGTGATTAATTGTCAATTTATTCAAGACAATAATAAGAAGTTATATGGCCATAGAACCATCTGGTGGCACCTTGAGCACAAAGGGAAGCCCTTTCCTTTGCTTCAAGGATGCTTGGCCAAAAAATGGTTTCAAAGAGGCATTCAATGTTTTAATCATATCATTGGTAATGGGCAGCTTGTTGATTGGGCTTCCTTAAGTTAGAGTTATACCATTCTTAGAGAAGCCTGCAAAGGTTTTCAATCTCCTGTTACTTGCATTTAGAATATTGATCAGAATAAGGATTTCAAATAGATTGATGGCAGTGGCACTTCCTTGTATAATATTAAAGCTAAATTTGTTTCTAAATCTCTCTCTCTGATAATACTCAGATATTTTAACATCTCAACAAATGTTGGAATACTAATTTTGATAATAACGAGTGGCAGAAATGTTTTAATTTGTTCTAAGCTAATAAAATAGAGCCTAAGAAGGTATGTTTTAGATGGCTTCTCACATTACAGAGTTTTCCCTATAAACATAAAAACTCTGATATTGATTTGTGCTCTATATGCAGGAAATCAGATTCATTAAACACATTTTCTTTTAATGTTCTTATGCAAAAGAAATTTGGTTCATATTTTGTGCAAGGATGAATAATTGGGATGTAAATAATTATGGCAATTGGCTGGAAATACTAACTAGTTGTGTGAATAATAGTTCATAAAATGCATATATGTTTTTGTTGTCCCTTTCTACTGAGATTCTTTGGTTTATATGGAAGCCAAGGAATGATAGGAAGTTTAATGGGGTTAGAAGGACACTTACTTAATCTAATAAACGACTCACATACGTTCACGTTGTCATGCAGGTTACAGTCACCATGGAAATATCAAATGCCAAGTTCCTGAAGCTGGTTGGGAATGGACTTGTGACAGTGAACAAAGAGGAAATCAGGTATGGACATACATGGCCCTATAATCAATTTGAAAACCCCACATTCCACGAAGAACTTATGGAATTTCACAACAAATAGAATGAAAAATGTCATGCCCCCGACTTGACACCTGATGAACATCAATTTTTCCATATGAATTGTCTTATACACATAAGACTCCACAATTTCACTGATCAAAAAATGTCATATCCTTGCCATAAAATGGATATCACTACCCTTCACAGTTTTCTGAAATTGCAGAACCAAGAAATTACCAAAGCAAATAACTATCTCCATGGATGATGACAGCCATGCTATCTAAGTCTGCATTGATATCTACCACAATTCAAAGATACATTTTTATTAATTATTAGTAAGGTGTGATAACACTGAACAACCCCAGATTATGAGCAAAGAGGCATGAGTGTTAGGATAATGATTTTATTAAACTAAGCAACAACATTTTAGATAGCAAAAAGGTAAACGTTATGATTAAAAAGAGACACCACCCTTTGGAGGAAAAATGTGGCATTGGGTAAGCCAAGATTCTCCAATACCGAGGGAGATATATATATATATATATATTGCAAATAGGCATCGAACATGGGGAAGAGCATCAAGATTACTGAGGAATAAATCTGATAAGTGACAAGAATACAGTTTCAGAATCACGTATATTAAACTGCAGCTTCTATACCTATGCAATTCAGTGGTTTGATGTATATTGTGTAATGAATTGTATGATAGTCATTGGACTTGCATCTGATAGAAGATAGAATATTCCACCTTGTTGCTGACATGAATATTTTATGTTGTTATCTTTGCTATATCCCTGCCTGTGTATAATGTGACACATTGTCATGTCCCCTGTTTATAACCTTAATTGTGATATCCCCATTTCTAAACAAGATTCTACTAAATAGAGAATAATAATAGAAGAAGATTTAATAAATAAAAATAATATAGAATAATCTATTTTTAATATATAATATCTTATTAAAATAGTAATATATTATTACTTATTAGCATAATATTAAAATAATAATATCTTATTAAAATAGTAATATATTATTAGCATAATATTAAAATAATAATATTGAGTATAAAATAATCAAAATATAAAAGTTAATAAATAACAAATAATTTAACATATTAAATATTAACGTTAAAATATAATATATGTATCAATATATAATAATATGTAATAATATGATAATCTAAAATATATACTAATCAAATATTTCATAATATAAAATGAAACATATCATAAAAGTATATATAAAAATATATATACATCCAAACATTAAAACTAAATATTAATCGCATGCTAAACATACATATGAACCCAGTGACCAAGTCGGGATCATTACCTATGAATCACTATAGCATGCCGATGGATGAAATGCGAGAGGACGTTATAAGAAGACTTTATTGATAGAAACATCAGATAATAACATGATATTGGCGAAGTAGTTGCTAGGAAGATATTTAGAGTTTAATTTCTTATCATTGTTTAGAAACGCAGGCTTTAGCATTTGGAGAATGGACTGCGCCTGAGAAGTGTTTGCATATCGTAAATTGTTTTAAGATCAATCATACATGAATATCGTGCCAGAGAAGGATTGGCTAATGTCACAGTTCGTCATCACTATTCGATAACCAGCAGCAAATAAATGAATCTCAATGTATCGTTGGTGAATCTCACATTGATTAAGTACTGGCCAGGTTGGCATAATCAGGTTACCAGCAATTTACTACCAATCAGAAACAGCACCCTAGTTGCAGTGGTTATCAGTTGGGGAGTTATTGATAATTATATATTTCCCAAGGTTCACCCATCAAGGATTATTGTGAAGCAAGACAATGCTTGACAAGAGAGAAGGGGACATTACACACATATGAAGATTCCTTTAAGGATTCTCATCCATTGTGTCATCTCATTTTGGAGGGGAGAGATAACACATATGAAGGATGCAAGTAGCTAGGAAATCACGCGGGTAGAGACACCCCAAGTGGGGCTGGGAGACTGGATAAAGGTTGTCGTTCTGTGCTCCTGTGCTGGGTGGAACGGCTCAAGGTGACTTGTATGATCTCCCAATTGGTGCTCCATTACGATGATAGTTTGTTGGATAGAACATCAAAGTAATCCCATATGTACATTTCGAATATTACAATGGTGAATTAGAATTCTATTTGCAACATTGCTGGATTATATATTTATTCATCTTTCGTAATGGAGCAGTGTTTTGAGGAAATCATAGCACACACATGTTGTTAGCCGTAAAGTTATGTTACCGTTGGGTGTAAGTTGCCGACAGAGGTTAGTTAGTTACTGACAGAGGTTAGTCAGTTGCCAACGGTTGAAGGGTGACGACGTTTGGTTGCATCCCTTCGGTTTGTATATAAACTTTGTACTTGTTCTTTGAAGCATCACGATTGTACGACTATGAATGATTAATGAAGCTTTTGTGTTCTTTGCTATATCTATCTTTGCTAAGTTCCATATCCTGTTAATGCCTGTACGTCAGTAAACTAGTCTACCCTTCGGGTAAACATTTGGCGCCGTTGCCTTTCGAATCGAGACAAAGGCAAATGGAGTATCGTCCATAAATGGGAATACCAGTGGATGTTAATAGGCGAATAGACGATAATGGCGAACTTTTTGAAGGGGAGGACCACCTGACGAACGACTTCCGAGTTACACTCACCGCGACCATTGAAACCTTCATGCGGAGAGAAGCCACAAGAGCCACTATGCCAGAAGATATTGTGTGGGAGGCACTAAACATGGGCCTGGCGGCTAACCGTCTGCTGCATCACCTTCCGAGGCTTATAGCACAAGCAATGCTCACGCAGAGACTTCACCAAGAAGAAATCGCTCGGGAGGAACGAAGGTAGGAAATCCTTCGGGAGTACCACGAACGAGTCAACAAAAGACTTCAGGAAGAACGTGATGGGAAACCCCATCGGGAATAGTCACATTTGAAAGTGATGAAAGGAAGGACACTGTAAAAATAAGAATGACACTGTAAAAATAAGAATGACAAGATCATTCATGAAGAGATTGTAATTAAATATGAATGAATAAAAGTGTCCCTTTATTTTATAGTGTTGATTGTTGGTGTGAAGGAAGGCATTTATGCCCAACCAATTAAATAAGAATAGGAATTTAAGGAAGGAGCCTGAGGAAGAACAAGTTCTGCGAAAAGCAATACTTGAACAACAAGAAGCTAAGCGAAGGGAGAGGTTCAGGAGACGTGCCGATAGACTACCGGAGGGGGTTAAGTGAAGGCAATGGTCTAAAGGAACCTAACTAGGAGAGAGGTGGAAGTGACAACAAGGACCTATTAGAGGAAACAACGAGCTTATTGGGGACCTTAACTTTAACACCAAGGACAGAAGCCCGTAGGAAGGCAGAAGAGGAAGCCGAACGTAGGGAGCAGGGTGCAGTTGCCGCCAAAAGTGTCGAAGTGACAGAAAGGCATGCGGATCACACCACTCCGAGTAGTTTGGGAACATCTGTTAACGAAAACAGTTCCGGAGGACCGACCGGAGGAGCACCCCAACCTGTGGCATAGCAAGGACCTCCCACGAACCAAGCGGCTCAATCCGCAGTGCAACAGGTAGTACAAACCACTATCCCACCCCTGAGGGTGAATATGGCGACGAACAAGGAAAAGTTACCCAAATTCCACGGTGATGGAAAAGAAGACCCTGTTCGGCATTGTCGCACATGCGAGACGATTTGGGCGGCGAATGGAGTTGCAGACTAGGCCGAATGGATGAAACAATTCCTAGCAACCCTCCGAGGGGTAGCAATTGACTGGTACTCCGACTTAGACAAAACTGGAGTGACCACTTGGGACCTTTTGAAAAAGAGTTCAGGCTCTTACGAGACGACAATGAAATCGTCTTTGAAATCTACAAAACCAAGCAAGGGCAGAAGGAGACCATACGGACCTACGGCCGCCGACTGAAAGAATTGGTAGGCAAAATGGAGAGCCCACCAGTCGACAGCTTGAAGAAGCAATGGTTTGTCGAAGGGTTGAAATCCAACCTTTAGAGGAAGATGAAGATAGTTCCTCCCACTTCTTACATCAACGCATATAACCAGGCGATGGACCTCGAGAGTCAACAGAAAATGTCGAAAAAGAAGAAAAGCGAGTCTTCTTCGTCGAACGACGACAATACTTCAGGAGATGATAGTGGTAGTGACGGGAAAGCAAAGAAGAAAGTCTCCGCACTACAAAAAGACATGGAACGAATGCTCAAGGAATTCAAAAATATGAAGGGTAGCACCGGTTGAAACGAGGAAGGAGAATTGCGGTGCACCGACTGCAAAGAGGCTGGCCATGCGAAGGGCGCATGCCCAAGGAAGATGTTTTGCGACATTTGCCAAATGGCGGGCCATTCCACAAAGGAATGTCTATTCAATATGAAGACACGGGGCCAACAAGTCATGTTCACACAAGAAGCTTCAGCCTCTGGGAATACACAGAACATAGCCTCCTCCGGCAGCTACAGGAACAACCGCCATGGGGGAAGGGGAAATAGTAATAATAACACCGACGGCGGACGAAGCCGCCTCCAGTACGATGCAAGCGGAAGGCCGATGATTCAATGCCACACGTGTAGCCAGTGGGGGCATTTTGCTAGGGAGTGCCCGAAGGGAGAAAAGGCACAATTTTTGTGCAAATGGTGCGGGCCTGGAGACCATGATGACACAAAATGCCCTAAACCGGGAGTAAACTTTCTGAACATTGAAGGCAACGAAGGGGGAGTGTTGGTAATCACCCGAGAGCAAGCACGGAAAACCACCTACCCACACACAGAGACTGAAAAGAAAAGAGTGCAGGAGGCGAGGGAAGACATTGAGATGGCCCAGTGGAAAGAAACGCACGACACCGTGGGAACCTCCCAAGGAGGTCACGCAGAACATAGAATGCTAAGGCAAATAATGCAGATAGAAATCCCAATACAATTGGGAGACCTTATAGCGGCACCACAATTAAGAACGGCCCTACTTAACGCGATACCATCTCCGAACATGAAGAAGGTGACGACGGAGAAGGTGATGGAGACGGCAAACTCCCTCGGAAAGGGAAAATCCATCGAGGACCCCATGTTGTTGGCACTCAACACCCAAAGGCAACTTGTGGTAGTGGAGATGGGAATCCTGGGCACAATACTCACAGACACTATCATTGATAGAGGATCGAGTGTCAACGTCCTACCCGAAGAAACCTGGAGGAAACTCAAACAACCAACATTGTGGCCGCCGACCTTCCAACTGGTAGGTGCAGACTAGCATGGGATTAAACCCATAGGCACACTAATGGCACAAAGGGTGATGATTGGCACCCAACCGTTTGTCATGGACTTTATTGTTATCCCAGTGAAAAAAAAGGGATACGACGCTCTCTTAGGGAGGGGATGGCTGGTGCAAGCAAAAGATAAGCACGATTGGAAGTAGAACGTCATTTCCATGGAGAGAGATGGTCGAAAATTCACAATCGATCTGAGAATTCAATTGGTTAGTGAAGACCTGGCATCTTCGTCGGGATTAGACACGGAAGAAGAAGTTGACGAAGGAAGACAAGAACCGAACAAGGAAGGTGTATTACAAATAGAAGGGTACTCCGACGATGACATGGATTCACTGAATGGGCTCTTTCATTGGCAAATGGAGGATTATGAGCTAAGGCACTGTAACATGTTGGAGATAGAGGACGACGAAGAAGAACAGATAGGGGATGAGGAGGAGCCTACATTACCGCCACAGTACGAGGAGTACAAAGAGGGGGAGCTCCGGATTCAGGAAACCCCCGCACACCAATTCGACAAAGAGAAACCCATTAAGTATGAAGAACCGACAGTGAAGTCCATGAATTTAGGAGATGACACCAATCCGAAGAACATTCTTATAGGGGATGACTGGAACCTCGTGTTGAAAACTGCGGCATTTAAAATCTTCATAGAATACAAGGATGTATTCGCATGGACCTACAAAGACTTAAAGGGGGTACCACCGGAATTGTGTGTCCACCGAATTCCACTGGTCGAAGGAGCGGTCCCTATACGGAAACGTCCATACAAAATGAACAAGAACTATGCAGCCCATGTCAATGAAGAGATCGAAAGGATGCTTGAGGCAGGCATCATATTTCGCGCACACACGAGCGAATGGGTGTCACCGATCGTGATCTCACTGAAAAAGGACACTAGCCAAATAAGAATGTGTGGACTTCAGATGTCTGAACGCTGTTACAGTCAAAGATCCCTTTCCAATTCCCTTCACAGATACCATCTTGGAGGAGGTCGCTAGTCATGAAATTTACTCCTTTATGGACGGATTCTCGGGATATAACCAGATATCAATCGCTGAAGAAGACAAGCTGAAGACAACATTTGTGGTAGAAGATGGAGTATATGCTTACAACAGGATGTCGTTCGGACTTTGCAATGCCCCGGCAACACTCCAGAGAATAATCCTGCACATCTTTGATAAAATGTCTGTAGGCAACTTCAAAGCCTTCTTGGACGACTGGTCTATTTATAGTGCCGAAGATACCCATTTGGTGGCCCTTCGGGAGTGCATGGAAAGATGCCGACGGGCACGGCTGGTGCTTAACCCCAAGAAGTGCCGATTCATGGTTCCACAAGGGAAACTACTCGGGCACATTGTGTGCAAAGCCAGATTGAAAACTGACCTAGACAAGATCTGGGTGATCCTCGAGATGAAACCACCCATGGATGTTACAAGATTCAAGTCGTTCCTCGGGCACATCGGGTACTATCAGAAATTCATCAAGCAGTTTGCTCATGTATCTCGTCCGATGGAACAACTAACCCGGAAAGAACCTTATAATTGGGGGTTAGAAAGCAAGGGGACGCATTCGAAGACCTTAAGGCAAGGTTAGTAGCCGCACCTATCCTGGCATTCCCCGACTGGGATAAAGAATTCCATGTGCATGTGGATGCATCCAATTTCGCGATTGGAGCCACGCTGGCACAGACGGGTGACCACGGGTTAGATCACCCCATATACTTCATGAGCAGACTCCTCTGAAAGGAAGAGAAGAACTACTGCACGACAGAAAGAGAAGCGTTGGGAATGGTGTATGCTGTGCAAAAATCCTGGCATTACTTACTCACCACCCCATTCACCTTTTTCGTGGATCATCAGGCCTTAATGTACCTGGTGAACAAACCACTTATTCAAGGATGAGTAAGCAGATGGTTGCTTCTCCTGCAGGAATTCACCTTCAACATCATAGTACGCCCAGGAAAAAGTCACGTGTGTGCAGACCACTTATCACGCCTCAAATCTGAGGAGCCACCAGGAGTAAATGATGACTTTCCCGACGCCCATCTCTTTCGTATTGTTGTTCTTCCTCCATGGTACACAAGCATTGGAGATTTTTTGCCCATGGGACAATTTTCGAAGGGAATGCCGCCCGGAGAGCGAAGAAAATTGGTACTCATAAGTAGGACTTTCCAACTCATTAACGGGTTATTATACAAAATGGGACCCGACGAGGTACTTCGGAGATGTGTGATGGAAGAGGAAGTACAAGGTGTTCTGAGAGAAGCCCATGAAGGTCTGGCAGGGGGGCATATGGGACCCGACATGACAGCACAGAAGGTCTTACTAGCAAGCCTATGGTGGCCTACGTTGTATAACGATGCACGAGAATGGGTGACGAGTTGTGACACCTATCAAAGAGCTGGGAAACCTCTCAAGCGGGATTTTATGCCATTAAATCCGTCTAACGCTCAAGAATTGTTCGAGAGATGGGGCTTGGATTTTGTCAGACCACTAAAAACAAGCAAGAGGTGTCGGTACATTGTGGTAGCAACGGAATATCTTACCAAATGGGTCGAAGCTTGGGCCTTGCTAGACAACTCTGCTGTAAGCACGACAAGGTTCATCTATGAATAGATCATCACACGATATGGCATCCCTATTCAACTCATGAGCAATAGAGGCAGGCATTTCGTTAACCGTGTGATACGGTTACTCACCACAGAATTTAAATTTTTTCATTCACTCTCAAGCCCCTATTACCCGAGGGCAAACGAGCAGGTGGAAGCAACTAACAAGATACTGGTGTCTATGTTACAAGTCCTGTGGAGTTAAAGGCGAAGACTGGGAAGAGCGACTTCCGTCGGTACTATGGGCATACCGTACGGCATATAAAGTTACTACAGGACATACTCCGTTCCAATTGATGTACGGACAAGAGGCCGTGGTCCTTGCAGAGTTTATGGTGCCAAGTCTCCGAATAGCACTTGAAAACAGACTAGGCGACATGGAAAGCCTCTGAGAACGTTTCCATGCTCTCAACAAACTGGATGAACGATGGATGTTGGCACAGTGGGCAACAGACGTAGCGCAACAGCGTCGGAAGCACTGGCATGACAAGCATCTCCGCCGAACCCGATTTGCTCCAGGACAACTCGTATTGAAGTATAATGGCCGAAACGAGATTAAACCCGACAAGTTCAAGGTGAAATGGTTAGGCCCTTATCAAGTCCAGGAAGTCAATGCCAACGGGGCAATTAAGTTGTCATCAATAGACGGGGTACCCATAGCGGATGCCGTTAACGGGTCGAAGTTGAAGATTTACCATGATCGGGGCCATCACGGAGCGTCGAGCGGGAACCAGTTAAAAAAAAAAAAAAAAAAAAATTGAAAAAAAAAGGAAAAAAAACATAAGTTTCAGTGGACCCACCGAACGGTGGCACCACCTGACAGTGGACCACCGAACGGTGGAACCACCGTCCATCATTAAAAAGCCAAAACCGCTGGGTAGAACACATAACGCGGGGGAAGGCGGAAAGAGCAGCACCGTGCGGACGGGAAGGAAGAGAAGATGGAGGGAAAGAGCAGCACCGTGCGGATAGGCATGGAAAACAAGTTACGTGCGGAAGCCACCATCACCGTGCAGGAGCTATGGCGGACGGAAGGGATGGACAAATACCAAATGGGAGTGAAGACATAACACCAAGGAAGGTATTGCCATGCGGTGGGGGCGAGCGCAGAGGGCAGTCTAGGCGTGAGGGAGATACCGCTGTATAGCCAGAAGAAAGAAACATAACCATCGTATGGAGACAGGGGATTACAAGAGTGTCGAGCGTAAAAGAGTATAGCTGCACGGAGGGAAAATCAATTATATACCGGTTTCTTGAATTCAAAACAGTTAAAAATGCATTCAACTGGGAAGAGGAGTAATTGGAAAAATCAATTATAGGCAGGGAGTTTAGGCAAAACAACAATGAACAAGAAGGCCACCATTCTACCCTCGGGAGTGAAGGTTGCAAGGCATCCGACAAGTGGGAGCAGTAGGAAGAAACTCAAGTCTGCATAGGAGGAAAAGGAAAAGAACGTTGTCACCTACCAGACGGTAGCGTTCAAAGGACTTAATGGACTGGAATGTAGGAAATGGTGGAAGGAAACCCCAAAGGATGACGAGGTAAAGAAATTTTTATGTCAGGCGGGTGTTCATTGGGCTATCCAAATGCCCTTGTTTCTTGTGCGTAATCTGGAAAATACTTTGAGGATAATGATTCAGTGTTTCGACAAGCAGACGAGGAAGAGTACATTCATGTATCGAAACCACAGGCTCACAGTTTCCTATGGTGCTAAGGACTTCACACGGGTTTTTGGCATTCCAAAACGCAACAGACAAATGGTGGATACCACAGAGCAGAAAATGTCAGCAGAAAGGAAGGAGTTTTGGATAAAGCGTGTCTGCCACCAGCTCACTCCAGTAGAGTTGGAAAAGGTGATAAACGCGACCAAAGCGAGAGGCCTGAGGAAGGAGTATGTAGCAGAGGGTGCTTGGCGTTGCATTCTTGATGTCCTTAAGAGCAGGCTGACTGGTTCGAGCCGTGCATCCGACATTGCCCTCCCACAGATCGTCTACATGCAGGGGTTGATGAATGGTGTGGTCTACGATTGGGCTTCGGTGTTGGCGGACAGGATGTGGGAATTCATGACGTTACAACATCGCACCTTTTACATGCCTCATTACGCCATTGGATTATTTCTCGAGGCTGCACTTAGACAGATGCCCATGGATGAGTTGGAGCTCAAGCCGCAAGGCAAGCTTACTGGAGGAGCCCCGCCTGTGTTCTACTAGTTGTATTTGGATACGGGAGGTGTAATCAGCGAACAGAAGTGACAGCGGCAAATGGTGGTAGAGTCCGACCAAGATGACATCGATAGTGGCTGGGAAGCCAGTGGAGAATCTTCCAACACAGACTCAGGTGGAGAGGATGGTGATATGACAGTTCGTATGGACACAGTGGCATCCACCGCGGTAGCCCCTATTCAGTTTGCACCACCAGTGTTGTCTCCCTCGACCCACTTGGCTTTGGCACGATTGGTAAGTTCCACAGTTCCTCTAGTTGAGTTTCCACCTAAGGAAGCAGCTGAGGCAGCCACAGACATTCTAGGGGAAGGGGATCCTGAACCTTCGATGGAGGTAGTAGTAGCAATTGCAGAGGAGGAAGTACTCCGAGGCATGGAGGACATTGGTGAGGGTCAGGTTCGGATGGAAATGATCGGGTTGGATGCCGTAGTGACAGTGGATGTGGCACTCTTGCAGGATCCCTCACCACCTCATTCTCATGACCTTGCGCAGGTGGGAGCCATGCATTCTTGGATCAGCCGACGATTTCAGTTGGTTCCTGCTCCACCACCAGCAATAGTTCTCTCTCCTCGATGGGAGGACCCGTAAGAGGTTATTGGTATAGAGTCTGCAGATGTCAGAGTGGCAACAGATGATTTTCCTCCCTTCTCTGAGGAGGATGGGGCTGTGGCAGGGGGCGAGGTGGCCAGGGAGGCACCTTGTGGAATTGAATTGGCTTGCCCAACAGCCCTTACTGGTCTTGGGACGTTGGAAGGAGAAGATGTCGAGACCTATTTAGCAAACATGGTCACCCGAGGACGTCGGTTGGTGGCTGTAGCGGAGTCCCGGGCTATGGCGACTATAGTTCAAGATTTGAGACGTCTCTTAGCCTTTGCTCGAGTAGGCTGTGGTACAACATTTGCCGCTTGTTTTGAGCAAGGTTTATGGCTTGAGGGAGAGACTGTAGAGATGTTGGCTGCTTGGGCTGTTCCTACACCAGTCATTGAGAGTGAGGCAACATCTCTGGTTAGAGAGTTGGAGCAGACATTCCGGGATGGGTACTATGCATTGAGACGATCTGAGTATGTCTTGTTTGAACGTGAGATTGCATTGGTGACTACACAGAGAACTCAGGAGGAGTTAGGTACCAAGTTAGAGGTCGTAGAGAGAGACTTACTTCAGCGGACCCAGGAGTTGATGGCTGAACAGACAACACGGGTGGCTTTAGAGCAACAATTGGCAACAACACAAACAGAAAATGAGGCAAAGGAGAAGGAACTATTGGAGGCTGCCATGATGATTAAGTCCGCCTTGGAATTATAGATGGTAGCTGAAGCGCACTTGCAGACCCGGACTACACAGGTGTATGAGCTTCGGGCTCAGTTGGGGTCGTCCACCACACCAGTTCCTCCAGTACAGAAGCACGCTTCATCATTAGGGACGCTTCCTTTCCCTCACTCTACTTCTCAGTCTTAGTTTTGGTTATGGTGGGTAGTCATTCCTATTTTGTTGTTTAGTCCTGGACATTTTGCTGTCATCCGAAGACGACTTTTCTTTAGGGGGGGATGATGTTAGCCGTAAAGTTATGTTACCATCGGGTGTAAGTTGCCGACGGAGGTTAGTTAGTTACCGACGGAGGTTAGTCAGTTGCCGACGGTTGAAGGGTGACGATGTTTGGTTGCATCCCTTCGATTTGTATATAAACTTTGTACTTGTTCTTTGAAGCATCACGATTGTATGACTATGAATGATTAATGAAGCTTTTGTGTTCTTTGCTATATCTATCTTTGCTAAGTTCCATATCCTGTTAATGCCTGTACGTCAGTAAACTAGTCTACCCTTCGGGTAAACACATGCTAGAGCTACATCACTTAGAAGTTTGATTTTGAAAATAAAAATCTAGCTCATTCCTTGAATATGGAAGAGATGCAAAATGTTCTCAGGCTTTTATGTACATATTGCTACTCATAAGGCCTACTCTAGCAATGGTAGCCACTGGACTAGACAGACACAAAGAGCCAACGCAACTGGACTGGATTATATACAAAATGTTGTGTCGAACATAGATAAATCTTTTCATGACCTAAATGATCATGGCATAAAGCACTTTGAAAAAAAGAACCAACCATTCATTGTCAAACTGACTATACCTGGCAAGAACATTGCTAAAATAGAGATTGAAGACCAATAACCTTAAAAATGTTTTATATAAGATTACAGAGCTAAGGTGAGGGTCTTGGATTTAAGAATGCTGCCAATGAAATCATGCATTGGGATGAGTCAAGCATCCCTAAGGAATCTGATCTTACAGTGGAAGACCAACAATTATTCTGATCAATGTTCACTTTCATATGCCATATAATCCTATCAGATGGACTCTCATCCTTATCATGCTCCATTGATTGGGCTTTGGTGTAGAGTGGTTTTGCATGAATGCATTTCAATGATGCTTAAGCATTACTAGCATTCAACAACTCTACTTAAAATGTATTAATACTTTATAGATAAATCAGAAGAGTTGACCCTTAGCTCACTTCATCATGAGTAGTATTCAACAAACATCCACAAATGTTTTTGTCCTTTATAAACAAACCATAAAGGCTGCCCCTTAGCCCCTTCTCTATCATGCCTACGTAGCAGATATCTTGGTTAATATATGATTATCAAACTCATTTCATGGTGCCATTAGATTGGCTGCTACAATCTAGCTATCAGATCTCTTGGAGAAGCACTCCAGTTTTAGGTTGTGTTGGTGCAAAAAGTTGACTTATGATCAAGTACGACAACACTAGGCCAATTGACTAAGGTAGGTAAGACTTTAAACTTTGGGCTCAACATGACCCAAAGGGTCTTCTCTAGAGGTATCCTTAATAGCATTAACACAACTAAAGATAGACAAGTGCATAAACTGATATAATAGCACCCGGTGTATGCTTGACCCCAAAAGTTGTTGCTGGGCCAAGGATTAATCTACCACTATAACTTCTATTATGCTAATAAGCACATCACTACATGACAGCAAACATGGTATGCACATAATGACTCTAAGACGATAACTACAATGGATAGCTAAAGATGTTTTCCTTAGTTATAATGTTGAATCATGAACTGCATACAATCTACTTCCTGCTCCTACAGTACTAGTGTAAAATGCTTTTAGTTTAGGTGCATGGTGGATCAATTTTTCCAGGACCAGTGCCTATTCATTGAATTACAGAATCTAAACATACCATGAAGAACAACAAATCAAGATGGCAAAGGAATATGAGCTATTTATTACACATATAACACAAATAATGATCAAGCCATTAAACATTCTAAATTATCCATCCCAGACCACAAAAATTCATATGCAATGAAGAAATGACTATGGCAAAGTTTGTAATGCTTTACAATGTTGTCCCATTCATCAAATATCCATTACATTCATACCAATGAGCTTGCAAAAGGAAACCCTAAGCTAAAACTTCCCCAAAAATCTACAAATGGAACCACAGAGACATTTAATTGTATGAATTATTTACAGAACCACCCTCCTTGAGATTTACAAATATTTGCTACTCTAATGGGTCGATGGCCATTGAATTTGTAGGTATTAAAACCCTAGAAGCTTCTTTGGCTTGCAATCATGTGGAAAAGTCAAATGACCAACCTTTCTGGAAGGAACCAGCATATCTGTCACTGTCTTGATTGCCCTGGCGCTTTGAGAATCAAGAAGAAACTGACAGTCAATGGATGAGGCAGGCAAGAAAACCTTAGATCCCCAAAAATCCACCTAAATGGCAGCCTAGAGGTTGTGTACAAACCATTCACATCAAAAACATAAGCATCACATTAATAGTGGCATGGCATTCCTCATACTCTACCACTTTAAGTACATTTGAGTCCATGCCCTTAAGATGGACAGAAATATCTAGGTGGTAACACCCCCTTGGAGTAGTTTCCACATCAAATCTAGTCATTAATGGTAACATGGCTTGTATAGAGAGGTAGGTGGGAATGAATAATGCAAGACTCAGGGAATATTTAAGTTTTGGGGATACCTCATAACCTATACCACTTGTTGGGGATCGAGGATCAAAGATATGGCATACTTCATGCTCAAAACAAACAAACAAGGATATCCCCACATCTCTAGCTCCAAAGGGATATGGGAAGTGAGTTATCAAGATCCAAATATCGCAAATACCAAGGAATTCATCACACAAGGCATACAAATAAGTCCAAACTTATGGACCTGATAAAGTAATATAGTGTGACCTATCAAAATTAAGGAGTAAGAGGATACTTAATAACTCATGTCATGCATTGCATTAGAGGTATTCTTGCATCTTTGACTCCAAAAAAGAGTATGAAGGGAAATGTTAGAAGTCGAGGATCAGGGATACCATGGAACTCATGCCACAAAGGATGCAAGTAAAGGGATGACTAAAACTTTGACTTTGAAAGGTAACTTGGTATGAAGGGTCAGAGAGTCGAGGGTTCAAGGAAAAGCATGTCAATTGAGAAAAGTGTGTAACTTTGATAAGGATAAAGAAAAGAGCAGAGACTGGGAGGAAGAAATGACAAGAACTTTTAAGTCTCACCTAAAAATGAGGACAAAGGTGAGGGTGGGAAAAAAGTATGCCCAAACGGGAAAGTTCGATATCTTGATAGGAAAAAAGGAAAAGTCAAAGATGGAAGGATAGATATACCAAGAAGGGAAAGTTTGACATGAGCACAGTTCTTAGAAACTCGAACATAAAACCTTCACACTTTAGAACTTTTGGGACCTTTGCAAATTCCAACACATGGTAAGAACATGATGAATAATTGAGAACACTTGCAAACTTTGACCATCTAAGATCAATTATCTATGAGGGACATAATAAGGCCAGCATTCATAGAGGGGCCTATGATTCAAGCACAATTGGAAGCGATCAAATGGGATGCCAACTATGGCTCTATTTGGGGACATGTGTTTCTTCCAAGCACAAGGAGAATCCAACTATCTCTAAGAGTAGACCACAAAGAGGGGCACCAACGAGGGGACCGACACAACTTACACTTCATCATGACTAAGAGGTCATGAGCACACAAAGCCACACAAAATATATACAAGACATGGCACAAAATAAGAACACAATATACATGGCAAAACTAATATTTACAAAACATTGTAATCCACGTATTGTGAAGCAACAACATCACAAAAATCTTGGCCAAGCTCTTGAGGTAGTATGCACTACCATAACCCTCAACAAATTTATACAGTGTTGCCACAAGCCATATGCTTATCTCTTTGAAACATCTGAGTAGAAAGCCTACCATATACTCTACATTAGCAAATCCTTCTAGAGCTACAACTCACATTTGCCTTGTTGATTGCCATTCTCTCCAAAGGGGCAATTTATATTCTCTAGGAAACATGTATCATCCCTATACCCTGGATCATTGTGGAGGTGGAAAAAGGTGGACAAGTAATTGGAATTTGCATCATTTAACTCTATTGCATCCACTTTTGCACCAATATCTTCCATGGATGTCATCTTGTTGCTCCATGGTGCACACATCTACTTGTCATCAAGTAAAGACATATCAAAGGTCATTCCCATCAATCTTCGTTCATTTAAGCACAAGAATAACTGTGTAGGATATGATAGAGTAGTAAAGATGGAAAGGTTCAAAATAATTTGAGCATACCAAGGCTTGTGCATCTAAAGAGCTTCCTTGAGTTGCACATATGCATCAAACAATTCCTTGCTCCAAGTGATATTTTTCTTCATTCACATCCTCAATTGGAGAAAGGAAGGGAAGAAATTAGCAATGGTATGATCTTCATTGTGACTTCCCAAGAAAAATTCTAGACAAGCATCAACATAAGAGACTTCATTTGTGGTGTTGCATTTGTCTTCTTTGATTTGTAGGTGTCTCTCTTCCCTTTCTAGGATGATCTCTTCACATGATTAGTCCATTTGAACATATGGGAAAGTCAAGTCATTTGCACCAAGTATGCAAGGCATGATTTGCCTACAAGAAGAAATATCCAGTTCCTCCTCTTTCTCTACACATTGCACTTCCAGTAGCTGGCTTTAAATTGAATATACAAATTGAGTACAAAAATAAATCATCATGAGGAATCCAAATTACTATTATGACTTTGTGATGATTGCTATTGAAAATTCTATTCATAATTCATAAATTGCATATTACAACATTTTACATCTTCCTCTTCCTTGGTCTTGTCGAAACTTGGGGAGAGGTTCTAATCCTTGCACTTTGTGGCAGCTCCTCATCAACACATTGAAGGCTGTGTTTGTGGATCCAAGTCAACCTCCATCTTGCTGCTACAAGGCAATGACTCATCTTCCTTATCAATGTCATCTAATGACAATCTAGTAGTTTCTTTTATTGTAGCCAAACCCTCCATTGCCTACCTCTCAATTTCATCCATTGCCTTTCTTGTGCAAAGTTAAAGGTTGTATTGTATTTTATAATGTTAATGGCATTTGATCTTTGATATCAATAGTATGATACTTCATCAATGATCTTATAATAGTGATAAATATAACCATCTAAGTTGTTGATTATGATCTCCACTTCCAAATCCTCTCATTGTAATTAAATTTCTTGAATGACAAGAAATCCCAATAATTAGTAAGGATCTAGGGACAAGGCCCCCAGTGAGGTTGACGGGCAGCACCCTTCATGGGTGTTAGGGGGTGCAATGCCCCTGGTGCATTCCCTATTGTGCTATAATGTAGGGTCAAGGGGTAGAGATGCCACCATCAAGTACAAACTTAGGACTTTGAAACCACACAAAACTTCATGTCACACAACATTTTCACATTTTTATCACTTAGGGGAGAAATTAGGTATTTCGCACACTTTTGCTTATAAAAATGTTTACAAAAAAAATATTTGTTTTTGTTGGGTCAAGGGCCTGCTAAGTTTTTTGAATAAACTTCGGAAAAATTCAACAAGTACTTGCTAAAAAATTTAAAAACTATGATTTTTTTATTAAGTTACCAAAAAAAAAATTTGGCGAGTACTCACTGAATTTGCCAACTATATTATCACCTTGGCAACATTAACATTCCTCATCTTATCATTTGTTTCTTCTTACTGTTGTACATAGGATTTCCATCTGATCTAGCAGCAATATGTAAACTCCCCACTACTTCAGTTAGTTCTTAATTGTGTGATCCTGCAAAAACAAAGTTAGTAGAGACAAAGAAAGTATGAATTAGATATGAAATTAAGCAATTAGATCTACCTATTTCTAGCTCCTAACAATTCCCGAGTGTAAGTCTGTCAAATCGGGCTTCCTAACCCTTGAGAAGGATTCTCTTGCTTCAATGATATAAGATCAATTCTAAGTGACCCCTAAGTTATGCCACCGTCTTTTCTGAAGCGTATCCTCTAGGGGACTTAGGAAGGCCAATATCTGGTCCTTTCCTCTTCTTGGAAGAGATATCCTCTATCCAAGGCCTTTCACATATGCATATGTTGGTCATCAATATATACTGGCTATTGAGGATTATATCAACCCTCGAGATTATATCAATCTCAAATCGACAATGGGATTATATCAATCTTGAATTGTCATTACATCAATCTCAAATTGACAATGCAATTATACCAATCTCGAATTGTCATTATATCAATCTCTATTTCCCCTGATCATAGCTCAGATTTCAAAATGAATATAGCATTCACATTTCCAAGTTAGTCGAGGGAAAATCTCATAAGAATGAATAAAAAATTCATTAACATGTATAAACATTAATAGTGACATCCTAAGTTGTCGATTCGGGTTCGGATGCGGATGCATGAAATTTTTTTTTGAGGGGATGCAGATGCGTGTATATATATATATATATATTTTAAAATATATATATATATATATATATATATATAAATAAATATATATATATATATATATATATATATATATATATATATATATGAAGTGCAAGAAATCTGAAATATACAAAAATATTAAATAAATCATTTGATAGTATGAATCAAATTATCAGAATAATGATACTTCACCATTGATCAAGTGACAAGATTCAAGATATTTCATATTCGATAGTTCAACTTCAACTTAAAATGTCATAGACAAAAATATTCAAATAGAAAGAAGTTCAATAACTAATTACAAACTCAAAACTTAGTTCATCATTCAATGTTTCATTGTTTATCAATCAAGGATTCAAGAGTCAAGACTCAAGATTCACTAATCAGATTGAGAATCATAAGGATTCTCAAGAAAATCCGCATTCTCATTATCTCCAACTACTGCAAGTTCAAGATCATTTGAACCAAGAATGGTTCCACTTGTGCTAGATGCACCATGTGTCATGGTATCATCACCATCATCTGTGACTGTAATAAGATCATGAAGCGTTGCATCCAAGTTTGCACACTCAGGGGCTACATCCCAAAGCTTGGTTGACCCTTCCTTGTATTCATTCTGGTTGCATGACAAAAGACGCAAGTTGGTATGAATGTAAACCAAGTCCTCAGCTTTCTTTGAGCCCAACCGGTTGCGCTTCACTGAATGGATATAGGAGTATGTACTCCAATTCCTTTCAGCAGCAGAAGAACTTGCAACCTGGATAGTGTTGACACAATTAAACATACAAATGAAAAACAATTTAAAGAATGTTAAACACTAAATTGTAGAATACATGTGGTAAACAAAAATTAAAAAAAAAAAACTTGTGACAGGATCTTGATTGCAAGACCTTGTAGATGCTTGTATGGTTGACCATACATGTACCACCAAGTGATAGCTCCCATTTTATATTGGTCCTTTATTGCAAATGAAGACATTTTTGAACCCGAAGCAAATAAGCCAAATTCTTCCCTCACTGTGTTGTGCATTTCATCATCTGGGAAGAGCCTTGTAAAAGTTTTGTAGCACCCATTAGCAACTTCTTCATCCGCATATGGTGCAACTCTTCCTGGCATACCAAGTACTTGTTGACTATAGTACCTTGGAGATAATGCATATGCGAGGAGGTGCAATGGGGTAGTCATCTTCTCCCAACGATGATGAATGATTGCCTCCACCTTATTGCTTAAGGCTTCACATTCTGTGGGGTCATTCTCATGTTTTTGTATGGAAACTTTTACCTTCTCAACCATGGTGTCCATGCCATCATACACATCCCCCAAGCAAGGTGTATCTATATCAGCAAAGCGGAGCATGGTCATGATAGGGTCTGTGAAATCCAATACAAATTGCACACAAGCCCACCAACTGTCATCCAAGACCAAAGCCTTGACCTTTTGGGCTCTTTCTGGATTTGAAGCCTTCCATATACCCCACTGGTTAGAAATAACCATTTGGCTTAATGTTGTTTGCACCTTGACAAGTCGTCTCATAACAATAGTATGAGACGCAAAATGGGTCTCAGCAACCTAAGCATAAAGCAAGTTAACAATATGTCAATAAATATTAAGCAAAGTTATATACAATTTGATAATTGAACATGAACATAAAATTTATTCAAATTAAATAAATAAATGAAATTTACTAATTTCGTAATTACAATTTGAGTTTACCTTCAGCAACTCCAATTTGGAGAATGATCTAAATATGGATTGTGACATGTGGTGGTTCGTCACAAACATTTGTATCTCCTCCCCATCTTGGTAAATTTGCTTCACCCAATCAATTTGAGTGCCAATTTGTTGCATGATCAAGTTTAGGGAGTGTACTGTGCATGGTGTCCAAAAAATATGGTCATACCGACCCTCAATCAAAGCACCTGCACCCCTACAATTTCTGGCATTGTCTGTAACCACCTGTACCACATTCTCACTCCCCACCATCTCTATGGCCTCAATGAGAATTCTACAAATGAATTGTGAATCCTTCACCTGCCCTTCACAATCAACAGCCCTCAAAAACATTGACCCTTTGGGGGACATTGCAATCATATTAATTAATGGTCGATTTCTTGTATCTTTCCATCCATCAGACACAACAGTTATACCCGAAGTTTTCCAAGAATGTTTAATTGGTTGAAGAGCCCTCTCTATAGCAGTTCTCTCTTTTTGCAAGAGAGTGGTACGCACCTTTTCATACCCGGGACTTACGTAATCAGCTGGGGCTTTATTGATGGCTTCCACCATTTCCTTCCAATATGGTGATCTTACCAAGTTGAAAGGAAGACCATTGGCATAGAGACAACGTGCAATGGCTTCATCAGCAAGCTCTCTTGCCTCCATTTTAAATGCACTATCCAATGGGCCTCTTTTGCGGGCTGTAATTTCTACTTCTTCCTCTTCCTCTCCCGGTACAAGTACTTGCAAGAATGGATGTTTGGAGGAGACAACTGGTTCATTGGGTAATTGCATTTTGTTCTTTTCGGATGGAGGTTGATAAAAACTTTTTTTTGATCTTTTAGTTTTAACCCAACAATGAGCCACTTTTTGTTCTTTTACAAATGAAGCTATCTGTGCATTAGACAACCCCTTCCCACCTGTGCCTTATAAAATGAAGTTTGACCCGGGAATATGAGCTATTGAATGGTTTTCCTTTGTTATTTTGACAATAATTGCACTTCCAAAGATACGAGCCACCTCTTGAAACCTGTGATACTCTTGTGGTATGTCTCCATAAAGGAGATCCTACATCAGTATTAAAATTATCGTTACTTTGCCCTCCCACTGAACTTTGACTACCGGTGACGGCCATTCTTGCACAATACAATCGATTTCCTTACTATAATAAGAAAATAAATAAATATAATTTAGAAAAAAACTATGAACATCAAGCTTACAAGTGCAAAACAATGATACAAAAAATAGTCTAAAACAAATAACTAAACTTGTTTCATTATTTCTTTTTAAAAAAATGAAAAAAAACTTGAAATATTTCTTCCCAAACTTTAAAAAATCCATCAAAACCTCAAAAAAAATTTAAATCCATTAAAGAACTCAAGAATGGGATCAAATGCTTACCTTTGATGCTGAAAACTCCTCTCTGGAAGCTATCTCTTAGTCCACGAACGATCCTCTTCGAAAACGATCACCTTAGCTTCAAAATTGAAAATGGAGAGAAAATGAGAAAAGAGGCAAGCTGCATAAGAAATGAGAAGAAAAATGTTTGAATGGCCTCTTCTAGGGCCGTTTTAGGGTTTAGGAGACAAAGAATGAATAAAATATTCTTTTAAACACATGTTTTATTTTGTTTTTTAGTTGCTTTCTTGCAAAAAATGAAGTCTGGGCCTGCATTTTTGGTTTGACGCATCTGGATGCATCCGGATGCCCTGCGAATGCCATCCAGAAGCGCATCCTGGGCGTTCGGATGCGTTGTGATGCGGATGCCATCTGGAAGCGCATCCGAGCGCCCAGGATGCATGAGCGCATCACAACGCATCCGGGCGCCCAGGATGTGCTTTTGGATGGCATCCGGCTCCGCATCGGCACCCGAATGCACCCGCATCCACATTGACTGGAATCTTGGGCACATCAGTATCTTAGGTGACATCTATACACAATAATCTTATGCCTCTACCATTAATTATACCTGTATATTGCGATTCTCTGTAAGGACATATATATTATTCAATTATATTTTAATTCTGAATATATATACAGAATTATATATTTTATCCTCTGCTTGTTATAATTATTGCCTTTTTCTTCTATTAAACTTCCCATGTCTATTACCTTCCTCACCAGATATATAATATGGACTGATGCCTCCCTTATAGAATGAATATATATATATATATATATATATATATAGTCTAAATACATTTCTAATTCATAATAACTAATATATATGAATCATATATATTGTATAAGTATTGATATATATATATGATTTCACTATTCATGAGAAACTGTAACTACATATATATGTTATTTATCAGTCAACGTATTCATCTATAGATATATATAATTACTTTCTTCCTTATAATTCTCCCGTACCCTCAACATACACTTTACCAAGCTTTAATATATTCTTCAAAGGACACGTCTTCATGAATGTATACAGCCCCTCAATAAATTGCACCTCCTCTTAATTATTACTCATTGACTTTGTGAAATACATAATCAATGTTTATCTTTGATACAAGTTGTTTGTCTTTAATCCATTGTTATGAATTTAATTGCATCTTTTCCATATTGTAATTAATCCATTTACTTACTCGCTGAGTAACTACTGTCTACACTAATAATAACTATAAACTACTCGATATTGCTGAGCTATGCTGGTGCGTGCTAATAATCCAGAGTCGAACTTACTAATGCCTACGATCTCTGTATATTCTTTGACTTAATTGTCGTTGTCAGCATTTTCTAATTGCTGTTAATAGCTAGTTATGGTTATCACAATTTGCGAGCATTATTATAACTATAGTTGTTACTTAGTCATGCATAGATTGTCCTTATTGTAATACTCTATAACTTATATTCTTCATCGCTGTGGGCATGATTATCATACTGTTCTGAGTTTCTTTTGCATCATCAATTAATTGATTGATCGAACTAATCATAGATTAGCCACTTCCTTCTTAATGATATCGCAATTACTAATTTAGCCAAGATTAACATGGCACTCATATTACTGGCTGCCCCTGGTTATAATGATTGTATCATTGCTTTACACCTTATCACCGTTCTGTCATCTTTGATGAGATTGTATTTAATTATTTAGTAAACTTAAATAATGTTTGTATTAAACTTTTTTTTTTGCCCGTGGGTGTATATGTAGATCGCAGGGTGTTGAATACAAGATGCAGAATACATGATCATTATATTATTAATTCCTATATATTATATTAATGAATGTATTATATTCAATTATTGTTATTCATTCATTAATTTAATTTAATTTATTATTAAATTGTAAATTATTAATAATAATTTACTTATTAATGAATACTTATTTATTCAATGTATATTATTTATATATTTGATTAATTACTCAATTAATTATTTAATAATAATATTAATGACTGATCAATTTATTTTAACATTACATAAATGGGATATTACAGTATTATTGATTTATTATATATTCAAGAATAAAATTTAATATTAAATTTTATTCTTGGAAGGGGATATCACACAATATCACTCTATTGTCCAAGCACGTCTTTCCTTTTGCTGATATGAAACTTGGACCAACACTATTGTTGCGTCTACATGACCTGCTCTGTCTTCACATGGTGACTTGGAGTTATGAGCTAGCTGGATGAGTTCATATTGGTCTACATCAAGACTATGTTCTCCACGAAAACTTAAATCGGTTGCATCATAGTGACTATATTCATCTTCTTCTTCCATGGAGTCATTTCCTACTGCATCATACCGATCATCCTCATCTTCATAGTCCTCCATCCAATATTTCTCGCAAGAAAGATCATCCTCTCTCCTCATTGAGAAGGCATTTGGATTCTTGGGAGTGGCAAGTTGAGTTTTTTGCAATTCCAACCTTACATGAAGTTGTTCTTGTTCAAGGCGATACAACCTCTTCTTCCTATTCAACTTCTTCTCAATATGACGTGTTGGAAAGAATAGGGTATTGGCCAACATGTGTTTTCACATTTTGATGCAGTCAAGGATGGTGGATCCAATTAAGGATAGTCCAAACCTTGAAGCCAACAGAATTACACAGCGGAATACTCAACAATGCAACACAAAGTAATTGTTTAACACCGATTTTCATTAACATGCCCGGCTGTAAGGCCTTTCGGGTTAGGGCCAATTACAATCAGAAAACAATTCCGCAAGATCCACAACCAGATCCAATACAAACTCAGCTAGTTCAACTCTGAAAACAATCAGAAGTTGATGGAAACCCTAAGGCAGATCTAAACTTGAGCTCGCAAGCCTCCAAGCAATCCCCTTGTTCCCAAGTATGCAAACCCCTAGCTCTACTACAAACAACTATCAAATATCAATCTAATCTGCAAGAACATGCAAGAACTTTTCCACAACTTCAGCTTAAGAACCTCAGATCTGACTCACTAAGTCTTCAAGTTATGAACTTCTCTGCTCCTTCATGATCTCTAAGTCCTGTCCCTAAACATCTACCCAAGCACTCTATAAATACTAATCATCAGCCACAAGTCGACAAGATGAAACCCTTAACTCCCCAAACAAATAATTAAATGCCATACAAGTCGGCTTACAAATGTATACAAACATTCAATTCAACATGTCGGCCCATAACAATGGCGAACAACAATAAATTCACCAAGTCGGCTCAACAGATCACATAGAACTCCAGTCGGTAAGTCAGAACTATCGAGCGACAATGAATTAACTGAGCAAGCCAGACATCGCCGAGCACCAATGTCGACCGAGCACCGCAGGCAGGACCGAGTAACACTTCACCGAGTGCCAGGGACTACCGAGTTCCTTCAGTGACTAAGCTTCCTTCAATGACCGAGACCGTCGGTCAAGGCTGCAACCGAGTAACACCGGCCAAAATACCAACACCCCATGCAATTTCACCGAGGACACAGAATGCCCTGCCTTAACCTTGGATGCCCCTGCATCAGACACCCTAGGTTCCAAAAGATGTTCATATGTGAGAAGAACATCTTTCAGGATTCAACACATAAATCCCGAACTAGTTCTTCACATACAAGTCCTCCACCTTTTCTGCTTGCAAACTCTTCCATTTCAGTTTCCTCTGTCTCTTCAAGTCTTTTCTTGACAATGTACAGGTCGGTTCTCCATACTGATCATTCATTTTCTCTGGATGCACAATCTCAACTCGGGTACCAATACTCAGGTTTCTCCTACCGAGTGTTGTATCCATTAAAGGCATTAGTGAAAACTTCCTATCATCCTTCTCTACAGTAAACACATTTCGGACACAGTCATAAATAGCTCTGCAATCATATTGCCAAGGTCTACCAAGCAATATATCATAACTATTCATCTTCACAATGTCACAAAGCATAAGATCCTTGTACTGGCCAATCTGAACATCAATGAAGCATTGTTCTCTTACTTCCAAAGCATGAACATCTTGTAACCAGCCAATTCTATAAGGACAAGGATGCTTCACTCTATTCAAACCAAGTTTCTGAACCAGGTCCTCAGCAACAAGGTTATCAGTACTACCACTATCAACAATAACATCACAGAGTTTACCTTCAGTCTTGCATCGGGTCCTAAACAAGTTACTCCTCTAACAAGGTTCATCCTTTGTACCGAGCAATGTTCGCCGAAGCAGCAAATTCTCTGATTCAGGTTCATTCTGAATGTTCTCATTCATCACAGCAGTTTGTCGGTCAACCTTCTTCTGTGTACACTCAAAAGAATGGTGTCCTTCCTCTCCATAGTTATAGCAAGCACCCTTAAAGATAACTCTACCTGTCGTCTTCTTCGGTTCCACAGGTTTCTGTTCATCTTCTACATCAATCGGTTTATCCTTCACTGAGTGATCAACCTTTTCTTTCCCTTGGGAGTTATTAGGTTGTTTCCTCTTCAACTTATCTTCTGCCTTCAGAGCCTACTGATAAGCATCTTCAACAGAATCAATCTTCAGCATACCAAGCTCATCTTGAATATTGAATCTCAGACCATTCACAAAACGAGCTACCTTTTCCTTACCAAGCTCTCGGTGTCCAAACTGAATAGTAAGTTTGTAGAACTCCTCGGTATAATCTTCAACAGACAAATCCTTTTGTTTCAGATTCTGCAACTTCTTAAACAAGTCAAGCTCATAGTTAGCCGGTATAAACTTAGCTTTCAGCTTAGTCACCATCAACCTCCACCGATTGATCTTTGTTTCACCTTCATCTTCTCGGTCTCTTTGTAGTTCTTTCCACCAAAGAGCAGCATGTCCTTTCAACTTTGTCTGTGCTAATCTCACCCGAAGAGGATATTAAATTTCTTCCAGCTCAAAGAAATCTTCAAGTTCACCAATCCAATCAATTAGATTGTCGGGCTTCAAAGTACTAGAGAAAGTAGAAACTTCCATTCGGTAATTACTAAATCGAGCAGTAGATCTAGGTAATCGAGCAGTTCTGTCTTCACCAGATCTGTTCCTTCGGTCATCACCACTAGATCCAGTAGTTTCAAATTCTTCAGCAGCTTCTTCATAGCCATCCTCAGTACCAACATTCCGAGGTATACCAGTAACAGCTCTCATGATCTCGGCGACCATGTCATTCTTCATCAATTCATCTCAGATTTGAAATTTGATTTCACTTTCTCTGTGATTTGGGATTCAAAAGTATCACAAAGATCAAAAATAACTCTAGGGTCCAATCTTCTCGGAGGCATCCTTAAAAATATGCAAACAAACCCTCTGCAACAAACCCTCACCGACCACCTTGTGACAATTTCCAAGTTGTAAACAAGTCAGATCGCAACCTGTAATCTTGCAAACAACTAGGGCACAATTTCACAAGTTCAGTGCTTCGGATTTGCAATCCAGATTGCGCACAATCTCTTTGCCAACAAGATCAACTTCGCAAGATCAGCCTTGCTAGGTCAACCTTCTCCAACAAGATCAAACTCTCGCTCTAATACCACCTGATGCAGTCAAAGATGGTGGATCCAATTAAGGACAGTCCAAACCTTGCAACCAACAAAATTACACAGCGGAATACTCAACAATGCAACACAAAGTAATTGTTTAACATTGATTTTCATTAACATGCCCGGCTGTAAGGCCTTTCGGGTTAGGGCCAATTACAATCAGAAAACAATTCTGCAAGATCCACAACCAAATCCAATACAAACTCAGCTAGTTCAGCTTTGAAGACAATCAGAAGCTAATGGAAACCCTAAGGCAGATCTAAACTTGAGCTCGCAAGCCTCCAAGCAATCCCCTTGTTCCCAAGTATGCAAACCCCTAGCTCTGCTACAAACAACTATCAGATATCAATCTGATCTGCAAGAACATGCAAGAACTTTTCCACAACTTCAGCTTCAGAACCTCAGATTTGACTCACTAAGTCTTCAAGTTATGAACTTCTCTGCTCCTTCATGATCTCTAAGTCCTATCCCTAAACATCTACCCAAGCACTCTATAAATACTAATCATCAACCACAAGTCGGCAAGATGAAACCCTTAACTCCCCAAACAAATAATTAAATGCCATACAAGTCGGCTTACAAATGTATACAAACATTTAATTCAGCATGTTGGCCCATAACAATGGCTACCAACAATAAATTCACCAAGTCGGCTCAACAGATCACACAGAACTTCAGTCGGTAAGTCAGAACTACCGAGCGACAGTGATTAACCGAGCAAGCCAAGCATCGCCGAGCACCAGTGTCGACCGAGCACCGCAAGCATGACCAAGTAACACTTCATCGAGTGCCAGGGACTACCGAATTCCTTCAGTGACCGAGCTTCCTTCAATGATCAAGACCGTCGGTCAAGGCTGCAATTGAGTAATACCAGCCAAAATACCAACACCCCATGTAGTTTCACCAAGGACACAGAATGCCCTACCTTAACCTTGGATGCCCCTGCATCACATTTTGATGTCTCATGCCAAAATTTTATAAGTCATGGGACATATCTCCATTCATCCTACCATGAAGCATATGATTTATTTCTAGTTGAGCTTCCTGCAATTCAGTTGTTACCATTTGTTTTTGTGCCTTCTTTGTGAGGTGATTTGGCAATTCATGTTCTTGTTCATAGCTATATGACTGTTGGGAGAAGTGGAAAAGCAGTGAGAAGGATGTGTGTTTGCCCCCAAGGGTAAACTAGTTTATTGCATACATGAGTGGTAAAGTTAATAAGAATAAAATGCCAGAGAACACAATGCTTCCATTAATTCATCAATTGTTTACAATATATCCAGTAAGTACTCAATGTGACACAACCACAATGACAACAATAATACTAATGATCCTCCTCGAAGGAAAGTACATGACATATAACAAGACCGAAGGGGCGTGACTCCAACCGTCGCAATGTTACCCCAACTACCTACCCTTCGGCCAACTAACTAAATGATAATGACACTTTTACCAACAACATCATCCCCCCAAAAAAGAAAGTTGTCTCTGAACAACGCACAACAAAATGGGAACAATGTTTACAATATTTGCTATACAAAAGAAATATCAAGATTGAGAAGAAGGGGGCTAAGTAAGCGTCCCTGAAGAATATGGCGCTTGTGGTGATGTAAACGAAGTCAAGCGAGCTCGCAGCTCATACACCTACTTTGTCCTCTGCTTCAAGTCCCGTTCTGCTACCATCTTACGCTCCAATGCAATCTTCACCACAAAAGCAGCCTCCAATACCTTCTTTTCTCTCGCATCCACAGTCTCCATAGAACTGGCCAGGCGAGTCTCTAGCATGTCCCTCATGGCTCTCTCCTCTACCAACTATTGCTCTAGAGTTGACCTCTCTGCCCTGGCTGCCTCCAACTGAGCTACTAAATCACCTCTCCATTGCCCACGTTGCCTGCTGAATAGCCAACTCCTCCGTACGGTGAGCCAAATCTCCCTCAACTGTTTGGAGCTGGGTGGCTAACTCCTCCCGAGCCGATACTGCAACCACCTGCATGGCCTCGTGGCTTGAAGAGATATGCTCCGAATGCCTCAAGGTGTAGTAGCCTTCTCTGAAGGCCTACTCAATCTCCCAAATGAGGACCCCAACTCTACTCTCTCCCTCCCACTCACGGAGGGCCCACTCATCCATCATCGCCACTATATCTATGGCGGGCCATTCGCGAGACTCGAAACAAGCAACAAAGGCTTTAGGGAAGCCTGCCCGAACAAAAGCCAACAAGCTCTCCAAATCCCTAACAACTCCCTCCTCGATGCGCGATTGAGTGGAAGCCACCACTCGTCGAGTCTGTGCAACCATATCCGCAAGATACTCCTCTAAGTCCTCACCAATAGGCTCCCTAGGAGGCTCAGGTAGCTCCTCACCAGCAGGCTCCCTACGAGGCTCAGGTAACTCCTCTAAGTTCTCCAACTCACAGTTATGGACAGGTGAGTTCCCTCTCTCCAAGTCAACTACCTCCTGACTCAAGGGTAATGCCTATCGAGGCGAGTTCCCTCCCTCCAAGTCAACTACCTCTTGACTCAAGGGTAACTCCCATTGTGGTGAAAGAAAGGCTCCCGGTGCGAGAGGTACCATGTGGAAGTCACTCAACCAAGTGCTCATATCCGCGTCTGAAAGAACACTACCTGTCACTGTCGGTCCCTCCATAGGCTGCTCATCTAACAACTATGTAGCCACCGTCACCACTGCATCGGAACCAACCACCACCAGGTGTACCTTTGACTCCCTCGCCTCTGTAGGCCGCTCACCTCCGAGCTTCTCACTCTGTATCGCCTCACCCACTGACTCTCTGACTCCTACTGCCAACTCCATGGTCCCACTTGTGGATGGTGGGATGGCCCCTGGTGGGCCCCCACTGGGTGGCACCATGCTAACGGGGGCTCTATGCTGGCCAAATCCAAGTACAGGGACTATCACTGTCATACCAAAGATGGTGATGGTGCTACGGAAGCTGCCTCTAATAGGATGGGTGGGGTCAACGACACTCGAGTGGGAGTCTCACCAAAGAGTGGAAGTATGTCCTCACCAACCGCAAAATCTGCAGTCTCTGTCCCTATTGCCTCACTATCCTCACTAGCTACTGACGCCTCACTCTTCTCCTCTCTCCCATAGTCAATATCCTCCTCGAACTTCGATACCACCTACCTTTTCCACTTCTGCTTTGCCAATGCATTACCAACATCCAAATGTCTCCAATAAAATATTAAAGGCTCACCAGGCGCCAAGGTACCCTCTAGTTTCACTTCCAACTCACCAGGCGGCATTTGCACCCTCATAGCATCCAAGAATAGTCCAATTGCATAATGAGGCATATAGAAGGTCTTGTGTTGCAAGGTAAGGAACTCATACATTCGCTTGGCTAGCAAGGACGCCCAATCATATACTGTACCATTCCGGAGACCATTCATCAGCAAAATTTGGGGGAGGGCAATATCCGAAGCTCGGTTGGACCCCGTAAGTCGATTCTTTACCACATCCATCAAACAATGCTAGGGTCCTTCCACAACAAATGCCTTCTTCATCCCTCGGCTCTTGGAAGCCCGTGCTACCGAGTCCATTTCAGCTCCTATGTCATCTTCTTGGCCTTCAAATCAATTTTCTTCCCCTGTCGGCCAGGAATACCAAACACTCTGGTGATGTCAGCTATTGTGAAGGAAACCTTGAGATGATATCCATGATAGTCGAAGGAACTCATGCGTGAAATCTATCAAAGGTCTCAACAAGTATCTGAAGCGCACTCTCATAATGTCGAATGGCAAATACGGGTATTTGTATGGCCCATAGTTCAAAATATCGTTATCGGCAATTCATCGCCAAGGGCAAAAAAAATATATCGGGAAATATCAGAGATAAGTCGGAAACTTAACGGGAAAATGTCGGGAACTTAAAATCTGTTTTTCCAATCAAAAATTGGTTTTTCCAATCCTGATGGAACCTTCTTTCTCCTCTTTGCGCTTTCTCTCCTCCCCAAATCTGTTTTTCCAATCAAGAAAATGTGTTTTGCCAATTTTTGGGCCATCCCTACCTATAACAGGCCTACGGGCGATAAGTTTGCTATTTATCGCAACAAAACAAAGAAAAATTGTCAATATTTTACCAAGTTCTCTGCGATATTTTGAAACTGCTTTGCGATAACTTGACATTACTTCTTGGGAACCAAAAAAAATCAAGATAACTTATTGCAAATATATCTACGATATTTTGAACTATGGTATGGCCCAATGAACTCCATCCTTTTGAATATATTGTTTTATCAAATCCGTGTCCGGGGTTTCTTGCCACCACTTCTTGCACTCTAGCCCATTTAATCCTTCGAAAACCACAGTCTTATGCGTTACATCCTCCTGTTGCCTATGTGTTTGCCCCAGCACCTTTGGCTTTATCCTTGTCTTTTTCACTAAACTTGCATCCATTCTTCCTGCAATCTTCACTCCTGAGGGTAATACTCGTGCATCCTTGTTCATTCTAAAAGAACTTGTGGAGCCTAACTATAACTTTTTTTTACAATCTTTCTTCTTTGCTCTTGTATCCATCATTAACCATTTTCTCCCTTGTCTTTTTATGCAGCCCAATTGTTTAATGAAAACACTATGTCGTCAATAACTATATGCCTTTCAACGCGGCTTCTCTTCAAAGGACGACTCCAATTATGGCCTTCAGATTTTAATAGACTGTACTCTGCTTCTCATTGCTCAGGGTGATATCTCCCCAAAAAGTTAATGCCCTATGTAGTCGTATGGCAGTCTTTGCATTTTTCCTCAAGCAAAATAATACTCTCATAGGTTGTGTGGCCTTTTTATTTGCTCACCTATTGTCTTCGATGCTTTGTGAAGACCGTACGATCTAGTCTCAGCAAATTTATTTCCTTCCACCTCCGCGACTTTATTTCCCGCACTTCATTTCCCTCCACCACCGCACAACATTTTTTGTTTGGTTTGCATCTTTGTCCTACGGGTGTTTTTTAAGAGGCGGGTTACCGTGGGAAACCATCGTACGGTGCTTCCACTGAACGGTGAAATACGTGTTCTCTCTCTTTTTTTAACCTTACGCGACAACGCCTCCTTCCACTTGCCCAAGTCGCCCTTCCTCTTGCCTTCGTCTTTCATGGCAGGGCTTCAACTTTGACCCATTTATCGCGTCTGGGATCTCTTGTCCGTGAAGTGTCCATAACTTAATAGCACCATTTTCGCCAACTTCTCTCACCTTGTAGAGCCCGAGCCACCTCACTTCGAATTTTCTTGGTTTAATTTCATTCCTTCCAGTATATTTCAATACTAGCTGCCCAAGAGTGAACCACACCCGCTTCAAGTGCTTATCGTGCTACACCTTCCTTTTCTGTTGGGCTACCTCCGTAGCCCACTGGGCCATCATCCAATGCTCATCCAATTTATTCAAGGTATATAACCTCTCTTGAAGGCTTTCCATATCCCCCAACCTATTTTCAAATGCGATCCTTAGGCTCATAACCATAAATTCTACAAGGACAATAGCTTCATGTCTGTAAATCAGTTGAAATGGTGTCTGCCCGATAGTTACTTTGTACGTCATGCAGTAGGCCCAAAGTACCAATGGTAGCCTTTCCTCCCAATCTTCCTGCTCCACTCTGCATGACTTGTAGATTACTGACACCAATATTTTATTTGTGGCTTTAGCCTGGCCGTTTGCTTGAGGGTAGTATGGACTTGACAAAGAATGAAAGATCTTGAACTTCGTGGTGAGCGACCAGCTTACATGATTCTCGAAGTGGCCTCCTCTATCACTGGTCAACTAGATCGAGATGTTGTACCTTGTAATAATTTGTTCATATATGAACTTGGTTGTACTCAGTGTCGAGTTGTTCGGCAAAGTCTGTGCCTCCACCCACTTTGTGAGGTACTTGGTAGCCATCAAAATATACCGACATCGTCGAGCCCTACTTGCCTTCAGGGGTCCAATAAAATCCAAGCCCCAACATTCAAATTTCTTGTGCGTGAGAAGGATTGAGAGGCATAAAATCCCTCTTCAGTGGTTTTCCATCTCTTTGACAGGTATAACAACTTATGACCCACTCCCTGGCGTCGTACACTGCGAGCCACAATAGACCAGCAAGTAGCACTTTCCTCGTCATTGTGTCAAGCCCCATGTGTCTGCCTGCTGAACCTTCATACACCCCTCGAAGGGCACTCAAAACTTCTTCCTCCATGACGCACCTCCGGAGTACCTGGGTCGACCTCATCTTGTACAGCAATCCATTGATTAGCTGGAATGTCCTACTCCTCAAGACCAACTTCCTTCTTTCACCAGGTAGCATGTCCCTCAGAAACTGAGATGTGGATAGGTACTCACCGATGCTTGTGTACTACACCGGCAGTATGGCAATGTGAAATAGATGCACATTAGGGAAATCATCGTTCACCCCCTCAGGGGGTTCGCCAGACTTGATGCGGGAGAGCTAGTCGGCAATCACATGGCTCTTCCCCAACCACACTATGATGGTGAATGTGAATTCCTGCCACAGTAACAACCATCTGCTTACCCTACCCTAGATTATAGGTTTGTTCACCAAATACATCAACGCCTGATGGTCCACATAAAAAGTGAATGGTGTCACCAATAGGTAGTGCCAATTTTTTTGAATGGCATATACCATTCTGAGGGCCTCTTGCTCCATTGTGCTATAGTTCTTCTCCGCCCTCAACAATAGCCTGTTGGCGAAATAAATGGGGTTGTCTAAGCCATGATCACCCACTTGAGCCAAAGTTGCACTAATTGCAAAATTAGAAGCATCCACGTGGATCTGGAACTCCTTGTCCCAATTTGGATATGCCAGAATTGGTGCTCTGACCAGTCTTGTTTTCAACTCATCAAAAGCTGCGACTTGTTCGGTCCCCCAAGCACAGGCAACGACAATGGCGCCAAATGTTTGCCCCCGAGGGTAAACTAGTTTATTTTATACTTGAGTGGTAAAGTTAATAAGAATAAAATGCCAGAGAACACAATGCTTCCATTAATTCATCGATTGCTTACAACATATCCAATAAGTACTCAATGTGACACAACCACAATGACGACAATAATACTGATGATCCTCCTCGAAGGAAAGTACATGACATATAACAAGACCGAAGGGGTGCGACACCAACCGTTGTGATGTTACCCCAACTACCTACCCTTCAGCCAGCTAACTAAATGATAACGACACTTTTACCGACAACAATGTGTGTCATAGCATTTATCCCAATCTCTTCTACCAACAATCATATAATACCTTCTTATTTCATAATTGGACATATGGAATTTCCTATGTTTTTTTATTACGCTATCATTTGAATCTTTAAAATTATGCAAGTGTTGATCACTTGAATCAAGGAATAAACAATTCTACCCGAAGCACCAACTTCTAAATCTGGGCAGGTGTGAATGACTTACCACTATTTTGAGCTTCCTGTGATGGGCATTGTCTTTATGCAAAGAGCTGAGACTTCATCTTGTTCTTGCTGGTACTTGGGCTTCCTTCTCTCCATATTCAAGTCTTTTAATTTACTAATTGGTTTAGAGTTTAACTAAAGCAAAGTCACCACCCTTCACTTGAAAGAGACAAATTTTAGCCCAGCAGCTGAAACTTCAAAACACTAGATAAGAACTTACTTCCTTGTTTTCTTTTGATGCCATTTTGTTGGTGTAAGTTGGTAGACCGTCACACTAGACATTGGCAATACTCTTCACAATATTACTATGGTCTTCAATATGAGAACAATATTTCACATCCCCAATAATGGCACCATTATGTCGGTGCACAAAGTTGTAGTTCTGAAACCCCTGAAGTTAATTTGTTCTCTAGAGTCTTGAGTGCCAAGCTTTTCAATGTTGGAGTAGATATGGATTTATCCTATTTACCATGTTTTCTCCCATATTGCATCACAGCTGTATTCTTTTTTCTCATTTTGCTCCTAATGATAATGTCCCTTTGGCTGATGTTCACACCCTTCCATCAAGGGTAAACCATGTTTGTGAGGAGAAATTTAATCATTTGAACCTTGGAGTTCTTGAACCTAGTGTTGAGCTTCCTCCTCCATCACCTGCTTGTTCAGTTTAGAGTTCTTATTCTTGAGCAAGTTGATCATAGTGTTCAAGTTCTTGATTTGTGGGATGAGTATTTGACAGGTATTTCAGACTTGTTTGTGGAGTCTCATCTTGTGAATTTGGGAGACATACTTAAGGGGATTTCTCTCCTCTTTGATGATAGTACAACTATTGATACATTGTCTTTGGAGATTTACATTGAGTTTTCTCCTTCACTTGATTTGTCACATATCTTGGTTGAGTTTGATCATGATTATGTGGTAGATTATTCGTGCTTGGAGACTCCTACTTAGTTCTCAGAGATCTCTATTTGGGGACTTTCTTCCTCCTTTCAGTTGGACATGGAGTGGCTTCCTCATCATTTGATGGACTTGTTTCTTCCTAAGGGGAGATGTGTTGCTTGTAGGCATTGTATCATCTTTTGTTTCCAGGCATACTCCATTGACATTGAAGCTTCTACATAATGGAGGGACTTATGGTCTCTCTTTTTCCTTCCTATGGGGGGATACTTGATTGTATATACATGTTGTAGGTAGTCCTTGGGGAATATGATGGAGTCCTCCATGCATCATCTTGTTTGTTTTTTTCTCTTTTGGAGAGGAGCTTTCTCCTACGTGGTTTTCTCCTTTTCTCCACTTCTGAGAGATTTCATTGCATTCACATTGTACATGGGAGTCTAACATGGTTGTGTAGTTGGGACCCATATTGCATCTAGCTTTCATATTGCAGAGTAGTCTTCTCCCCACTTAGGGTGGAGGGGGGCGGGGGTGGAGTAAATATGGATTTATCCTGTTTACTTAGGCATTTTAGTGCATTTAACAATTTTGGTAGTTGGTTGTCAGTTATATTTCGGCTCTCTCCTTTCCTTTATAAGCAAGGATATCTAAAATAGTTTTAGCATCTCATTATGGTGAAATAGCTTTTGCTTCTAGTGTATTGTAAAGGTGGTTGTTTACAGATTATGCTCCTATGAGGTGGTTTACACCAACATTCAAACTTGGAGGAACAAATATTGGTAGGACAACACTAAACCAATTTACCAAGGTCGGTAAAACCTTTCCTTGACATCAGGCTCAACTTGACCCAAGAGAGCTTCCTTAGAAGTATCTTGAGTAGGATGAAACACAATTAAAAATAGACAATAGTTCCCAATGTAAACTTGACCCCAAAAGTTATCAATAGGTCAAGGACTAACCTACTGTTATAAACTCTATTAAGCTGATATGCACATTGTAAGAGCTAGATATGGGTATGCACAAAATGACTCTCTAAGATGATAACTACTATGGATAGCTGAAGAAATTTTTCCTACTAACGTTGAATCATGAAGTGCATACAATGTACTTCCTACTTTTACTCTACTGGTGTAAGATGTTTTCAATTTAGGTGCATGGTGGATCATTTCTTCCAAAACCAATGCCTATTTTATTGGGTTACACAGTCCAAGCATACCATGAGGAATGACAAACTGAAATTAAAAACGAATATGAGCTATACATACATCTGCACCACAAAAAAACAAGAAGCAATTAAACATTCTTAGTTATGATGAAATGACCACTACAAAGCTTGTAATGCATTAAAATGATGTCATATTCATCAAATATTCATTATATTCATCCCAATGAACTAGCAAGAGAAAATCCAAAGCTATACTTTCCCAAAAAATCTACAAAAAAGACCATGAAAAAAAATTAATTTCAAGAATCATTGACAATATTAACCTCCTTAATATTTAAAATTGCAAGAGTTGAAACCTTAGAAGCTCCTCTGGCTTGCAAAATGATCAACCTTTTTAGAAGATGAACTAGAATATATGGCACTTTGTTGATTGCCTTATCGCTTCGAGAATTGAGGAACTAGGACTCAATGGATGAGGCATGTAATACAAACATGAATCCCATGAAAACCATTGAAATAGCAGCCTAAAGCTTGCATGGAAATCATCCATGTCAAAAATGTAACCACTGCATTAATGGTGGCATGGCATTACTCATCTCCAACTTTGAAAAAATGTATGGAGGGGAACGTCAAAAGTCAAGGATTGAAAATACCATTAAACTCGTGCCACAAAGGATACAGACTACAGCTTTGACATGTAACCTAGTATGAAGGATTGAGGAGTCCAAGGTCTGACAAAAAGCATGCAAGTAGGGAAGTATTGAACTCAGATAAGACAACGGAAAGAGTGAAGGTTGGGAGGAGGATTTGATAAGAAGGAAAACTTGACATGAAAAGGGGATGAAGACAAGGGTGGGGAAAAGGTATGCCTAGACAGGTAGTCTGATATCCCAACAACAAAAAAGGAAAAAAGTGGAGGTTGAAGGAAAAGCATGCCAAGAAGGGAAACTCTGAAACTCTAACATAAACACAATCCTTAGAATTTTGAACATAAAATCTCTACACCAAGAACTTTTGGGACCTTTACAACTTCTAAGCATGGTAGGCACATGGGTGACAATGGAAAACAACACATATGAAAACTTTGACCAAGGGAGATCCATTAGGAAATATCTCAAATTTATTATCTATGATGGGAGAAAATAAGGCTAAAATGCACAAATGGGACTAGAATTCAAGCACAATTGGACACAAATGAGGTGCCAATAGGTTGTAGTTGATCACTTAGTATCACATATGAAGCTGCCTTCTGCAACCCAATTATCATCTCTAACAACTAATTAACCTTTCTGGTTCATGTTGGGTGGAAACAAATCAAAGATAAACAGAAATCTGTGCTTAAGTACATGTGTTTGTAATCTGTATTAAGCATACAAAGTGAAATCCCTCTCTTGTTTCAGTGAAACTAATGTCAATGTCACAACTGGTTCTTTTCCAAAAATAATATCGCCTCGACCTGGTGAGCATATTATATTGCAGAATAAATACTTGTATAAATTAAAGCACTCAAGAGCATTTCCCAGTCGGGTATTAAATTCTAAAACAAGGCATGACTAGAGAGATTGAATCGTCAAGAAACTTTTAGACAATTTACACATTGGATGTAAAGAATCCTTTACAATAGCACCATATTTGTACTTGATTCATGACTACAAATCTTATATCTTTGTCCAGATTAAGTTCAATGTAAAAATAACAACAAAAACAAGATTCTTCAGGATAACAGTAAAATAATAACAATTGCAAGAGGGTAATAATTTAGTGAATAAATTCTTCTGATAACAACCAGACTATTTCCCCCTAGAAAATGTTACCTTGATATATTGAAGAGCCGTCACAGCAGCCTTCCTACAATTTGGAAACTGGAGCTTCACTCATAGAATGTAGGACAGGAGCATCCATTTGCCCCATCCCAGACAGACCAACAGTTCTAAGCATATGAGGCTTGAACTTAGATGAAGGTAGCAAAATACAGCTTTATGGTCAATCTACTAACTCAATCAAGCCCCCTTTCTCAAATGATTAGCCTTGGAGAGCTAACAGATCTTCAGGGTATTTCAATATCAACAGGCTTGCCCTTTATTGTCCATGTAGTCTTTTAGCATCGGGACTTCCCTCTAAGAACCTTTCAATGAAATCATCCTCATTCATATACAGCACGGTAAAAAGGTTGATAGGAGGACGCTTAGAAGATAGCGATGATTTCAGATATCCAAACACATTATAGCGCACCTTCAATCTGTTCTCTACACTGAAGTTTAACGATGGGGGATATTTAACCACAATACTTGGAGCAAGCCTTGCAGTATCTATCAAGAAATCCATGTTCTTCTGTATCTTATCCATAGATAAACAAAGGAACGTAGGATTATTCAAAAGAAGTTCAGTGACCTCATTTTTGATAGACCCATGTTTTCCATAAACTTCAATTTAACTTTCAGTATTTCAATATCATAGACAACAATCCCAGGTGCCCTCCTGAGAGCATGATAGAGAATAGCCTTTGACGCAAACAAATTGAGAAGTAATGAGATCTTAGGACTTATACTTTTGCTTAAACTGAAACCAAGAACTCTTGGATGGAGGGATATAATATGACCCACTTCTTTTTCAGCGAAGCCTTATGTCCTGAAAAAAACAATCTTAGGCAACTCATATTGATCTACATCAACACTATGTCCTCCATGAAAACTTGGATCAGTTGCATAATTGACACTATATTCATATTCTTCTTCCATGGAGTCATATCCTAATGCATCATACTGATCATCCTCATCCTCATAGTCCCCAACATAATCTTTCTCACAAGAAAGATCATCCTCTCTGTTCATTGAGAAGGCATTTGGATTCTTGGGGGTGGCAAGTTGAGTTTTCTGCAATTCCATCTCTGCAGGAAGCTGTTCTTGTGCAAGGTGACAAAACCTTTCTTCCTATTCAACTTCTCAATATGACATCTTGGGAAGAATAGGACATTGGCCAACAACATTTGTTTCCACATTTTGATGTCTCAAGCCAAAATTTTGTATATTGTAAGATATATCCACATTCATCCTACCACAAAGCATATTATTTCTTTCCAATTGAGCTTCTCACAATTCAGTTGCTACCATCTTTTTTGTGCCTTCTTTATGAGGTGTTTAAGGAATTCATATAGTTCCTCTTCATAACTATATGACTGTTGGGAGAAGTGTAACACTAGTGAGGACATGCATCATAGCATTTATCCCAATCTCTTCTACCGACAATCAGATAACACTTTCTTATTTCACAATCAGACCTATAAATTTGCCTACGTTTTTTTATTATGCTATCATCTAAATCTTCAAAAGTATACAAGTGCTGATCTCTTGAATCAAGGAATAAACAATTTCTACCTGAAGTACCTACTTCTAAATCTAGATAGGTAGGTGTGAATGACTTACCACTATTCTGAGCTTCCCATGATGATCAATGTCTTAATGCAAGAGCTGAGGCTTCATCTTGTTCTTGCTGGTAATTGGGCTACTTTCTTCTCTCCATATTCAAGTCTTTTGATTTACTAATTGGTTTTGAGTTTACAGAATCAGCGTCACCACTCTTCACTTGGAAGAGACAAATCTTAACCCAGCAGCTGAAATTTCAAAACACTCGACAAGAGCTTAATTGTTTTTTTCTATGCCATTTTGTTGGTATAAGCTGGTAAGCCATCAAACTAGACATTGGCAATACTCTTCACAATATTACCAGGGTCTTCGATATGAGAACAATATTTAACGTTCCCAACAATGGTGCCATTATGTTGGTGCACATAGTTGTAGTTCCAAAATCCCTAAAGCCAAGTTGTTCTATGACTGGAAAGGTTTTCAAACTCCAATCAACAAATCTCTTATGATTTGGCAGAACAACACCAAACCAATTTCCTAAGGTAGGTCAAACCTTTCACAATATCATCAGGGTCCTCGATGTGAGAACAATATTTCACATTCCCAACAATGGTGCCATTACATTGGTGCACAAAGTTGTAGTTAGGAATCCCTAAAGCCAAGTTGCTCTTTAAATGGCAAGGTTTTCAAATACTGAGCAACAAATTTCTTATGATTTGACAGGACAACACTAAGCCAATTTACTAAGGTAGGTAAAACATTCTTCGACTTCAAGCTCAACTTGACCCAAGGGAGCTTCCCTATAAATATCTTGAATAGGATTAAACACAATTAAAGATAGACATAGTACCCAGTGTCACTTGGCCCCAAAAGCTATCACTAGGCCAAGGACAAACCTACTACTATAATCTCTAAAAAGCTAATATACACATCACAACATGACGGCTAGATATGGGTATGCATAAAATGACTCTATAAGATGATAACTGCTATGGATCGTTTAAGACATTTTTCCTAATGATGTTGAATTGTGAAGTGCATACAATCTTCTTCCTGCTCCTACTCTACTGGTGTAAGATGTTTTCAATTTGGGTGCATGGTGTATCATTTCTTCCAAAACCAGTGCCTATTTCATTGTGTTACAACATTCAAGCATACATAAGAAACAACAAATTGAAATTACCATAGTTTGCAGACTCGGACTCGGAGATTACTCAGCAAGCCCAAAATTTTCAACTTGCCAAAAACTCGGAGAAAACTTGACAACTTAGAAAGAACTAAAAATTAAAATCTCTTAAAGAAACATATATATTTTGTAAAATTCAATTACAAAATGTATTAAATTAAAAATTGACATCTTGAAAGAGAAAATGCATGGTTTTATAGAAAAAGCAGCATGTGAAAAACAAATTTTAACCAGCATTTTACCTTCATCGACATTTTTACCCATCGTTTTTTGTCTCTAAAAAAACGCAAGAGTTAAACTTGCGAGTACTCGCCCAACCAAAAAAACAGAGAGTACTCGGCAACTCAGGGAGTACTCGGAGAGTTTGCAAACTATGGAAATTACAAAGGAATATGAGCTATACATATAATACACCATAAAAAATGATATCAAGCAATTAAACAATCTTCATTATGCTGAAATGGACATTACAAAGCTTGTAATGCATTAAGATGATTGTGTCATTCATCAAATATTCTTTACATTCATACCAGTGAACTGGCAAGAGAAAATCAAAAGCTATAACTTTCCGAAAAATCTACACATAAAACTGTGCAAACATTTAACTGCAAGAATCATTTGCAATATTAACCTCCTTGATATTAAATTGCAGGAGTTGAAACCTTAGAAGCTCTTGCTTGCAAAATGATTGACCTTTTTAGAAAATGAACTAGAATATATGGCAACTTGTTGATTACCTTGTCACTTCAAGAATCGAGGAGGAGCTAGTGGTCAATGGATGAGGCATGTAAGATGATCTTGGATCCCATGAAATCCATTGAAAGGGCGGCCTAAAGCTTACATGGAAACCATCCACATCAAAAATGTAACCATCACATTAATCGTGGCATGTCATTCCTCATTCTCTATAACTCGAAATAAATTTATATCTACAACCTTAAGATTGCAAAATATATCTAGACAAAGAAAATCCCTTTGACAGGTTCAAATCTGATCATAATGGTGACCAATGTCATGCTGAGAGGTAAGTGATGTGAGTAGTGCAAAATGTGGGAATATTGGAGCTTTAGAGATGAGGGGTCAAAGACACCTTATAAACCATACCACTTGTCAAGGATCAAGGATCAAGTTTATGCAATACTACATGCTCAAAGAAAATGGATTAGGGTATCCTACATTTTTGACTCGGAAAGGGTATGGAAAATAAATTGTCAAGAGTCAAGGGTCTAAATTTGGAAACTTGATTAATTAATATAGTGGGAAATGTTGAGGTTCAAGAGTCAGAGATACTTAAAAACTCATGCTAAAAGTAATACATTAGAAATATTCCCACATCTCCAACTTTGAAAAACTGTATGAAGATGAATGTCAAAAAGTTAAAGATTGGAGATACCAAAGAACTCATGGCTCAAAGGATACAGGTACAGGGATGATCAAAACTCTAGCTTCGACATGTAACTTAGTATGAAGGATTGAGGACTCCAAGGTCCAACAAAAAACATGCAAGTAGGGAAAAGTGTGGAACTCAGATAAAGACAAGGGAAAAAGTGAAGGTTGGGAGGAAGATGTGATGCAAAGGAAAACTTGACATGAAAAGGGGATGAAGACAAGGGTGCGGAAGAGGTATACTATACCTAGATGGGAAAGTCCAATATCCCAACAAGAACAAAGGAAAAGGTGGAGTTGGAAGGAAAGGCATACCAAGAAGAGAAACTCCAAAACTCTAACATACGCACAACCCTTAAACATTTGAACAGAAAACCTCCACACTAAAAACTTTTGGGACCTTTGCAACTTCTAACGCATGATAAGCACATGGGTGACGATGGAAAACAGCACGTATGCAAACTTTGACCAAGGGAAATCCATTAGGAAATATCTTAGTTACCGATTCGGGTTTGGGGACGGATTCAGGTTCGAGAATCCGGTTCGTGGATTTGTGAAAAAAAAAATTTCCCATTTTGGATTCGTAAGGATTCGTGAGTATATATATATATGCATTATATATCCAAAAATATAAGAGAAATATACATAATTCTAAAACTAAATCATTTTATACTATGAATCTATGATGCTTGATCATTGATCAATGCCAAATGTCAAAGTCTTCATAACTAGGTCTTAGGTAGTCTTTGTTGGTGGCTGTTTTCAAGTCCCTAGGTCCGGCAAATGAGGTTTGAGTGATTTTGGCCTATTGGGAAGTCATGTCTGATTGGGATTTGGGCAAGAGCTAAGCTAAGTTTGTCATAGAGATGGGGTCGAAACCAAGTGATTTGTCATAAAACAAGTTAAAACCCTTTGAGAATCCTTTTGCCAGCTTCAGTTTGACCTTAGAAAGCCATGATGGATTGTGGGAGGTAACCCTGCTGAAGGCTTGCTGAATCCTGAAATTTGGCTAAGTCTAGAATTTTTCGAAAACCCCCAAAATCTAGAATTTGCATCTTAACTCCTCTAAAGTTGAAACCTATCTCAAACATCTTGGAATGTATTTAACTTGTATTTATACAAATATAAATTAAAGTATAAGAAATTAAATCCTCCTGTCAATTTAGGGTTAGATGGAAAAAAAAAAAAGGACATATTAAGTGCTTTATGCCTTCATAGGCCGTTGGTCCTTGAAGATTCACATGGATCCGCGCGGTGTCATGCCCAAATTAAACATCCAAAAACGTAACAAATTTTTTTTTTAATTTTTAAAGTGTGATATGAAGTAACATATGTCTTAGTCATACGCTTCGATCCACTAAGCCTAAGAATCGACACGGATGCTCCTATGCAGAAGGCGGTTAGGAAAATGCTTGAATGACAGAAACAAAAGGTGGATCTAGCAAGGGAAATCTCAAGCCCGATATCATAATGATCTTAATCGAGTTTCCAACATACCCAAATATGCTTTAGGTTAATAATCAGGTTACAATTTATACACACCTAATTAACTTGTATGATAGCCTCATACAATCTATAACACTTAGATAAGATAATTACTAATAGACTAGAGGTTAAATACTAACTATACTTAAACACATTAACCTAATATAACTAATGTTGCATAAAAGCTAAGTTTATTAAGAAATAAAACTAACAATAATAATGTGGGATTAACAACTAGTATTAACAATCCCCATGGAATCGTTAATTTAAGTAAATAGTTAATTTGACTAAACATGTTATCTAAACCCACTTGTTTAAAGCTAATTTTATTAATGACAAGGAAATATTTTTTTATTTTTTTATTATTATTTTTTTTTTAAAACATAAACTATACAAAAATAATAAACATCAAAGAATCAAATTCAAAAAGAATAAACTAAACTAAACTCTAACTCTTACTAAGCTACTATCTAAACCTACTACATCCACCTATACCCACTAGCTTCCCTACAAGCTAGACTAAGCCCCTAAGCAAAGTGGGCGCATTTCTAGGCAAGGGAGGGCAAATCAAGGTGGACCCCACTCACAACATGGGGAAAAATTCGTAGGTTCCAAGGTTAGAAGGTTAGAGATTTGGGTTAAAGTCAAAGTATAACCATAAAGTTTCTTGCTTTCCCCAAGGTAATACCCAAGTGGAGGGTACGCATGCCAAAGGGAAGAGGCTACTTTTTATGACAAAGGGAAGATGTCAGACTTCAAGAACATAATAAGGTACGCATGTAAGAGGTGGTTGAAAAGTGGATAGTTCATTATGCCATGTCAGCCATGTATACATGGAGATAAAGTAAAAAGCAAGGCAAAATGAAATCCTTTGGTAAGTGTCACTTCCTAAAAGTCCTTCTACCCAGGTAGGGGAAAGTATGATGATAAAATATTTAATGTTATCTCTGCCATGCCCCTCTCCTGCGCCTAGGAAGAGGACTTTGTGGGGGCCACTAACAAGTGGGGAAGGCCTAAAAGTGATATTTTATTGGTGAACTTTACTAAGACCCCATCAATCATGATTTGGTGGGTAAATGACATGGTAATAGGTAGATTAGAGTATGCTTTAGTTTAGGTAGTTTTGTTTAGTGTATAAACAAAAATAAGGAATATTCTCTGTGTAGTATGGGGATAATTTTATCCCCATACATTTTCCAGAGAGCAAAATTGCTCTTATAAATTCTGGAAGTGTCTTTTTTTACAATATGACTAATACTACATCAACTTGATCTCTTTGTTTTATTTACTAGTCATAGGTGAGGTGTTTAGAATGCACTTAGTGGTTCAATTTAAGAGTTGCTCAAGAAGGTAATGAGTAAGTCTAGAATGTATATATGTCTCTCATTTGATATTTCATCTTATCAGTTATTCCATGGATAATTCCTTTGAAAGAGAATAAGAGATGATCAAGTTTCTTCATCCAAGTATAGTCTATTTAAATATGAGTTTGGTCTACCATAGGATAGATTGCAAAGAGCTTTCAACTATGAATCCAAGTATTAAGAGTTTCATGGCTATCCATATTAATGCAATTTTACATACTATTGAATGATTTCATATCTTCTCTTGCCAACTTTGAATAACTTTTTTTTTTTAGAAAATAACTCCACTATCTTAAGAAGCAAAAATCAATTAGACAAGATAGAAATACATTGCATTTTCATTATAGACATCCTATCAATTTCATTACATAATCCCTATGATGAAGAAGCATTTACATTACAATTATATATTACACTTTGATGGAATACTCAATGAGAGATCAACATAAAAGAGCTACTTCACTTCATCATATTACATATACCCTTTCATATACATCTACTATTTTACAATGAACTCAATAATGGAAATTCTTTACAATATACAAGAGAGAAAGATCTCCTTCAAGGTCAATAATACAACTTAGGAGAGTTGATACAAGCTCAACAAGAGAAACTTCTTCAAGCTTTTCCACTTGGGTGTTGACCTCAAAACCTGCAACAAAGGAGAGAACCATGGGTGCTCACCACCCAACCAAGGTCTCTTATGAGACCACCCCCAAGCTTGGAGAACCAAGGGTAAACGGGAAACCACAAAACAACAAGATGCTTGCACTTTCACACAAATGTAACACAACAATTTTACTCCCTCCAAGGCTACACAAATGAGCTTTGCAAGCTCATTGAAGAAGGGTGGAGGTGGGCTTTTCCAAGGGGAGAATGCCATTGTTTTCTCAAATTCCTCAACAAGGATATTTCATTGCCTCTTCAAGGCTACAAATCCATCTTACATACACAATAATGCTTGTCAACATCTTTATGATACAAAGATTGCAATGGCTTCATGGTGCCCATACACCATGAATTTTTCCCTCTTCTCCAAGAGAAGAGACTCTCACCTCATGGAGAGCCCAACTAACCCCTTCACCCAAAGCCACTTCTTCCTCTTCCCAAAGAGGTGAGTAATGCCATACTCCCATAACATGAACACCCTCATTCAAGCAAAACAAAAAGGAAAAGCATGAATCCAACATCAAATTCCCTTCCCATACAACACAATAGCACAACATGGATATACTTCAATCACATGAAAGAGCAAGAACACAAACTAGTCTTTTGAGCAAAAACAAGAAAACCTCCATGGAAATGAAAGACCTACCTTCACCAGTGTGATGGCAATTGATAGTTGAGAAGAGCTAATCCACTTGTCCTCCTTTTTCCAAAACCCTAAAGTCTCTAGAATTAGAGAGTGGGTGAACACCCTCCAATTCTAGCAAGGGCCTCTAAAAAGGGCTCCAAAATTCTACCCACCCACCAAACATAAATGCAGACTTGACTCTATGGTCTACTTGGTCTTCCTTGTCCCCCCATGATTAATGCTTGATTGGAAGGCAAAGTGAAGTTGGGTAAGGGTCAAGATCCATCCAATCTCGCAAGTCAGGGTAAATGGGTCCAAAAAAGGGTTGCCAAAGTCTCTAGGGAATTTAGGATATGCTCAAAACCTTCCTAACCCATACCCCTAACATTAAGATACTTAAATGATGTCAAAAATGACCCCTAGAACCTCTTATTGGTCTCTAGAAGTGGCTGGAATAAAATAAATTTAAATGAACACATTACAAGTGTCAAGTGACACTAACAATTGCACATTACATACAAATGCCATGAACGACAACACAAAGCTAGCTACTAATGCACATGAAAATTCACTTTTACAACAAGTTCACATTACAACGAGGTTTTGTAATCCCACATTGGACTAGGCCTTGGCTTACTCAGTTCACATGTGTTTAACCTTGGTTCTCCGATAATTCCCATGGTTCTCTTACCTGCACACTTCACATCGAGCATCAGTAGTTCAAGATGATAACATTACATGAAATATACATATTCAATTTCCTATTTAGTATCATAACTCAATATGTATAGCTCAATTCAAATCACAATTTTCCATTCAATAACATTTGAACATCATAAGTACAATATCATCATGTGCAGTAATCAAATCTAATCATGAATAATTCACTTAATCAACGATGCATAATAAAAATCATGATGTACTCTAGATTCACATCCACACATACATAATATAATAATCACCATCAAAATATCGTATCTCGAGTCTCTATCAAAATAGATCAACAAGTGTATCAATGCATCAAAATGCAGAAAAGAAAAGATGCTATGACGGGTCGGGGTGAAGCCTCACACGCGGGATCCTCGAGGATTCGTGCTGGAACCCCCTGGGCCCGTGACGGATCCAGGCAGGGTCCGTGCACGGGCCTGTGGATCCGTCCGGATCTGCGAGCCGCGGATCCGGACGGATCCACAGGCCTGTGCACGGACCCTGCCCGGATCCGTCACGGACCCAAAGCGAATCCGGACCCAGACCGGACCCGGACCCTGACCCTATGACGCGAATCCGGTAACTCAAGGAAATATCTCAGATTGGTTATTTATGATGCGAGAAAATAAGGCTAAAATGCATAAAGGAGACTACAACTCAAGCACAATTGGACACAAACAAATGAGGTGCCAATAGGTTGCAGTTTCTCAATTAGCATCACATATGAAGCTGTCTTCTGGAACCAGATTAGCGTCTCCAACAACTTAACCTTTTTGTTTCATGTCGGGTGGAAACAAATCAAAGACAAATAGAAATCTGTGTTTAAATATATGTGTTTGTAATATGTAGCAAGCATTCAAAGTGAAATTCCTCTCTTAGTTTGAGCGAAACTAATGTCAATGTCATAAATGATTCTTTTCCAAAAATAATATTTCTTCAACCTAGGGAGCATATTATATTGCAGAGTAAATACTTGTATAAATTAAAGCCCTGAAGGGCATTTCCCAATCGAGAGTTCAATTCTAAGACAGGGCATGACAATAGAGATTGAATACTAATACAGTAAAATCTTCAAGAAACATTTAAACAATTTGTACATTGGATGTAAAGAATCCTTTATAATATCACCATATTTGTAATTGATTCATGACTACAGATCTTATATCTTTCTCCAGATTAACTTCAAGGTAAAATTAACGACAACAATTACAAAATTCTTCACGATAATGGTAAAATAATAAGAATTGTAAGAGTTACAAATTTAGTGGATAAATTATTTTGACAACAACCAGACTATTTCCCCCTGGAAAATGTTACATTGATATATTGCAGAGCCGTCCCAGCAGCCTTCCTACAATTTGGAAACTGGAGCTTCATCTGCCTCATACGAGGTAGGGCCATGATTTGTTAACTGGAGCATCCATTTGCCTCATCGGAGGCAGGCCAACAGTTCTAAGCATAGCTATGAATGAGGCTTGAACTTGGATGAAGGTAGCAAAAGTCACAGCTTTATGGTCAATCTACTAACTCGCTCAAGCCCACTTTCTCAAATGATTAACCTCGGAAACCTAACAGATCTTCAGGGTATTTCAATATCAACAGACTTGCCCTTCTATTGTCCATATAATCTTTTAGCCTCGGGACTGTTCACTAAAAACCTTTCAATGAAATCATCCTCACTCAGAAACAGCATGGTAACAAAACTAATAGGAGGAGGCTTAGGAGATAGCGATGACTTCAGATATTCAAACACATTATAGCGCGGCTTCAATCTGTTCTCTACACTGAAGCCTAACAATGGGGGGTATTTAACCACAATCCTCGGGGAAAAGCTTGCAGTATTTCTCAAGAAATCCATGTTCTTCTGTATTTTGTCCGTAGATAAACTAAGGCACTTAGGATACTTATAAAGAAGTTCCGTGACCTCGTTTTTTGATAGACCCATGTTTTCCATAAACTTCAATTTAACTTTCAGCATTTTAATATCATAGAGAACAATCCCAGGTGCCTTCCTGAGAGCATGACAGAGAATAGCCTTTGAAATAAACAAATTGAGAAGTAATGAGATCTTAGGACTTAGACTTTTGCTTAAACTGAGACCAAGAAGTCTTGGTTGGTGGGATATAATATGACCCACCTCTTTTTCAGGGACGCCTAGTGTCCTGAAAAAGTCAATCTTAGGCTCCAGCTGCTCATGAACCTTGAGTTGAAGAACAGTTGGGTGTCTGCGAATGGTATTCCTCACCTGGTCTGGAGTGAATCCCGAGTCCCTGAACAGATTGACTGCCTGTTGGGCTCTCTCAGTAGATTTTGTTCTGAAAAGAGAGGGGTTCTTATTTAAAACTTCCGCGAGTTCCGAGGAAGAAAACCCGCACTCCTCCATTAACAGTTGTTTCATGGCATTAAAGCGCTGCTCTTCTTTTTCCTTTCTCTGTTCTTTTTGTGGCTGTGACTGCAACTGCTTTCTGGGTACAGCATTGCATGATATTACGAACGAGTGCTTTGTGTAAACAATGGACACTGCTTGAAGTGGCGAAACACAAAAAACAGGCATTGCCAAAACCAGCACCATTGTATGAGATGGAGTTTATATTGAAGCAGAAACAATTGCGAATGAAAAACGATGAGCTCCTCCATAGCATAAACCTCAGCAGGAGCTAATATAAGGCGTCAATTAAAGATAAGCTGAAATTTCAATTCCGTCCAAACCTTATTTTAACAAAATGTTACAGACATCAAGTTCTATGGTAATTTGGATATGTGATTTCTGCATTAACTTTTTCTTCTAAAAGTATCAAATTATCTAGTGTAGTGGCTAGGATTTATAAGTTTAGTTGTAGATTAACTTAAATCTATTTTATTATATTTATTATAAATAGTATATATAATTGAATTAATAGTTATTTTATAAGGTGTGATATGTTTTATAATTAATTAAAATATATTTAATAATTATAATACATTTATTAATATTAGAATTATATTTTGATATAAATTAAAATTAATTATAAAACCAAAGGCTACTAGTATATTATTTTAAAAAATTTAATTATTATCATTCATATAAAGATTCTTATCAATTACACATAAAATTATAATTAATTTCATTACTCTTCTAACTAAACTAGACTCCATATATTTATTTATTGCATTATCTAATATTTTATTTTTATTTTGTAAAAGTATGATAAAATTTATTAATTTATATAATATTTTACCAATAAAAAATTTACATCCATAAAATCAAAATAAAAATTCTAACAAGTGGAAGAGAGTGGTTCAAATTAATTCCTCCTTAAGATTTTTAGTTGTTTATTTTGTATAGAGAATTCAACTAAATCAATTCACGTACTGAATCCAAAATCTAATTCTCACTTTATAAAATATGAATAATTATCAACATTATTCATGATAATAGCAAATAACAACATTATTCATGAATTATCAACATTATTCATTATTTCTTTTGTGGGCCATCCATTTTCCTGTTTTCATAAAATATTATATTCAAATACATTCGTCCAATGAGATGACAAAAAAATAATTTCTAGATATTATAAAGTTAAAAAATTTACATCTATATTTTAGAAATGAAAAAACTTCTAATGAAATATAAAATATAATCTATTTTGATTGGTGTAGAAGAGTTCATTTTATCACTAGTTAAGATATTAAAAAAAAAAAAAAAAAACTCAAAAACTGATACAATAATACTTAGCCTACAGGCAAGTACTAATAATAAGGAAAATTTGTTAAATATAATAGTGTAGGGATATTTGTCTATTATTGTACGTCATGAGTTATGTGTGTATTAGATTAGTTATTTTTTTAAGTGTATAGTATGAAGATGGAAATGCAAAAGTGTATATTTAAATTTTATTTACAAAAGGTTGCTTTGAAAATTGTTTAATTAAATTGGTTGTAATGAAAGTAGATATAATATAAGGATTATTTTTCATTCATGAGTACTGATTCAAGGAAAATGGTGGTTCTATTTAAAGACTCTTTTTTATATTTGATTCTAAAAACTTAAGCATAAGTTTTCAGTTCATTTGAACCCAAAAAATACAATGCAATGTATAGTCATTTTTGTAATTTAAAAAAAGAGGAGGCAAACATATAAAGAAACATTTATGCTTCGTAGCATTAGAATGCAAGTTATTGTATCTTATAACACATGAGGTCTTTGTTAAGTAAGGAGAAAACCCCTAAGGTCTCTTACAATGTAAACTAGTAATCTTTTTTTTGTGTATCCTTTTGTGGAGTAGCTTGATTATACTCTAAAAGGCTAATTGGGAACTAAGTTATTTGAGAAGTTATCCATTCACTTTTCAAATTTTGAATCTTATGACAGGGATCGACAATGTGGATATCCAATGCCAACATGTCCTCTCATATTCCAATGGGATGACAATGTGGCCTCTTAAAGGGTGTGTCATTATTAATGAGACTTTCATTTATGAATGAAGACATTATTTTAAAATTGGATTGAAGAATTCTGTAAGATTGCAAAATTTGTCAAAAATATTCAAGTTTTTTTGCTTTCTATAATGGAGATAGACTGTTCACACGTGTGGGAGGCCATGATGGAGAAGGATGCAAGAGGTGGCACAAAACATTATTAGTGCACTAATTACTCTTCTTTATTATGGGTTTAGGTGACTTTTTTCACTACCGGTTTCAATTTGAGGGTTTTACATAGCTAGAAGTCTCATGTTCTTGAGTGTGACACCATGTGAGGAGACAGGGTGTGAGTTGAGCCTAACAAACCTGACAAATTTAAGAATAATGTCATGGTCCAGCATATTTGCAAGGAAGGCAATGTGACACAATTCATTGAGAATATGACAGGCCACTATGAGAATCTTTCTATTCAATTTGCTTCCTCATGGATTGATAGGAGAGTTTTAGTGGGCACGATTCCTTTTGAAATCAACAAGGAGGTGATAGCAAAAGCAACTAGTCTTTCTACTCATGAGAGAAAATGGAAAAAGACTAGCAGGGTCCCTAGCATGGAAAGCTTGAACCAATTTTTCCATGGAGACATCTTTTTTAAGCACCACAATGGATACAAGCGTGACAAACTATCAAAACTATGGGACCAAGTTTGTTTAATGGTTATGAAATACTTCACACTTGAGGGTAGATTTGGGGTGTATTATTTCTACCATATGGTGTTTCTCAACCATTTCAGAAACCACAATGCCATTTCTTTTCCTTTATTTTGTCTCCACTCTTTAAAGAATTCTATCAAGGAAGCTGTCGAGACCACCAAAAATCAGAGCAAGAAGTTGATGCCCTTGCACCAAGGACTTATCCTCAAACTTTACCATTTCCATCTTGCCCTTTGTCCACCTAGACCCATTATTGTTCAGGAGGCTCCTAATTCTAGCACCCCCACCCCCCACCCCCCCTCCCCCATTTGCAATCATTATAGGCATCCCTAAGCCAAGTAAGAAAGAATGCCTCATAAACCCTTCTATAAAAGCCCGCTAAGGCTCTATTGAAACCCCTCCCAATGTTAGTTTTGAGGAGAAGCCAAAAGAGGGGAACAAAAAGGAAACAACTTTCTACCAAAAAGAAGGCCAAGGCTTCAAAAAAGGCCAAATTTACCATTCATGAGATTGACTCCAACATTGATGCAACAGAGGAAACCAGTACCTCTTGTCACTCCATGAGACTTGCTACACAACCTATGGAAAAGGGGAAAAAACTAAAAGTGGACATTAAGTCATAGGAGAGAGAGGATAATGGGAATGATGAAAGAAAGGAAAAAGAAAAAGATGTTGAGATGGAGGTTTGTTCTAAGATGGCTAGCAACTCATCTCATGTCTCTGAAGGCCTCAAAATGAAACCCTTGGACCTCCCTTAAGACATAATGCTAGAGGAAATTGTTAAATTATTTGTGATTGGTAAGGGTACTATTCTTCTACGTGCGGAGTACGAAAAGTGTGAGGTCACTTTGGAATAGTTGATTAAATTCAAGGAAAAAGTTTTAGAGTTGGACAAGAAGATATAGAATGTCTCATGCTTTGCACTAAAAGTCATGCACAACTCAGCCACATCTTTATGCCTACTACACAAGAACACACTTGGCAAGGAGGACAACGACTAAGGCAACTACAAAGAGCTCTACAAACTCCTCACAGAGGATTGGGCAATGGTTATGCTTAATAAATGATGCAAAAATTAAAAGGAAGCTTAGAAACCTAGTCCCTTGTTCTAGGTTATTTTGATGTTTAGTGGCCCCCATGGCCTTGTTGGATACCATGTTTTTAATTCCTGGTTTGTTATCTTTTATACTAGTAGTTTCTATGCTTTCTAGTATGGTCATGTTTAAAGACTTTAAATACTTCAATGACTATGTTGATCAGTAGATTGGATGATATTAGTATACGAAGTAGATATATTGACCAGAGATAGTAGTTACTCTATGTTGTTTTTAAGTTGGTTCAATTGTTTTTGATATATTGTTAGTGCCATGTTAGTGTGTTGTAAATGTTAATCTGTGACGTAGCCAAGGGATGGTGGATCCAATTAAGGACAGTCCAAACCTTGCAGCTTCATAACAACATAACGGAAATACACAACACCACCACCAGATATGTTTCAAAACATACTTTCCATTAACATGCCCGGTTGTAAGGCCTTCCGTGTTAGGGCCAATTACAATTAGAAGTAATTCTGCAAGATCATCAAGATCCAATACAACTACTAGTTCAGCTCTAAAAACTATCAGCAACTTATGGAAACCCTAAGGTAGATCTAAACTTGAGCTTGCAAGCCTCCAAGCAATCTCCTTGTCTCCAAGTGTGCAAACCACTAGCTCTGCTATTACAAACTATCAGATAATAGTCCGATCTGCAAGATCTCGCAGAATCTTTTCCACAACTTCGCTAATCTACTACCCTCATATCTGCTTTCATGATCTCTCTAAGTCATGCTAAACAACTACCCCAAACATCCTATAAATACTAATCATCAACCACAAGTCGGCTGGATGAAACCATTAACTCCTCCTAACAAATATTAAATGCAATACAAGTTGGCTCTCAAATAGCCTTACAATAATTAAATTCAACATGTCGGCCTGTAACAACAACTACCAACAATAAATGCACCAAGTCAGCCAAGCAAATCTTCAAGAACTCCAGTCGGTAAACCAGAACTACCGAGCGCTAGAGAAACAACCGAGCACCAGTGAAACAACCGACCAAGCTAAGCAACACCGAGCAACGCATGCATTACCGAGCACCAGTTCCATCGAGCATAAGAAGTCTCACCGAGTTCCTTCAGCGATCGAGCTTCCTTCAATAATCGAGACCATCGGTTAAGGCCGCAACCAAGTAACACTAGCCAAGTAACACACCACCATATAGATTCACCGAGGACCCAAGAATGCCCCTACATCAATCTGTTGACTAACGCCCGATGGGTTGTTGTATTCAATGGACAACACCCTTTTTTTGTTTCTTTAAATATAATACACAATACATGCAGATGATGTAATTCAGTATGAACATGGCTACAAATTTTCCATTTGCTATGGTCAGAGGTACTGCCTCGACCCACTTGAGAGGTTCTTTGAGAACATTGTCGTTTGTAGTAGTAGTCAGCTGAGAAGTTTCAGAATCAGAACCAATAGTGTCCAACTGTCGAGAGGTCCATAGTCAAGGAAAGATCATTTAAGTGAGACCCACAAATATCCTCGTGGGCACGTCTTAACTCTTTGTTAGATTTCCCACACTCTAAACGCTTAGGGAGAGTACGTTCTAGATTTCTCTTACTCATGTCTTTAGAAATGAGGAGATATCAATATGCATTTTTGGGAAAGGCAAGATGGAGTGAAGAGTGTAAAGTAGGAGAGGCAAGGATGGTGGAATGGAGTGAGGTATGAGAATTTGGAAGCTCGAATGGCAACTTTGATTTTCCTTTGATATCCAAGTCTTTTAGCTTGGGAATCCACACAACTTTTGATTTTTTTTCTTTGCTTTGAAATGCTTTTGATTGCAATTCTTGTATGATGGATTTTGAGATCCATTTTTACTTTGATTTTCTTTTTCTCTTTGAAGACTTTAAGTTTTTTTTTATTTAATGAAATATTTTAGATGTGGGCACCCAAAAAGGAGAGACATAAAGTGAAGTTTAACTTATTTAAAATATTGGAACCCTAAAGTATACATGGAAATTGGGAGAGCTTTTATAAAGGCATTTGGAGCTCACTTTGTAGTATGCATAGATTGATATTTGATTATAGAACTTTGCTATATTGAATTCATTCATATTGTGGCTTTGTGAGGACAAAAAGCCCTACAAGGAACATCTTCTTTGTTAGTGAAAGATCTAATTTTGAAGACTAATGGTAGTTCCCTTTAGGAATCACATGTGTACATACTAAATTTTTTTGTGATTATTTACTAGTAAATATCAAATGATTTAGGAATATAGCTGGGAGTAAGAAGAGTAGGTCCAAGTTGATAAATTCATTGTTTGCTAACTATCTTTCTAATTGTACCTTTTTCCTCTATTAGTTGGACAAGATTGAGGAGGGGGGTTGAGTTTGCAGGAGGGAAATATAGGTTTTTTTGAGAGTTTGAGGAGGTTTGGTTAGCACCTAGGGCCTACCATTGCATTGACATTCAGTTATTAATTTTGGAGCTCACCTTGAAGAGTGGCATCCAAATTTATGTTGCCAGTTTGTTGGTTTCTAGTCATTATTCAGTTTTATTTTGTAAAATAACAAATGGGTATGTTTGATATTTCATTATAATGAGATTTCACTAGTTAGGCATCAAAAGTCTTGATGATATATAGGGGAAAGGACCCAATACCTAAACATGTTCCAATGGTTGTGATGGTTGGCTGTAAGAAGTTGAGTCCCACTTTTGGGCAAAAAGTGGAAGTGTTTTCCCTATTTTTCAAAAAAATTGTCAATTGATGTCAAAATTTGAGGTACTTTAAGATTGAATCTTGAAAAAGTTGAGTAATATAAAATGTAGTGCTCAGAGTCCAAACCAACAACTTAGTAAAAAATGTTACCATGATTTGCTAATTGGAGCATCCATTTGCCTCATCCCAAACAGGTAAATAGTTCTATGCATGGCTATGAATGAGGCTTGAACTTGGATGAAGGTAGCAAAAGCCCCAGCTTTATGGTCAATCTACTAACTCACTCAAGCCCCCTTTCTCAAATGATTAGCCTTAGAGAGCTAATAGATCTTCGGGGTATTTCAATATTAATAGGCTTGCCTTTTATTGTCCATATAATCTTTTCACCTCAGGATTGCCCTATAAAAACCTTTCAAAGAAATCATCATCACTCATATACAACCTAGTAAAAAGGCTGATAGGAGAACGCTTAGAAGATAGCAATGATTTTAGATATTCAAACACATCATAGTGCAGCTTCAATTTGTTCTCTACAATGAAGTCTAACAATGGGGGATATTTAAATACAATCCTTGGGGAAAGTCTTTAAGTATTTCTCAAAAAATTCATGTTCTTTTGTATCTTATCCATAGATAAACAAAGGAACCTAGAATTCTTCAAAAGAAGTTTTGTGCCTTGGATTTTTTAGAGACCCATGTTTACTGTAAACTTCAATTTAACTTTCAGTATTTCAATATTTCAATATCATAGACAACAATCTCAGGTGCCCTTTATTAAAATATTATAATGTTTCTTTAATAGTCATCTTAGTTAGTCTTTAGTTTATTAGGTAGTTTCTCTTTCTGTCTTTAGTTCACTATTGTTTCTTTTAGAAACATCGTCTTTGTAAATCTATATAAGGAGATTTCATCTCCTCTATTTAATACGACAACAATGATTTACCATAACATGGTATCAGAGCGGGTCGATGGGATTTCATAAAATTTGATGAATTTTTTAAGAAAAATTCGAGCCTCTTCTGATATGGAATTTTTTTTCCAAAAATTTGCTTTTCGATTTTTTTAAATAAAAATCGTTGTAGGTATTTTATGAAAATTGTGTGGTTTGTCTTCGAAGATTTTGCTAAAAATCGTGATCCTGGTTGAGGGTTTTGATTGCATGATTTCCTGGTTTGAGCAAAAGTCTCTAATTTTTTAGGGTTGCATGTGCTTTTTGAGAGTTGCATGTTCTTGCATGTGTTGTTTTACCATGCGAAGTCTCGTGTTTTGCTACATGAAGGTTTCTCTTAAGGGTTTTAATAATTTTTCCTTTAAAATTATCTGAAGGGTTTTAATAATTTTTCCTAAAAAATTATCTAGAGGGTTTTAATAATTTTTCCTCAAAAATTATTTGAAGGGTTTTAATAATTTTATCCTAAAAAATGATTTGGGAGGTATTCTCTAATCCGTGTCTCGAATTTTGTGTTTGGTTTTGATTGAATTTTCACCTTAAAAATCATGTTCGATTTTGGTCAATTTTTCACCTCAAAAACATTTATGGTTTCTATAATACGTGAAGTTCGTGTGGGATGTTATTTCATGGTTTTTACCATTTTTTCCAAAAAAAACCGATGCTTTGTAATCTTTAAATCATAGTCTTTTGCAGTTCGTTTAGGGGCATCTTGCTCATCTGCAATAGTTTAGAGGGTTTGGCAGTTGTTCTTAGTGTGTCTCTGTCTACAGAGAAGGGCGGCTCAATTATCCAACATTAGGTTGGATGATTTTGTGATGATTTATGTTCAACAGTTTTGCAGGTTCAGGGAGGGTCAATGGAAGAGTCTGTGGCAAGCTCTACTCTCTTGTTGCATACCATTCTAAACAACTTGATAGCCTTCTCTCTTTTTTATTTGGCTATTCTTGGTCATTAACATTGTGCAGATCCAGGGAGGGTCTCAGCAGCAGTGGAATGTTCTGAAGAATTTGTGACTAAAAGATAGCAATTAGACGATGACCATTAAGCGAGGGTATTAAAATATTATAATGTTTCTTTAATGGTCATCTTAGTTAGTCTTTAGTTTATTAAGTAGTTTCTCTTTCCGTCTTTAGTTCACAATTGTTTCTTTTAAAAACATCGTCTTTGTAAATCTATATAAGAAACTTTCATCTCCTTTGTTTAATGCAACAACATCGATTTACCACAACACCCTCCTGAAAACCTTATATAGAATAACATAACCTTCGACCCAAACAAATTGAGAAGTAATGAGATCTTAGGACTTATCCTTTTGCTTAAACTGAGACCAAGAACTCTTGGTTGGTGGGATATAATATGACCGACTTCTTTCACAACGAAGCCTAATGTCCTGAAAAAAACAAAAATAGGCTTCAGCTGCTCATTAGCCTTGCATGTAAGAACAGATGGGTTTCTGCAAATGGTATTCCTCACCTGGTCCGGAGTGAATCCCGAGTCCCTGAAAAAATTGACTACCTGTTGGGCTCTCTCAGTAGATTTTCTTCTGAAAAGAGAGGGCTTCTTATTTAAAACTGCCACGAGTGAGGAAGAAAACCCGCACTCCTGCATTAACAGTTGCTTCATGGCATTATAGTGCCGCTCTTCTTTTTCCTTTCCCTGTTCTATTTGTGGCTGTGACTGCAAATGCTTTCTGGGTGCAGCATTGCATGATATTATGAACGAGTGCTTTGAGTAAACAAGTGACACTGCTTAAAATCTAATTGGCAGAACATAAAAATCAGTATTGCCAAAACCAATACCATTGTATGAGATGGAATTAATTATGAAGCAGAAACAATTGTGAATGAAAAATGATGAGCTCCTCGATAGCATAAACATCAGCAGGAGTTAAAATAAGTCGTCCATTAAAGATAAGCTGGAATTACAATTCCGTCCACACCTTATTTTAATCAAATGTTATGGACATTAAAGTTCTATAGTAATTTGGATATGTGATTTCTGCATTCATTAACTGTTTTCACCATGAGATATATTTGCAACGATTCAATTTTGAAGAAAAGATGTGAGGGTTTTACTTCTGAAGTATTTGTAGTCAATGAACATATAAAATAAAGAGCTTTTTATTAAAGAGTTCTTTTTAAAAAAAATAAGAAATTAATAGACTTATAGCATTGTATTGTTGATCTTATGTTAAAGGTACATGGTATAGAAAGCACAAAGTCTGTGTTAGGTAAAAGAATTATAGATGAGAAAATCTAATATTATAGCTTGCTACATACTCTTCTAAATCCTATTATACCTGAAGTACCTACTTCTAAATCTAGATAGGTAGGTGTGAATGACTTACCACTATTCTGAGCTTCCCATGATGATCAATGTCTTAATGCAAGAGCTGAAGCTTCATCTTGTTCTTGCTGGTATTTGGACTTCTTTCTTATCTCCATATTCAAGTGTTTTGATTGACTAATTGGTTTTGAGTTTAAAAGAATCAGAGTTATTCACTTGGAAGAGAGAAATCTTAGCCCAGCGTCAGAAACTTCAAAACGCTAGACAAGAACTTACTTCTTTCTTTTCTTTCTGTGCCATTCTGTTGGTGTAAGTTGGCAATACTCTTCACAATATTACCAGGGTCTTTGATATCAGAACAGTCCCAACAATGGTGCCATTACATCGGTGCACAAAGTTGTAGTTCTGAAATCCCTAAAGCCAAGTTGTTCTTTGAGTGCCAAGGTTTTCAAACACTGAGCAACAAATCTCTTACTTATGATTTGGCAGCACAACACTAACGAAGGTAGGTAAAACCTTCTTCTACTTCAGGCTCAACTTGACCCAAGGGAGCTTCCCTAGAAGTATCTTGAATAGGATTAAACACAATTAAAGATAGACATAGCAACCAGTGTCACTTGACCCCAAAAGCTATCGCTAGGTCAAGGACTAACCAACTACTATAACCTATATTAAGCTGATATGCACATGACAACATGACAGCTAGATATGGGTATGCATAAATTTTAAAATGACTATCAGATGAAAACTACTATGGATCACTGAAGACATTTTTCCTAATAACGTTGAATTTTGAAGTGCATACAATCTACTTCCTGCTCCTACTCTACTGGTGTAAGATGTTTTCAATTTAGGTGCATGGTGGATCATCTCTTCCAAAACCAGTGCCTATTTCATTGTGTTATGAAGTCCAAGCATACGTTGAGGAACAACAAATTACAATTACAGAGGACTGTGAGCTATACATATAACACACCATAAAAAATGATATCAAGCAATTAAACGTTCTTAGTTATGATGAAATGACCACTACAAAGCTTGTAATGCATTAAAATTATGTCTCATTCATCAAATATTCATTACATTCATACCAGTGAGCTGGCGAGAGAAAATCCAAAGCTAGGACTTCCCAAAAAATCTACAAATAAAACCATGGAAACATTTAACTGCAAGAATCATTTGCAATATTAACCTCCTTGATATTAAATTGCAGGAGTTGAAACCTTAGAAGCTCTCGCTTGCAAAATGATCGATGTTTTCAGAAAACGAACTAGAATATAAGGCACCTTGTTGATTACCTTGTTGAGGAGCTAGTGGTCAATAGATGACGCATGTAAGATGATCTTGAATCCCATGAAATCCATTGAATGGGCGGCCTAAAGCTTGCATGCAAACCATCCACGTCAAAAATGTAATCATCACAATAATGGTGGCATGGTATTCCTCATCCTCTATAACTTGAAATAAATTTATATCTGCAGCCTTAAAATACCAAAATATATCTAGACAATAAAATCTTTTTGACGGCATCAAATCTGATCATTGTGGTGACCAAGGTCATGCAGAGAGGTAAGTGAAGTGAGTAGTGCGAAATGTGGGAATCTTGGAGTTTTAGAGATCAGGGGTCAAAGACACCTCATAAGCCATACCACTTGTCAAGGATCAAGATTATGACATACTACATGCTCAAAGAAAATGGATTAGGGTATCCTACATTTTTTACTCAGAAAGGGTATGGTAAATAAATTGTCAAGAGTCAAGGGAATTTGGAAACTTGATAAATTAATATAGTGGGAAATGTTGAGGTTGAAAAGTCGGAGATACTTAAAAGCTCAAGCTAAAAGTAATACATTAAAAATATTCCCATCTCTCCAACTTTAAAAAGCTGTATGAAGGGGAATGTCAAAAAGTTAAAGCTTGGAAATACCATAGAACTCAAGGAAACTCCAGCTTCGGCATGTAACTTAGTATGAAGGATTGAGGTGTCCAAGGTCCAACCAAAAACATGCAACTAGGGAAAAGTGTGAAACTCAGATAAAGAAAAGGGAAAGAGTGAAGGTTGGGAGGAAGATGTGATGCAAAGGAAAACCTGACATGAAAAGGGCATGAAGACAAGTGTCCGAAAAAGGTATGCTATGCCTAGATGGAAAAGTCTGATATCCCAACAAGAACAAAGGAAAAGGTGGAGTTGGAAGGAAAGGCATACCAAAAAGAGACACTCCAAAACTCTAACATATGTACAACCTTAACTTTGAACATTAAACCTCCACACTAAGAACTTTTGGGACCTTTGCAACTTCTAATGCATGATAGGCACATGGGTGACAATGGAAAACAGCACATATGCAAACTTTGACCAAGGGAAATCCATTAGTAAATATCTCAAATTAGTTTATCTATGATGGGAGAAAATAAGGCTAAAATGCATAAAGGGGACCACAATTCAAGCACAATTGGACGCAAACAAATGAGGTGCCAATAGGTTGCAGTTTCTCAATTAGCATCACATATGAAGCTGCCTTCTGCAACTGGATTAGCATCTCCAACGACTAATTTACCTTTTTGTTTCATTTAGGGTGGAAACAAATCAAAGACAAATAGAAATCCATGCTTATATGTATGAGTTTGTAATCTGTATTAAGGATTCGAAGTGAAATCCCTCTCTTAGTATGAGTTAGTAATCTGTACTAATGTCAATGTCATAACTGGTTCTTTCCAAAAATAATATTTCTTCAACCTGGGGAGCATATTATATTGCAGAATAAATACTTGCATAAACTCGAGAGCATTTCCCAATCAAGAGTGCAACTCTAAGACAGGGCATGATAATAGATATTGAATACCAATACAGTAAAATCTTCAAGAAACATTTAAACAATTTGTACATGGATGTAATGAATCCTTTAGAATATCACCATACTTGTACTTGATTCATGACTACAGATCTTATATCTTTCTTAATAAGATGTGCAAGAGTAAGAAATTTAGTGGACGAATTCTTATGATAACAACCAGACTATTTCCCCCTAGAAAATGTTACATCGATATATTACAGAGCCGTCCCAGCAGCCTTCCTACAATTTGGAAACTGGAGCTTCATCTGCCTCATACGAGGTAGAGCCATGATTTGCTAACTGGAACATTCATTTGCCTCATCTGAAGCAGGCCAACAGTTCTAAGCATAGCTATGAATTAGGCTTGAACTTGGATGAAGGTAGTAAAAATCACAGCTTTATGGTCAATCTACTAACTCACTCAAGCCCACTTTCTCAAATGATAAACCCCGGAGACCTAACAGATCTTCAGGGTATTTCAATATCAACAGACTTGCCCTTTTATTGTCCATATAATCTTTTAGCCTCGGGATTGTTCACTAAAAACCTTTCAATGAAATCATCCTCACTCATAAACAGCATGGTAACCAAACTAATACGAGGATGCTTAGGAGATAGCGATGATTTCAAATATTCAAAAACATTATAGCGCGGCTTCAATCTGTTCTCTACACTGAAGCCTAACAATGGGGGGTATTTAACCACAATCCTCGGGGAAAATCTTGCAGTATTTCTCAAGAAATCCATGTTCTTCTGTATTTTATCCGTAGATAAACCAAGGCACCTAGGCTGCTTAAAAAGAAGTTCCGTGACCTCGTTTTTTGATAGACCCATGTTTTCCATAAATTTCAATTTAACTTTCAGCATTTCAATATCATAGAGAACAATCCCAGGTGCCTTCCTGAGAGCATGACGGAGAATAGCCTTTGAAACAAACAAATTGAGAAGTAATGAGATCTTAGGACTTAGATTTTTGCTTAAACTGAGACCAAGAAGTCTTGGTTGGCGGGATATAATATGACCCACTTCTATTTCAGAGAAGCCTAGTGTCCTGAAAAAGAGAATCTTAGGCTCCAGCTGCTCATGAGCCTTAAGTTGAAGAACAGTTGGGTATCTGCGAATGGTATTCCTCACCTGGTCTGGAGTGAATCCCGAGTCCCTGAAAAGATTGACTGCCTGTTGGGCTCTCTCAGTAGATTTTGTTCTGAAAAGAGAGGGAACCTTATTTAAAACTTCCGTGAGTTCCGAGGAAGAAAACCCGCACTCCTCCATTAACAGTTGTTTCATGGCATTAAAGCGCCGCTCTTCTATTTCCTTCTTTTGTTCTTTTTGTGGCTGTGGCTGCAACTGCTTTCTGAGTACAGCATTGCATGATATTACGAACGAATGCTTTGCGTAAACAATGGACACTGCTTGAAATCTAATTGGCGGAACACAAAAAACAGGCATTGCCAAAACCAACACCATTGTATGAGATGGAGATTATCTTGAAGCAGAAACAATTGCGAATGAAAAACGATGAGCTCCTCGATAGCATAAACCTCAGCAGGAGCTAATATAAGGCGTCAATTAAAGATAAGCTGGAATTTCAATTCCGTCCAAACCTTATTTTAACAAAATGTTACAGACATTAAAGTTCTATAGTAATTTGGATATGTGATTAAAGATAAGCTGGAAGTTGAATGGTTCACAAAGAATCCTTCAGGGATCAAGTCTTGTCGAGTGCAAGGCTCCCACATCATACACAAAAATTGTTAAATATAATAGTTTAAGGATATTGTGTCTATTATTATATGTCATGAATTATGTGTATATTAGATTAGTTACTTTTTTTAAGGAAAATTTGTTAAATATAATAGTGTAAGGATATTGTGTCTATTATTATATGTCATGAATTATGTATATATTAGATTAGATACTTTTTTTAGTGTATAGTATGAAGATGGAAATGCAAAAGTGTATATTTAAATTTTATTTACAAAAGGTTGTTTTGAAAATTGTTTAATTAAATTGATTGTAATGAAAGTAATAATATAAGGATTATTTTTCATTCTTGAGTATTGATTCAAGGAAAATGGTGGTTCTATTTAAAGACTTTTTTTTAGATTTGACTCTACAAACTTAAGCATAAGTTTTGAGTTCATTTGGACCAAAAAAATAGAATACAGTGTATAGTCATTTTGTAATTTTAAAAAAGAGGAGGTAAACGTATAAAGAAACCTCGTATAAAGAAACATTTATGCTTGATAGCATTAGAATGTAAGTTATTGTATCTTATAACACATGAGGTCTTTGTTAAGTAAGGAGAAAACCCCTAAGGTCTCTTACAATGTAAACTAGTAATCTTTTTTTTTTGTGGCCTTTTGTGGAGTATCTTAAGTATACTCTACAAGGCTAATTGGGAACTAAGTTATTTGAGAGAAGTTGTCCATTCACTTTTCAAAATTTGAATCTTATGACAAGGATCAACAATGTGGATATTCAATGCCAACATGTCCTCTCGTATTCCAATGGGATGACAATGTGGCCTCTTAAAGGTTGTGTCATTATTAATTAGACTTTCATTTATGAATGAAGGCATTATTTTAAAATTAGATTGAAGAATTTTGTAAGATTGCAAAATTTGTCAAAAATATTCATTTTTTTTTGCTTTATATAATGGAGACAGATTGTTCACACGCGTGAGAGGCCATGATGGAGAAGGATGCAAGAGGCGGCACAAAACATTATGAGTGCACTAATTGGTCTTCTTTATTATGGGTTCAGGTGACTCTTTTCACTACCGGTTTCAATTTGGGGGTTTTGCATAGTCAGAAGTCTCATGTTCTTGAGTGCGACACCATGGGAGGAGACAAGGTGTGAGTTGAGCCTAACAAACCTGACAAATTTAAGAATAATGTCATGGTCTAGCATATTGCAAGGAAGGCGATGTGACACAATTCATTGAGAATATGACTGGCCACTATGAGAATCTTTCTATTCAATTCGCTTCCTCGTGGATTGATAAGAGAGTTTCAGTGGACATGATTCCTTTTGAAATCAACAAGGAGGTGATAGCAAAAGCAACTAGTCTTTCTACTAATGAGAGAAGATGGAAAAAGACTAACAGGGTCTCTAACGTGGAAAACTTGAACCAATTTTCTGTGGAGACACCCTTGTTAAGCACCATAGTGGATACAAGTGTGACAAACTATCGAAACCATGGGACCAAGTTTATTTAATGGTTATGAAATACTTCACACTTGAGGGTAGATTTGGGGTGTATTATTTCTACCATATGATGTTTCTCAATCATTTTAGAAACCACAATGTCATTTCTTTTACTTTATTTTGTCTCCACTCTTTAAAGAATTCTATCAAGGAAGTTGTCGAGACCACAAAAAATCAAAGCAAGAAGTTGATGCCCTTGCACCAAGGACTTATCCTCAAACTTTACCATTTCCATCTTGCCTTTTGTCCACCTAGACCCATTATTGTTCAGGAGGCTCCTAATTCTAGCACCCCCCCCCCCCCCCCCCCCCCCATTTGCAATCATTATGGACATCCCCGATCCAAGTAAGAAAAAATGTCTCATAAACCCTACTCTAAAAGCCCACTAAGGCTTTGTTGAAACCCCTCCCAATTTTAGTTTTGAGGAGAAGTCAAAAGAGGGACGGAAAAAAAAGGAAACAACTTTCTACCAAAAAGAAGGCCAAGGCTTGACTCCAATATTGATGCAACAGAGGAAACCAATACCCCTTGTCACTCCATGAGACTTGCTACACAACCTGTGGAAAATGGGGGAAAATGAAAAGTGGACTCTAAGTTGGAGGAGAGAGAGAGGAGAATGAGAGTGATGAAAGAAAGGAAAAAGAAAAAGACGTTGAGATGGAGGTTTGTTCTAAGATGACTAGCAACTCATCCCATGTCTCTGAAGGCCTCAAAACGAAACCCTTGGACCTCCCTCAAGACATAATGCTAGAGGAAATTGTTAAATTGTCTGTGATTGGTAAGGGTACTATTCTTCTATGCTCGAAGTATGAAAAGTGTGAGGTCACTATGGAAGAGCTGATTAAAGTCAAGGAAAGAGTTTTAGAGTTGGACAAGAAGATACATAATGTCTCCTGCTTTGCACTAAAATTCATGCACAACTCAGCCACATCTTTATGCCTACTACAGAAGAACACACTTGGCAAGGAGGAAAATGGCTAAGGCAACTACAAGGAGCTCTACAAATTCCTTACTCAGGATTGGAAAATGGTTTATGCTTAACAAATGATCCAAGGAAAAGGAAGCTTAGGAATTTGGTCCTCTGTTCTAGGTTATTTTGATGTTTAGTGACGCCCATGGCCTTGTTGTATACTATGTTTTTAATTCCTAGTTTGTTATCTTTTATACTAGTAGTTTCTATGTTTTTTGGTATGTCCTTGTTTAAAGACTTTAAATACTTCAATGACTATGTTGATAAGTAGATTAGATGATATTAGTATACGAAGTAGATATAGTGACGAGATATCAGTTACTCTATGTTGTTTTTAAGTTGGTTCGATTGTTTTTGATATAATGTTAGTGCCATGTTAGTGAGTTGTAAATGTTAATCTATTGACTAATGCCTGATGGGTTGTTGTATTCAATGGACAACACCCTAGTTTTGTTTCTTTAAATATAAAAAATGCATATATAATCATGTCCATTAGGTTGTGAATTAGAGTAAAAAGAAGCACTTATCATAATGATAATGCTAGTTCAAGCCCCTCCTTATAAATGATTTTTTTTCTTGCTAATATGGTTGTCATGCTAATACAAAAAATTATAAAATGGAAAAAGAAATCAAATTTATGTGATTTATCATTTATATGGTTATGTGCCTTTATGAGCAAAAAAAAATGTATATCACCACATTAATAAGTTGTATTTCGAATTGCATGTGTTCATTACCTTTGCACAATGACTAATCTAACCTTTAAATAAGTATAGGTTGTTTGATATTTTTTATGTATTAAGTTTTACAAATAAGGAACTTGGTAAGATCAATTTCTATAATCTTTCTTATTGCTTAGTTTATTATAATAATTTTCTAAATAGGACTATGAAAATATAATCTACGAGTTTTTCTTAGTTGTTCATTGTAAAGTACTCTTTAACTACAAAAATACTTGTAGCTCATGGAAAGAAGGAAAATGAAGTTTAATTCAAAATGAAACAGAGCAAATCAATTTCCTTCATGACTAGGTGTGAAGGAGGAGAAATAACAAACTAAACATTTTTTCTTGGAAGTTCAACATGCAAGAAGATACTATCTTTGACATTAATTCTCGAATATTGTGATATTATGAGTTGATTAAGATTGGAGGTAAATCTAACATCAAGGCATTAGTTTTCAAATTCACATTGTTATGTAAGTTTAATTTAGTACCGAGCTATGGATATGAGTTTTTTTGGCTCTATTAGGGTTTAGTGTTGTGCATTGCTATCCTGTATTTTTTCTATCCTTTCAAACCACATTTACTGCGGGATTAGCGTAGGTATTTAATGGCTCTGGCCACCTTTAGCTCAGTAGTTGTTGCTGGTGCTGAAGTGGTGATGGATAATCATGGCACCTCCAAGCAACAGACCTCACAAGTTCATTTCGAAGGTGTTTCACGAGATATGCCATCTCCTGATGTTGTACTTCATGTTCAGGATTTTGATAATGCATGTGCTTGGTTAGAGAAACACACTTTGATAGGTTATTTTGTGGGAAGAACCCCTCCTGAAAGAATGCTCAAAGATTGGATTGCCAAAGCCTAGACTCCTCATGGAGTTCGGATTGATGGCATTCAAAACCTCACCAAAGGGTTTTTTCTGTTTTGGTTCTCCATCCTTGCCCATGTCGAAGTTGTCTTTTCTCGTGGGTCATGGATTGTTAGGTCTTTCCTTTTGGTTTTTCAACGATGGTCTCAAGACTTTAGTCTCTGATGACAAGAAGCTTAGGGTGTCTGTGTGGGTTGAGTTCCTTGGCCTTCCCTTGCCTTGTTGGCCTTTCTTTCAAGCCATTACGCAAAAGCTTGGTAAAGTGGTTTGTCTTGAATGTGACCATTTGTTTAACGCTCACCCTCAAAAAAGGGTTTGTGTTGAAATTGATCTCTCTCGGGATCTTAAAGAAACCCTTGAGATTCAAGTGGGTGGTAATACCTTCACCCGGAAGATCCTTTATTTGAATTTGTCAAACACCTACTATCGGTGCCAGTTGGCAGAGCACAAGATTAAGGACTGCCTTTTTGCGGTTCCCAGATCCAAATTTCCTCCTAAGGATTCATAATCTCATCCTCAAGAGGGTTTGAAAAAGGAGGAGTTGAAGAAGGATGAATGGACTGTTGTGGGTTGCAAGGGTAAACACGCGACGACTTCAAAACCACAAGATGGTTCTGGTACCTTTGGAGGTGCTAGTACCTCTCCATGTTCTGGGTTTCCACACAAGGCTATGTTTCCCTCACTTTTTTCAAACCCTGATCAACAGAGGATTAGTGAAATTACAAATGCCCCTCAGCGCCCTTTGGTTCACACTTTGCAGGCGGCTCCCACCATCTATTCTTCATCAACTATGCGTCATTCTTGCAACACCGTTGAGCATGTTGAGAGTGAAGAAGGGGTGTTTTTAGAAAAGTGGTGTCTCATCTTTGATGAGTCTCCTCATTCTGAGTTTTTGCATAACATTTTCTTGTCTCTGGGGGATGGGGATGAAATGCAAGAGCTTTTCTCATGAAGTACATCTCATGGAATGTGCGGGGTCTCACAAACCTGCATATAAAGTATTATGTGAGAGATGTTTGTCAATGGGTTCTTGGTTTGGATATCTTGTGTCTCCAAGAAGTGAAAATTGCTAGATTTATGCTTTAGGCTACTTGTCATGTTATTTGGCCTGACAGCCTTGTTCTTTCTTCTCAACATGAAGCTGGTCGAGGTGGAGTCGCTACTCTCATTTCCCCTTGTTGGCATTCATTTCTCGTTAATCATGGTTTTGACCCCATGTAGAGAGTTGTATGGGTTGTTTTGTCTATTGAGAATCATTCTTTTGGAATTGTTAATGTGTATGCTCCCAATGATGTTGAAAGATCATAGTTATGGAGATGGCTTGATGATTTTCTGCCACCTGCAACCTGGCTCATATGTGGGGATTTCAATATGGTTGAGGTGGCATATGACAAAGATGGGATTTTGCCTTTTCACTGGACAACTGGAGAAAGAGAAGCCTGGTTTTACATGGGTAATAAATTGGGTCTTTTTTATCCCAATACAGGTTCTTACCATTCTGGTGATATTTGGCAAAGTTGGTCTAATTTTAGAGCTAGTTCTGACAGGGTTTTTAAAAGGCTTGATCGTGCCATGATTTCGGCGTAATCTTTTTTTAATTTTTCTAACAAAAATGAATTACCTGTCATTATGTTTATTGATGTCACCTTGTCAGATCACTTTCCCATCACCTCTGGCATTGAATGGCAGACAACTAAGGTATGACCTCACATGACGCAATTCTACCTCAACACTTATCTGCTGAGTCACAAGCCTACTCTAGCCCACATTTGCGAAATGTGGAATTTAGAACCAAGGACACATCAGCCTTTTTGTTGGATTAAGTGGTGGAATGCTACCATCAACCACACTGCTAGATTCCTATAGATTTATGGTTGGCAGCTTGCTCGATATCGCCAAGGATCTTATGAGGCTACCATTAAAGAGCTTCGTTCAGCCTCTAAAGCTCTCATTCTTGATCCTTTCAACATGGATTTGCAAATCTAGCTTGCTTAGATTCGACACCATAAACAAATTACAAACAATTATCTATCATAGGTGCTCAGATCAAGGCTTGACTCTACTGGTTAAAGGTTGGAGATCGAGCCTCAAAAGAGTTTTTCTTGGCTCTTCGATCTCGCCATACTACTATTGGGATAAAAAAATTAAAGAAGACCAAAATTTACTTATAGAGCTCACTGATATTCTGCAAGCTTTTGTCCAACAATATGAGAAGGTGTTCACTATGCTGGGAAATTCTTTGGTGAGAGACCAAGCACTTTTAGACTGTTTGGTTGTTGTTCCTCATCGTCTTTCAGCTAGCCAACAATCTTTTTGTGATCAACTTCTTACGCTTGATTATCTTAAAGAAGTTATTTATTCTATGGCAGATGGCAAGGCCCCTAGGTGTGATGGATTCCCTTGCGAATTCTATAAGGCTCTCTGGGATGACATTGGCCCAAACCTTCACAGATTGTATCTCAAAGCCTTTCACTCTCACTCTTTAGGGGATATTATCAATAAGGAAAACATTAAGTTCATTCCCAAGGTAGGAGACCCAAAGGATATTTGTAATTGGAGGCCAATCAATTTGCTTAATGTCTCTTACAAGATCATAGCCAAAGCTCTTGCATAAAAAATGTCACATCCTACCTTTGATTGTCAGACCAAAACAAACTGGCTTCATCAAGTCCACGTGTATTCTTGACAACATTATAGTTGTCTGGGAAGGCATGGAATGGGCCCAGAGGTCGAATCAGAAAGCCCTCTTCCTCAAAATGATTTTGCTAAAGTGTATGGCCACATTGATTGGCCTTTTTATATTGGCTATGCTTCAAGCTCTAGGTTTCGGCCCCAAATTTATACAGTCTGTTCAAATGCTTTTTGGAGATGCCTCTGCTTGCATCACTATCAATGGTCGACAATCTGAAGCCTTGGGTCTCTTCAGATCCATTTTCCAAGGTTTTCCTTTGGTTCCTTCTCTATATGTTCTTGAAGCTAAAGGGTTTGGCTATTTGCTTGCCAATGCCACTTCCACTGGTCTCATCAGAGGAATTTCACTGCCTAAGTCATCTGCTCAACTTGTCAATGGTAATTTCAGTGATGATTCTTTCCTTACTCTCCTTGAGGATGAAGATAATGTCAAGGCTTCTCTACATTGCCTGGATACCTTTTGTTTAGCCTCTGGTTCTGCCATTCAATGGCACAAGACACAATGTTATAGACAATCTATTATTTGAGCTCCTCCTTGGATGTCCTAGTTTGGATGGAGATGGATTCAACATGCTGATGTTTTCAGATTTCTAGGAATCCCCTTTTCTTTTTAGGCTTCACTTGTGGATCTATGGAATATTGTTTTGGCCAAAATTAAAAAGGAGTTAGACTACTAGATTACCAAGCCTTTATCCTTGGCTGGTAAGTTCCAGATCTATTCTAAAGTGTTAGCTGCTACCCATGTGTCTTCTTCTCAGGTTTCACTTTCTTACTATTTGATCTGCTATCATAGAGCCAAAAGTTGTTCATTTTGCCTAGCATGTTATTTTTCAAGGCTTGCATCTAGGTGCCAAGCTTCGACACCTAGGAGTCCCTGATCCTAGGTGCCCCTTTTTTGGGCCTTCCAAAGACTTTCATGCATATTTTTTGGTTTTTTCACCGTGCTCAGCAATATTAGAGTTGGATTCATGACTTCCTTAAGGCTTTCTAGCTAGTTCCTTTTTCTTGGCATATGGTTTTGTTGGGTGACTCACCCATAATGCCTTCCAGATTTACTCAGATTTGGCATGCTTTCAGGATGGAGATTCTTTTCACTATTTGGAAAGATAGGAATATTGTTCTTTTCACTCACAACTTTCTAGATATTAATGTCTCTATGTATACTAAATCTTGTATATGTAATAATGTAATGATTCAAATTCAAGTACATGCCGATAAAGTGGCTCTAGAAGTGGCCCACTTGCAGGAGCTTTTATAGCATTGGGGCAATGCCCCTTGTATGGTTGCCAGAGTGTCGTTGGATTCTCTTTTTGCCAACTGCACTTCACCCTGTGGTGGTGGTGGTCATCGTAGCTCCTCTGCTTGGTGTTCTCGAACTCCTTGGTCTCGGGACCCTCATTGCTCCTCTGATGGCATAGCCAATTGGAGGCATTACTCGACTTCTCCTCCTCATCAAATTCTGGTTGGCGGTTGGCCTGCTGCTCCTACTCCTTCTGCTATTGGTACTAGCTAGCCTTCGACCACTGGAGATGTTTCGTGGCCCCCTGCCACTTCTGATAAATTCCCTTGCCTGGCTCTTGCAATCTCTCACGGGCAAGAGGAAAGGAGAAATGGACAAAAAAGGTGAAGAAGATGGTTGGACTATTCCAAACCCGCTCCCAGGGCCCAATGTGTGAGGAAATCCTGAAGATAAAGATCCTCCTCCCTCAGTTGCGACTGCCCTGGCTGCCTGAGGGCTTTTATGTTTTTTTTATGAATAGTTGATGTGTCCAGTTGTTTGCCGAGTGACTCTTGTGGGGTGATCTTGTATCTCCCGACCCCTTTTTGTGAAGTGTACTTTATACTTTATTTTAATGGAAAAGGCCTCTATTCATTAAAAAAATAGTACTTAATTTGCAATGACTATTGTAGACACCTACATTTGATTAATTACATTAATTAAATTTAGTTAGCCTAATCATATTAATGGGTTAAATAATTATGTATTGTTTAATTAATTAATGTTATCCCTTAGCTAAATTAACATAATTAATTAAGCTCTATCTTTATTTATTAATTAATGACAAACCATAATCTATTCAATTAATTAATTCCCCTTATTCTTCTATTAAATAAAACAAATTAATATAATTTGGTTTATTTAATTAATTTCATTCTCTTCTTCCTAGCTCCAAAATTGAATTAATTTAATTAAGTAATTATTTTTTGTCACATGTCTCCTAACCTTAACCATACCCCAAACCAACTCTCCTAACCTACTAACTAACCCTTGGTCCCAACCAACCTTATCCCTTTAACCTCCATCTAACCCCCAACCCATTAACTAACTCTCCAACCAACCCAAGGTTTAAACCATCCTTATCCTTCCAAACCTCCCCTTAACCGACCCTATTCAAATATGTGCACATTACTATTTTAATTAAATATGTAACCTCTATTTATAGTGGCATCCCTCCAAACTGGACACCTAGCCTCCATTTCACTTGTCATCCTTTGAGATGCCACTCGTTAGTTGTGATGACAAGTGTTGCATTTTGTAGACCCCTCATCTTACACTCATTTCCTATTTTAGCCCTATCATTTCCTTCATTAATCATACACTTACATTTCAAGCAACATCACAATGTCATTTTGATTTTAGAGCTACAATCTATTTTAGTCATTTTAGGCATTCATTTCACTCATTTTTAGCTTAAATTTCATCCATTCCGTCATCATCAAATCCATATTAGTATTACCTCACCTATCTTGCATTATCAAGTCCATATTTTTATAATCATTACATCATGATGGAGCTTAATTTGAGCATCCTTAGAAGCACAAAGTGACCACACATATCAAATCATAGCATCAAAAGGGCATCCTCGTCAAAAGAGGCTCTAGTTTTATTATTTCTTGCTTTCTAGTCTGCTTAATTGACTTATTTTTAAATATTTTATCTTGAGTGTTTGTATTTAATAGTGTAGCTCAAATTTCTAGCTTAGTCTCTTAATCATTTTATCTTGCTCATATTTTATTGCACACATTTATGACATGCTCAATGGGACCCACTTCATGCGTCAACTAACAACTAATATTTTATTTTAGTGTCATTTTTGCAGATTTCGGTGAGGTATTAGGTTGAATTTCACTTTGGCAGAAGTCAATTTGACTCCAGGTTAAAATTTGTAGAAACAACGAGATTTCCTTCACAAAAGGCGGGTTTGAGTTGTCCTACAACACAATTGCTAGGCAATTATTGTCTGCGTCAAGTATATAAGTATGAAAAGATGAATATTTGCTAGCCTAAGGATTTCTCAAAGAATTCACTATAGACACGTACTCAAATCAGACCTTTTTTGGAGACAAGTTATTTGGTCAATGTTGAAGTTTACCAATCTTTGGTCACAGTGGTGAGTCACTACTTCAAACGTCCTTAGTGAGAGGTAGGGAAAATTGAAAAATATTTCCTACCTTTAAACACAGATGAAGGCTTAAAATTGAGCTGCTGGCGAAGATCTGACCTTAGGAGTTTGAAATTTAATGTTAGCATGTTACAAAGAAACACTGAATTGTTTGCAATCATATCCAAACTGTTTCTACTACTATAAAACTCATTTGGAAAATTTTACTTATGCAAGTAGCATTAAACTAAAATTCTAACATATAATTAATCTTGATGATAGATCACATGGTGCAATCCAGAACATCAATTTAAAAAAAATCATTGTTTTCCCTCCAAAATCATATTTTAAAGAAAAAATTGATTTATTTTCCTTGAAAAGGTCAAAGTTAGGGGCATGTGTATTTGTGATGTTTCATAATCATTTCAAACCGAATTATTTCCTTTTATAATTGACAAAGTGAAAGGTGACAAAGTATTGGGCTTCTCTAAATGCTTGAAAAAGGCTCTTACTGGAATTGGAGGAATCACTTTTATCATTTTAGCAAAAGGCCACCTTCAACGGCAAGGACAAAATTAACGGCTTTTGTCATTTTTACACACTCAATGACATTGACAAACATGTGGTACATTTGTAGCACTAGATTTTTATAACCTTTCTCAAACAGATTGGATTATCTGAAGGGCCTTAAATATTGTTGAAAAAAGAGAAGACAAAAGTTTGGTATCAACCAACATCCTTTTGTGCTAAAAAGTCTAGAGCTTAAGCACACTATCACAATAATTTCACATCTATGGTTCTATGGAAGACCAAAACTGAAACAATCGAGGATTGAGAAACTAATGAAAAACTTTCCAAACATGTGACCCAACACAAATCACTCGTAAACGTGCAAGATGGAACTTAATTATCTCAATCAAAATATGACAATGAGTTGAAAAAGTGCTTTAATACTCCACAATTTGGAATAAATCAATGACTTATGCCCCTAGTGCTTACAATTTGAATTTGGCAAACCATGCAGCCCAACACAAATCAATCATAAACATGCACAATGGAACTCAATTATCTCAATCAAAATATGAGAATGATTTGAAACAATGCTTTAATATTCCACAATTTGGAATTGCATCAATGACTCCTGCCACTAGGGCTTACAATCTAAAGTTAGCCTCAGCCTCGGATTATAACACAATTCCTGCACTAAACAAGAGTGACTTCAAATACTAACTTCCTTCAACTAATATTACTCTAACAACTTTCTTCGAACTGCTAGGCAACAACCTAGTTGACTACTAGCACCTGCTACTGCTCTTACTTATTTGACGACGTTTTTATAGTGAAAATTGATATAGTGAGCCTGTGCCAACCAAAAATCCACGCACTTAGGATAAGCATCATGGCTGCAACATTATATAATTTATCCATTAAAATTTCATTGGAATTGGATGCATGCTATGAAACATGTAAATGGCTTCCTCCTCTTGTTCAGTAAGATATATGTATGTAAACTCAATGTTGCTCTAACAATGAACTACCCTAGAGCCAATAATGCCACTAATTAAATTAGTTGTTGGCATGAAGCTCAAAATCATGATACACATCTTATAAACCTCTTTAAGCTAATTTGGCAGGCCACTACTTATAATATACATGAAATACAAAAGTAGACATGTGGATATGCTCTAAATATTCAAATGATGCTCTGGTTGAAATCTCATGATGTTCTGATGCATATGGAATACCACACAGTTGATTCTATTTGTTGTTCTAAGAGCACTATTTGATGACTTAAAGATAATTAAAGTAGGATGGAGTTCAGAGATTTAATATCAGCTCTATTCTTCTAGAAAAGAGCATGACAAAGAGATTTCATTTGGTATCTTAATATCTATCTCCCCATCTGATCATTTTCTTATTTGTAACTTCAGAACTACCTCACACAAAAGAGGTCCTATCAAAACCATCTAATTTTCTTTTAACTTGAACACAGTTTAAGAGTTCCAACCAAAGACTTAGTGAATGTTTAAGGGTGTATGGATGGTGGAGTCTCCCATTGCAAAAGTTGAAGTTAATGAGGGGTGCTAGAATGGTTACTAAAGCTAGGGAAAAGAACTTAAGACTACTCATAAAAGGTAAGATATATGGATGACCCTAGAAAGATAGCTTGTTGATAAAGAAAACCAACCTTGAGAGGTTTCATATACTGGTATGAAGAAACCCAAGAGCGAGCACCAGAAGGAACATGGAGTTAAAGGAATCAAACTCTTTGTGTCCTCAAAGAAAACATGCAGAAAAATAAATTTGCCTTGATTATAATGGGCATTGATAAGGTCACCTCTGCATTGAAAATTTGAAAGAGATGGAAAATAATTCTCTTGTTCCTTTGCAATGAGCAACAAATGGAACAATGTTTTGAGGAAATCATAGCACACACATGTTAGAGCTACATCCCTTAGAACTAGAAGGTTGGTTTGAAGATAAAAATCTAGCTCATTCCTTGAATATAGAAGAGAAGCAAAATGTCCTTAGCTTTTTATGTACATAATGCTGCTCATAGGGCTACTCTATGATAGTCCCAACCAGTGCTAAGAGGGGAGGGGTGAATCAAAACTTATAAAAACCTTTTTTATTCGCTGAATCCACTAAAGTAAACTTACATCACAAAAGGCAAATAGATTTAAGCAAATAATAACAATAAGTAAACAATCACAAAGTGACACCAGATTTATCACGTGGAAACCCAGTTAGGGTAAAAACCATGGTGTGAGGAGACCTCACAAATTTTGTACTCTCCTGGAGTACACCTTGTTAAGAGCTTTCCCATTTAAAGGATAAAAATGCACTTGCTAGATGCGACCCAGTTAAGGGATTTGTTACAATAAGGTCTGCTAGGACCTGCCTGGTTAAAGGACTTTTAAACACCTTGAGAGATGTCACCCGGTTAAGGGATTTTGATACAAGGGACTTGTTAGAGTCCACCCAAATACTGAGATTTGTCTATTGAAGTTTGCTAGAAAACAATAGAAGTGTGATCTTTACAGATGGCTTTGCTTAGCCTGATAAGATCTCTATTTGTGCTCAACTGAGAATCAACACTGATCACCGCAAGTGTATTCTCATCTACTGTTGTGCTATTTTGCACAATCTATTATCTCTCTTTCTTTACTTTCTTTTACCCCGGCTTTTGTAGCATATAGGTTCACTCTTTTTTTTTGGCAGAATGAAGGCAACTTTTATTCACAACAGGAATAAGAATATATATGGATTTGTTGTCCTAACTGCTCCTCAAATGCATGACCTAATCTTGAGTTCTTACGAATACATCACTCAGTTGAGTATTGGTTCCCTAAGCAAACATCCAATGCATGCTCTAGCTTTATCCACTTCATGAAGAAAATGATAGTTGCGTGTTAGGCAACCTTCCTTCATAGGAGATAACACTTTGATTTAAAGCCACTGAATCCAGTTTTAAATCCTTCAGTCATGGCTCAAGAAACGATTGATTCCGGCTTCAAATCCTTTACCTGCGCCTCAAACTGATCACCAAGACAACTCAAGATCACCTGGATTTACTGCGATAAATGCCGGTAGAAAAAGTTGGTTGGAACAGATAGTTGACTATGACTTCCTCGGTTCATATCGGAGTCTTATAATATATCGGTTGAGTTCTTCATGTTATAAACAGATAAGAGTCTCTGACCTGCTATTGTCTCTTTCTTGGCTTACCGATTGCACGTCCTCAGTGTGCTTCCTTTTGCGCAGATTACCAGTTGCACTATCCTGGTTGTGTTATAGACACTAGTTGGAAATTGTCTATACCGGTTGTAGTTCGGTCCTTGGTTGGTACTGGAATACTCTCTTCCCTAATTGAGTGCATTGCTCGGTTACTGATGCTTAGTGTAGCGACCAGTTACAATGGATTACAGTTGTTCTTTTCTTTCCAAACCAGCCTCTCATGATGTAGATTTGCTTAGAGCTTCAGCTTGTATAGAGATGACAAATCTCTATCTCTTTTGCCAATCAATGACAATACTTGGACCGGTAGAGAGTTTACTGATTACCATCATTTTATGCTAACACTCTAGCAATGGTAGCCATTGGACTAAAGTGGCACGAAGGGCTAATGCAGCTGTACTGGATTATATATAGAATGTTGTGTGGGATGAAGATAAATCTTTTCATCACAAAAATGAGCATGGCATAAAGCACTATGGAAAATGAATCAATCATTCATTGTAAAACTGACTCTAACTGGTAAGAAAATTGCTAAAATAGAGCTTGCAGACCATTAACCTTAAAAAATGTATCACACAAGATTACTAGTAAGGTTAGGGTCTTGGATTTAAGAATGTTGCCAATGAAGTCGTGCAATGGGATGAGTCAAGCATCCTTGAGGAATCTGATCTTGCAGTGAAAGATCAGTAATTATTCTGATCAATGTTCACTTTCACAAGGAATATAATTATTGAGATGGATTCTCATTCTTATTATGCTCCATTGATTGGGCTTTGGTGTAGAGTAGTTTTGCATCAATGCACTTCAATGATGCTTCATCATTACAAGTGTACAGTAGCTCTTCTTAAAATATATATATACACTATATAGTAAGGGCTTCCCCTCAGCTCACTTCATCTTGGGTAGTATTCAACAAACATCCTCAAAGTGTTTTTGTCCTTTATTAAACAAATAATGCAGAAAACATACGCAAACTTTGACCAAGGAACACCCATTAGAAAACATCTAAGCTCAATTATCTATGAGGGACAAAATAAGGCCAAAATGCATAAAGGGAGCTAGGATTCAAGGACAACTAGAAGTGGTCAAATGGGATGCCAACATTGGCTCTAGTTGGGGACGTGTTTCTTCCAAGCATAAGGAGAATCCAACTATATCAAGGAGAATCCAACTATGTCTGGGAATAAACCACAAAAGGGGCACCAAGACAACTTATACTTCATCATGACTAGCACAGATCATGATTACACAAAGACACACAAAATATATACAAGACATAGCAAAAAATAAGAATACAATATACATGGCAAGACCAATACTTAAAAAGCATTGTAATCCATGTATCGTGAACCAACAACCTCCCAAAATTTTTGGCCAAGCTCTTGTGGTAGTATGTACTATGCACTACCATAACCTTCAACAAATTCAGACAACCTTACCACAAGCCATATTCTTATCTCTTTGAAACATCTGAGTAGAAGCATATCATCATCCTTCCACATTAGCAAATTATTTTGGAGGTGCAACTCACATGTGCCCAACTGATTGTAATGCATTAGAATATTGACCCATTAGTCAAATATTCATTACATTCATCTCAATGAGCTAAGAAAAGGGAACCCTAAGCTAAAACTTCCCAAAAAACATACAAATGGAATCACAAAGATATTTAGTTGTAAGAATTATTTACAATATTACCCTCCTTGAGATTCACAAACATTTGCTACTCTAATGGGTTAATGGCCATTTGATTTGTAGAAGTTAAAACCTTGGAAGCTTATCTGGCTTGCGGTCATATGGAAATGTGAAATGACCAACCGTTTTGGAAATAAACTAGCATATTGGGAACTTTATTGATTGCCACATTGCTTAAAAAATTGAGGACCTAATAATGTGTGGATAAGGCGTGCAAAGAAAGCTTAATCCCCAAAACCCACTTAAATGGCAGCCTAGAGCTTGCATGGAAGCCATCCACATCAGAAACATAACCATCAAATTAATGGTGGCATGGCATTCCTCATCCTCTACCACTTTAAATATATTTGAATCTACACCCTTAAGATCGACAACTATATCTAGGTGGGAACACCCCTTTGGAGTAGTTGCCACATCAAATCTAGTCATTAATGTAAAGTTGAGATGTATAGAGGGGTAGGTGAGAATAAAGGAAAATCTAAGAAGTTGGGAATCGGGGATACCATGGAACTCATGCCACAAAGGATATAGGTAAAGGGATGACTGAAATTTTGACTTCGAGAGGTAACTCGGTATAAAGGGTCAAGGATTAAAAGGTTCAAGGAAAAGCTTGCCAATCAAGAAATGTGAAAAAGTTTGATAAGGACAAGGGAAAGAACAAAGACTAGGAGTAAGGAATGGTAAGGAGAACTTTGAAATCTCACCTAAAAGTGGGGACAAAAGTGGGGGTGGGGCAAAGGTATGCCTAATGGGAAAGTTCAATAACTTGATAGGGTAAGAGGAAAAGTCGAAGTTGGAAGAACATACATACCAAGAAGGGAAATTTTGACATAAGCATAGTTCTCAAAAATGTGAACATAAAATCTTCACACTTGGAACTTTTGGGACCTTTGCAACTTCCAACACATGATAGGCACATGGGGGATAATGGAGAACACATATGCAAACTTTGACCAAGGAATACCCATTAAAACATCTAAGATCAATTATCTATAAGGGACAAAATAAGGCCAAAATGCATAGTAGGGAAGGCTAGGATTCAAGCAAATTAGAAGCAGTCAAATGGGATGTCAACATTGGCTCTTGTTGGGGACATGTGTTTCTTCCAAGCGCAAGGAGAATCCAAGTCTCTCTAGGAGTAAACCTCAAAAGGAGGCACCAAGGAGTGGACCAAGATAACTTACGCTTCATCATGACTAGCAAATATCATGACCACACAAAGCCACACACAATATATACAAGACATAGCACAAAATAAGAACACAATATACATGGCGAGACCAATACTTAGAAAGCATTGTAATCAATGTATTGTGAACACAAAATTTTTGGCCAAGCTCTTGTGGTAGTATGCACTATGCACTACCATAAGCCTCAACAAATTTATACGGCCTTGCCACAAGCCATATTCTTCTCTTTGAAACATCTGAGTAGAAGCCTGCCATCATCTTTCCACATTAGCAAATCCTTTTGGAGTTGCAACTCACATGTGCCCTGCTGATTGTCATTCTCTCCAAAGGGGCAATTTATATTGTCTAGGCAAAATTTATCATCCCTACACCTTGGATCATTCTAGAGCTAGCAAAAGGTGGATGCATAATTGGAATTTGCATCATTTAACTCTATTGCATCCACACTTGCACCAATATTTTCAATGTATATCATCTTGTTGCTCCATTGTGCACACATCCACTTTTCATCATGTGAGGAAAATTGGTTAATAAAATGGGTCATTCCTATCTATCTTCACTCATTTAGAGCACAACACCAACAACGGTGTAGGATTTGATAGAGTAGTAAAGATGGAAAGGTTCAAAATAATCCAAGCATACCAAGGTTGGTGCATCCTAGACAGCTTCCTTGAGTTGCACATATGCATCAACCAATTCCCTTCTCTAAGCGATTGATTCTTCAATCACATCCTCAATTGGAGCAAGGCAAAGGAAGAAATCAGCGATGGTATGATCTTCTTCATTGTGACTTCCGAAGAAAAAATCTAGACAAGCATCAACATACAAGACTTGATTTGTGGTGTTATAGTCATCTTATTTAATGTGTAGGTGTCTCTCTTCCCTTTCTAGGATGATCTCTTCACATGATAAGTCCATTTGAATATGTGGGAAGATCAAGTCATTTGCACCAAGTATGCAAGGCATGACTTGACTACAAGAAGGAATGTCCAGTTCCTCCTCTTTCTCAACACATTTCACTTCCAATAGCTAGTTTTAGATTCAATGTACCTCATTAATTGGATTTGCTTCATGTGGAACTTCATGATCTATTGGCACATCTTTCTTTTTCACTACTCATAATTGCATTGGACTTTACTTTCTCTATCACGCATAGTTGGCAGACGCAAAATTTGCTACTCAGCAAAGCCTTGGCAAAAAACTCAACAACTTTCAAAATTGCTTGAATTTCTTTAAAAGCACATGTTTTTGCAAAATTCAATGACAAATTGTATCCAATGATTCCATAAATGAGTACAAAAGTGTTTTCTATTTAATTTGATTCATTTGTATACAAATTGAGTACAAAACATCATCGTCATGCGGAATGCTAATAAAATAGTTAGCTAGCAACTATTATGACTTTATGATGATTTCTTTTGAAAATCCTCATCATAATTGAATAATTCATAAATTGCATATTACAATAATTTACATCTTCCTCTTCCATGGTGGAAACTTGGGGAGAGGTTCTTCAACTTCTAATCCTTGCACTTTGTGGCAGCTCCTCACTCAACATTGAAGGTTGTGTTTGTGGATCCAAGTCAACCTCTATCTTGCTGCTAGAAGGCAATGACTCCTCAGCCTTATCAATGTCATCCAATGACAATCTAGTACCTTCTTTTTTCATAGCCAAATCCCCAATTGCTTTTCTTGTGCAAAGCTAAAGGTCATATTGTATCTTATAATATTAATGCCATTTGAATCTTTGATATTGATAGTATGATACTATATCAATGAACTTATGATAGTGATAAAGATAATCATCTAAGTTGTCAATTATTGTCTCCACTCCCAAACCCTCTCATTGTAATCAAATTTCTTACATGACAAGAAATCCCAATAATTAGTAGGGATCTTGGAGTAAGGCCCCAGTGAGGTCGATGGGCAGCACCCCTCATGAGGGACCATGGGATCAATGGGTAGTGTCCCTTAAGAGGTCCAAAGGGAATGCTCCTAGCACATTCCCTATTGTGATATAAGATAGGTCAAGGGGTAGAATTTAGGCTTTTGAAACCACTCAAAAATTTATGTCACAAAATTTTCAAAATTTTATGACTTGAAGGAGAAATTAGGTATTTGGCACACTTTTGCTTATAAAAATGTTTTTAAACAATGATTTTTTTTTTTGTTTAGTCAAGGACTCACCGAGTTTTTTGAAAAAACTTGGGAAACGTTAAACAAATACATGCTAAAAAAATCTATGATTTTTTTGTTAAGTTAGCAAACAAAATATCTGGTGAGTACTCACTGAGTTTGCCAGCTATATTATCACCTTGGTAACACTGTTGTTCCTTAATCTTATCCTTTGTATCTTCTTACTGTTGTAAATAGAATTTCCATCAGATGTAGCAGCAATATCACTTTATTGTGCAAGCACATGTATGGCCTTTTGCTGATATGAATCTTGGACCTACACTATTGTTGCATCTACATGAGCTATTTTGTCTTCAGATTGTGACTTGGAATTATCAGTTGGCTGGATGAGTTCCTTTAAATGTTCAATACTGTGCATAGGCAACTCATATCGATCTACCCATGTTCTCCATAACAACTTGGATCTGTTGCATCAGAGTTACTATATTCATCTTCTTCTTCCATGGAGTCGTATCCTAATGCATCATACCAATCACTCTCATCTTTATAGTCCGCCATATAATATTTCTCACAAGATAGATCATCCTCTTTTCTCGTTTAAAAGGTATTTGGATTCTTGGGAATGACAAATTGAGTTTTCTACTATTCCAACTCTACAGGAAGTTCTTGTTCAAGGTGATACAACCTGTTCTTCCTATTCAACTTCTTGACATGACATCTTGGGAAGAATAGGATATCAGCCAACAACATGTGTTCCCACATTCTGATGTCTTGTGCCAAAATTTTGCACATTGTATAATATATCCCCATTTATCCTACCACGAAGCATATGATTTCTTTCTAGCTGAGCTTCCTGCAATTCAACTGTTACCATTTGTTTTTGTGCCTTATTCTAACGTGATTTAGCACTTCATACAATGTCTCTTCATAAGTTATAACTATATGACTGTTGGGAGAAATGGAATACTAGTGAGAAGAATGTGCATCATAGCATTTATCCCATTCTCTTCTAGAATCAAATAATACCTTCTTATTTCATAACCGGACCTATGGATTTGCCTATGTTTCTTTATTACGCTATCATCCGAATCTTCAAAATTTTACAAGTGTTGATCTCTTGAATCAAGAATAAAAAATTTCTACCTGAAGTACCTACTTCTAAATCTGGAAAGGTAGGTGTGAATGACATACTATGATTTTGAGCTTCCCGTGATGGGCACTGTCTTCATCCAAGAGCTGAAACTTCATCTTGTTCTTTCTTGTAATTGGGCTGCCTCATCCTCTCCATATTCAAGTCTTTTGATTTACTAATTGGTTTTGAGTTTAACTAAAGCAAAGTCTCCAATCTTCACTTGGAAGAGACAAACCTTTGCACGGCAGCTGAAACTTCAAAACCCCAGGCAAGAACTTACTTCCTTGTTTTCTTCCTATGCCATTTTGTTGGTGTCAGTTGTAGACCCGTAAACTAGACATTGGCAATACTCTTCACAATATTACCAGGGTCTTCAATATGAGAACAATATCTCGCATCCCCAATAATGGTATCATTATGTCAGTACACAAAGTTGTAGTTCTGAAATCCCTAAAGCCAAGTGTTTCTCTGAGTGCCAAGGTTTTCAAACTCAGAGCAACAAATCTCTTGCTTTTGATTTGGCAGGACAACACTAAAACAGTTTACTAAGGTAGGTACAACCTTCTTCACTTCAGACTAAACTTGACCCAAGGTAGCTTCCCTAGAAGTAATTTGAATAGGATTAAACATAATTAAAGATAGACAATAGTACCCATTGTACATTTGACCCAAAGAGCTCACTAGACAAAGGACTAACCTCCTAGTATAACCACCATTAAGCTAATATGCACATCATAACATGACAGCTAGATATGGGTATGCACAAAATGACTCTCTGAGATGGTAACTGCTATGGATCGCTGAAGGCATTTTTCCTAATAATTCTGAATCATGATGTACATACAATCTACTTCCTACTTCTACTCTACTAGTGTAAGATGTTTTCAACTTAGGTGCACAGTACATCATTTATTCCAAAAACAATGCCTATTTCATTGGGTTGCAAAGTCCAAGCATACCATAAGAAACAACAAATTGAAATTACAAAGGAATATTAGTTATGCATACCCACACATCAGAAAAAATGATAAGCAATCAAACATTCTTAGTTATTATAAAATGATCATTACATAGCTTGAAATGCATTAACATGATGTCTCATTCATCAAATATTCATTACATTAATACCAATGAACTGGCGAGAGAAAACCCAAAGCTAGAACTTCCCAAAAAATCTACACAGAAAACCATGGAAACATTTAACTGCAAGAATCATTTACAATATTAACCTCCTTGATATAGACAAATTGCAGGAGGTGAAACATTAGAAGCTCGTTTGGCTTGTAAAATGATTGACCTTTTTAGAAAACGAACAAGCATAGATGGCACTTTGTCGATTGCCTAATTGCTTCGAGAATTGGGGAACTAGCAGTCAATAGATGAGGTATGTACGACGAACTTGGATCCCATGAAAACCAAAGAAATGGCAGCCTAAAGCTTGCATGGAAACCATGCATGTGATGTCCCTTTTGGGGATATTACTATATTTTACCGGGTACCCTAAAATCACAAGTTCAATCAAAATAAGAGATATAGTTCATTCCGAATACAAACTTACCAATTAAAATAATATTTTTCAATGTAAATCTTGTTTTAGGTCCTGCAATCATGTTAGTCAACAATTGAAATGTTAGGAAAGAAACCAACTATTATTATAAGGGTTAGGAAACCAATAACATATAAATGCATATATAATCAATTGTATTAATAATCATCCCAAGGCATATTCCTTTAGTAACCATATTAGGAATTAGCTAGAAACTTCACAAACCTCGAAGATAGTGATCCTTGTATGTCAAGAGCATGTGTGGAAAATGGTCCACTTTATCCCTCAATGCACCTTGGAGGCACTCCATCCTCCTCGATCAAGCCCACAAGCACTAATTAACCTCGCAGCCCTTGAGTGCTCCATCTCAAGGTGACATGCTTGACAAGAGCATGAGGCTACCTCTTCCACCAATACCAGGAACACAAATAAGCCTCCTGGCTCACAAGCACACCATCCTAGGGTGGCATGCTTGATGGAAGGTAGGTTAAATCCTCACCTCTCATGAACTTAAAAGGTTGATTGGTCTTTCCTGTTTTGCAACCATTCCTATCGAATTCTAAATAGATTAACTATAGGAATATGTAATAATATATTTATCAATTAGAAATATCAGTGATCTTACTTAAATTTGAAAACAATACCTAAATTAGAGAATAATGCAATTATATCAATTACCCTTATATACATTTCAGCAAAATATAAACTATTGCATTCATATTCTCATATCACATTTCCATACATAAACTTACTAATTTGAGGCTGCTAATATTAAATCAGATTCTGCTCTTTATCGTCTTATTTTCTGATTTCAGATCAAATGATTATTTGAAATTTCCATTTGATGGCCTTCAACTCAGCCTCCCACTCCTTTTTTATATCTTTCATTTTTGAGTGTGTGTGTGGGGGGGCGCTGGGGGGGCTTTACAGTTCTTACTTTGGATAGATACGTCTTCCTTATACAACCGCTGGCATTTTATTAACCCCCGATGCCTCTTGATTAATAATAATGAAAGGAAGTGCCGAAAATGGTAAATTCCAGTTGGCTTCTTTTGAGGCAATATTGCCAACAGCCTTAAATTATTATTGCCAATATTTATTGCCAACAAAATAGTCAGCATTCCTTAAATAATTATTGCTAATATTTATTACCTAACTGGGTTGGCCTTGCACTAATTAATTGCTGACTATTATCAGTCGTAGTAATTATTTATTAAGTGTGACCTGCTTAATATATTTTACTTCTTTTCTTACGGTGGGCATGACAATCCACATAAAAAATGTAACCATTACATTAATGGTGGCATGGTATTCCTCATCTCTAATTTTGAAAGAGTGCATGAAAGGGAATGTCAAAAGTCAAGGATTGGAAATACCATTGAATTCATGCCACAAAGGATACAGACTATAGCTTTGACTTGTAACTTAGTATCAAGGACTGAGGAGTCCAAGGTCGGACAAAAAGCATGCAAGTAGGGAAAAGTGTTGAACTCGGATAAAGACAAGGGAAAGAGTGAAGGTTGGGAAGATGTGATGGGAAAGAAAACTTGACATGGTGGGAAAAGGTATGTCTAAATGGGAAAGTCCAATATCCCAACAAGAACAAAGAAAGGTGTAGTTGGAAGGAAAGACTACCAAGAAGAGAAACTCCAAAACTCTAGCATAAGCACAATACTTAGAAATTTGAACATAAAACCTCCATACTGGAAATTTTGGGACCTTTGCAACTTCTAACACACGATAGGTGTGTGGGTGACAAAGGTAAATAACACATATGGAAACTTTGACCGAGGGAAATCCAATAGAAAATATCTCAATTTGAAAACTATGATGGGAGAAAATAAGGCTAAACTGCATAAAAGGGACTAGAAATCAAGCACAATAGGACACAAACAAATGAGGTGCCAGTTGATTGCAGTTTCTCACTTAGCATCACATATGAAGCTGCCTTCTACAACCAGATTACCATGTCCAACAAATAATTAACCTTCTTGTTTCATGTCAGTGGAAACAAATCAAGACAAATAGAACTCCATGCTTAAATATATTTGTTTTTTTATCTATATTAAGCATTCCAAGTGAAATCCCTCTCTTGGTTTGAGTGAAACTAATGTCAATGTCATAACTAGTTCGTTTCCAAAAATAATATTGCTTCAACATGGTGAGCATATTATATTGCAGAATAAATACTTGTATGAATTAAAGCACTCGAGCATTTCGAATTCAAGTTTTCAATTCTAAAACAAGGCATGACAATAGAGATTGAAGACCAATATAGTTAAATCTTCAAGAAACTTTTAAACAAATTGTACATTGGATGTAAGGAATCCTTGACAAGAGCACCATATTTGTACTTGATTCATGACTACAAATATTATATCTTTGTCCAGATTAACTTCAATGTAAAATCAACGACAACAATAACAAAATTATTCACGATAATAGTAAAATAATAACAATTGCAATAAAGTAATAAAATTAATGAAAAAGTCTTTTGATAACAACCGGACTATTTCCCCCTAGAAAATGTTACCTTGATATATTGCAGAGCCGTCTCAGTAGCCTTCCTACAATTTGAAACTAGAGCTTCATCCACCTCATAGGAGGTTACCCTGATTTAAAAAATTTAAGTTACCTAGTTCACCCCCTTAGCCCTCTGGACCAGGCGAAGTTTGAACTAGTTTGTGGTCCTAGTCTAGCTCGCCTGTGGGTTCGACCAAGGTTCGAACCCAGGCAGGCTGGTTTGTCAAGACCGAACCTAGGTCAAACCAGGGCAGACCCAGGTAGAACAAGTGTGAACCAGGTACAGTTCCACTGAGAAACATTCTATAATTTAGTGCGGATAACAATTATTACAGAATTTGAATAAGATCTTTAACATTACAAAACAAAATTTGTAGAAATTCAGATATTTGAATCATAGGCTTTTGCAGTCCGTTTTGGGGCATCCTGCTCATCTGCAATAGTTTAGAGGGTTTGGCAGTTGTTCTCAGTGTGTCTCTGTCTACAGAGAAGGGCAGCTCAATTATCCAACATCAGGTTGGATGTTTTTGTGATGATTTATGTTCAGAGGTTTTGCAGGTTTAGGGAGGGTCAGTGGAAGAGTCCGTGGCAAGCTCTACTCTCTTGTTGCATACCATTCTGAACAAGGGGACAGCTTGCTCTATTTTTTATTAGGCTATTCTTGGTCATTAACATTGTGCAGATCTAGGAAGGGTCTCAGCAGCAGCAGAATGTTCTGAAGAATTTGTGACCAAAAAATAGCAGTTAGACGATGACCATTAAGGGAGGGTATTAGAATATTATAATGTTTCTTTAATGGTCATCTTAGTTAGTCTTTAGTTTATTAGGTAGTTTCTCTTTCCGTCTTTAGTTCACAATTGTTTCTTTTAGAAACCTCGTCTTTGTAAATCTATATAAGAAGCTTTCATCTCCTCCGTTTAATACAACAACATCAATTTACCATAACATCCTCCTGAGAGCCTTACATAGAATAACCTTCGACCCAAACAAATTGAGAACTAATGAGACCTTAGGACTTATACTTTTGCTCAAACTGAGACCAAGAACTCTTGGTTGGTGGGATATAATATGACCCACTTCTTTCACAACGAAGCCTAATGTCCTGAAAAATACATAAATAGGCTTCAGCTGCTCATTAGCCTTGCATGTAAGAACAGATGGGTTTCTGCAAATGGTATTCCTCACCTGGTCGGGAGTGAATCCCAAGTCCCTGAAAAAATTGACTACCTGTTGGGCTCTCTCAGTAGATTTTCTTCTGAGGAAGAAAACCCGCACTCCTCCATTAACAGTTGTTTCATGGCATTATAGTGCCGCTCTTCTTTTTCCTTTCCCTGTTCTATTTGTGGCTGTGACTAAAACTGCTTTCTGGGTGCAGCATTGCATGATATTATGAACGAGTGCTTTGAGTAAACAAGCGACACTGCTTGAAATCTAATCGGCAGAACACAAAAATCAGGATTGCCAAAACCAATACCATTGTATGAGATAAAATTTATTATGAAGCAGAAACAATTGTGAATGAAAAATGATGAGCTCCTCGATAGCATAAACATCAGGAGGAGTTAAAATAAGTCGTCCATTAAAGATAAGCTGGAATTACAATTCCGTCCAAACCTTATTTTAATCAAATGTTATGGACATTAAAGTTCTATAGTAATTTGGATATGTGATTTCTGCATTCATTAACTGTTTTCACCCTGAGATATATTCGCAACGATTCAATTTTGAAGAAAAGATGTGAGGGTTTTACTTCTGAAGTATTTGTAGTCAATGAACGTATAAAATAAAGAGCTTTTTATTAAGGAGTTTTTTTATAAAAAATAAAAATTAATAGATTTATAGCATTGTATTGTTGATCCTATGTTAAAGGTACATGGTATAGAAAGCACAAAGTTTGTGTTAGGTAAAAGAATTATAGATGAGAAAATCTAATATTATACAAGTGTTGATCTCTTGAATCAAGGAATAAACAACGTCATAAACAACGTCTACCTGAAGTGCCTACTTCTAAATCTAGATAGGTAGGTGTGAATGACTTACAACTATTCCGAGCTTCCCATGATGATCAATGCCTTAATTAAGGCAAGAGATGAAGCTTCATCTTGTTCTTGCTGGTATTTGGACTTCTTTCTTCTTTCCATATTCAAGTCTTTTGATTGACTAATTGGTTTTGAGTTTAACAGAATCAGAGTTATTCACTTGGAAGAGAGAAATCTTAGCCCAGCGTCAGAAACTTCAAAACGCTAGACAAGAACTTACTTCTTTCTTTTCTTTCTATGCCATTCTGTTGGTGTAAGTTGGTACGCCATCAAACTAGACATTGGCAATACTATTCACAATATTACCAGGGTCTTTGATATCAGAACAATATTTAACAGTCCCAACAATGGTGCCATTACGTTGATGCACAAAGTTGTAGTTCCAAAACCCCTAAAGCCAAGTTGTTCTATGATTGGCAAGGTTTTCAAACTACGAGCAACATATCTCTTACTTACGCTTTGGCAGGACAACACCAAACCAATTTACCAAGGTAGGTCAAACGATTCACAATATTACCAGGGTCTTCGATATGAGAACAATATTTCATGTTACCAACAATGGTGCCATTACATTGGTGCACAAAGTTGTAGTTCTGAAATCCCTAAAGCCAAGTTGTTCTTTTAGTGCCAAGGTTTTCAAACACTGAGCAACAAATCTCTTACCTATGATTTGGCAGCACAACACTAACGAAGGTAGGTAAAACCTTCTTCTACTTCAGGCTCAACTTGACCCAAGGGAGCTTCCCTAGAAGTATTTTGAATAGGATTAAACACAATTAAAGATAGGCATGGTAACCAGTGTCACTTGACCCCAAAAGCTATCGCTAGGTCAAGGACGAACCAACTACTATAACCTCTATTAAGCTGATACGCACATGACAACATGACAGCTAGATATGGGTATGCATAAATTTTAAAATGACTCTATCAGATGAAAACTACTATGGATCGCTGAAGACATTTTTCCTAATGACGTTGAATTTTGAAGTGCATACAAACTACTTCCTGCTCCTACTCTACTGGTGTAAGATGTTTTCAATTTAGGTGCATGGTGGATCATCTCTTCCAAAACAAGTGCCTATTTCATTGTGTTACGAAGTCCAAGCATACGTTGAGGAACAACAAATTACAATTACAGAGGACTATGAGCTATACATATAATAGACCATAAAAGTGATATCAAGCAATTAAACGTTCTTAGTTATGATGAAATGACCACTGCAAAGCTTGTAATGCATTAAAATGATGTCTCATTCATCAAATATTCATTACATTCATACCAGTGAACTGGCGAGAGAAAATCCCAAGCTAGAACTTTCCAAAAATTCTACAAATAAAACCATGGAAACATTTAACTGCAAGAATCATTTGCAATATTAACCTCCTTGATATTAAATTGCAGGAGTTGAAACCTTAGAAGCTCTCGCTTGCAAAATGATCGACCTTTTCAGAAAACGAACTAGAATATAAGGCACCTTGTTGATTACCTTGTCGCTTCAAGAATTGAGGAGCTAGTGGTCAATAGATGATGCATGTAAGATGATCTTGAGTGGTCAATAGATAACACATGTAAGATGATCTTGAATCCCATGAAATCCATTGAATGGGCAACCCAAAGCTTGCATGGAAACCATCCACGTCAAAAATGTAACCATCACATTAATGGTGCCATGGTATTCCTCATCCTCTATAACTTGAAATAAATTTATATCTGCAGCCTCAAAATGCCAAAATATATCTAGACAATAAAATCCCTTTGACGGCATGAAATCTGATCATTGTGGTGACCAAGGTCATGCAGAGAGGTAAATGAAGTGAGTAGTACAAAATGTGAGAATTTTGGAGTTTTAGAGATCAGGGGTCAAAGACACCTCATAAGCCATACCACTTGTCAAGGATCAAGATTATGACATACTACATGCTCAAAGAAAATGGATTAGGGTATCCTACATTTTTTACTAAGAAAGGGTATGGTAAATAAATTGTCAAGAGTCAAGGGAATTTGGAAACTTGATAAATTAATATAGTGGGAAATGTTGAGGTTCAAGAGTCAGAGATGCTTAAAAGCTCAAGCTAAAAGTAATACATTTAAAAATATTCCCATCTCTCCAACTTTAAAACTGTATGAAGGGGAATGTCAAAAAGTTAAAGCTTGGAAATACCACAGAACTCATGGCACAAAGGATAGGTACGGGGATGATCGAAACTCCAGCTTCGGCATGTAACTTAGTATGAAGGATTGAGGTGTCCAAGGTCCAAAAAAAAGCATGCAACTAGGTAAAAGTGTGAAACTTAGATAAAGAAAAGGGAAAGAGTGAAGGTTGGGAGGAAGATGTGATGCGAAGGAAACCCTGACATGAAAAGGGCATGAAGACAAGTGTCTGAAAAAGGTATGCTATGCCTAGATGGGAAAGTCCGATATCCCAACAAGAACAAAGGAAAAGGTGGAGTTGGAAGGAAAGGCATACCAAGAAAAGAAACTCCAAAACTCTAACATATGCACAACCTTAAACTTTGAACATTGAACCTCCACACTAAGAACTTTTGGGACCTTTGCAACTTCTAATGCATGATAGGCACATAGGTGACAATGGAAAACATCACATATGCAAACTTTGACCAAGGGAAATCCATTAGTAAATATCTCAAATTAGTTTATCTATGATGGGAGAAAATAAGGCTAAAATGCATAAAGGGGACCACAATTCAAGCACAATTGGACGCAAACAAATGAGGTGCCAATAGGGTGCAGTTTCTCAATTAGCATCACATATGAAGCTGCCTTCTGCAACTGGATTAGCATCTCCAACGACTAATTTACCTTTTTGTTTCATTTAGGGTGGAAACAAATCAAAGACAAATAGAAATCCATGCTTATATGTATGAGTTTGTAATCTGTATTAAGGATTCGAAGTGAAATCCCTCTCTTAGTATGAGTTAGTAATCTGTACTAATGTCAATGTCATAACTGGTTCTTTCCAAAAATAATATTTCTTCAACCTGGGGAGCATATTATATTGCAGAATAAATACTTGCATAAATTAAAGCACTCGAGAGCATTTCCCAATCAAGAGTGCAATTCTAAGACAGGGCATGACAATAGATATTGAATACCAATACAGTAAAATCTTCAAGAAACATTTAAACAATTTGTACATGGATGTAATGAATCCTTTAGAATATCACCATACTTGTACTTGATTCATGACTACAGATCTTATATCTTTCTTAATAAGATTTGCAAGAGTAAGAAATTTAGTGGACGAATTCTTATGATAACAACCAGACTATTTCCCCCTAGAAAATGTTACATCGATATATTGCAGAGCCGTCCAGCAGATTTCCTACAATTTGGAAACTGGAGCTTCATCTGCCTCATACGAGGTAGGGGCATGATTTGCTAACTGGAACATCCATTTGCCTCATCGGAGGCAGGCCAACAGTTCTAAGCATAGCTATGAATGAGGCTTGAACTTGGATGAAGGTAGCAAAAGTCACAGCTTTATGGTCAATCTACTAACTCACTCAAGCCCACTTTCTCAAATGATTAACCTCGGAGACCTAACGGATCTTCAGGGTATTTCAATATCAACAGACTTGCCCTTTTATTGTCCATATAATCTTTTAGCTTCGGGACTGTCCAGTAAAAACCTTTCAATGAAATCATCCTCACTCATAAACAGCATGGTAACCAAACTAATACGAGGATGCTCAGGAGATAGCGATGACTTCAAATACTCAAAAACATTATAGCGCGGCTTCAATCTGTTCTCTACACTGAAGCCTAACAATGGGGGGTATTTAACCGCAATCCTCGGGGAAAATCTTGCAGTATTTCTCAAGAAATCCATGTTCTTCTGTATTTTATCCGTAGATAAACTAAGGCACCTAGGATGCTTAAAAAGAAGTTCCGTGACCTCGGTTTTTTGATAGACCCATGTTTTCCATAAACCTCAATTTATTTTTCAGCAGTTCAATATCATAGAGAACAATCCCAGGTGCCTTCCTGAGAGCATAACAGAGAATAGCCTTTGAAACAAACAAATTGAGAAGTAATAAGATCTTAGGACTTAGATTTTTGCTTAAACTGAGACCAAGAAGTCTTGGTTGGTGGGATATAATATGACCCATTTTTTTTTTTTTTTCCAGAGAAGTCTAGTGTAGACACCTAAAAATTCTTTAGAAAATAAAGTATTTTTATTTTTTAAAATTTTTTTAATGACATTATCATTTATTAATTAATTAATTATTTAATTAATTAATTTATTTTTATATCATTAAATTTTTTTATCATAATTAAAAATATTTAATTAATAAATTTTTGCTAAAAATGTTTAAATCTTATTTAAATATTATTTTTTTATTTATTAAGTATTTAATTAATAAATTGATCAAAAATTTTAAAATAAATAATTAATTTATTTTTTGCCCAAAACTTAACCATTTTCCTAAAGACCACTAACCTCTTCTAGAATCTTCTAATCTTTCTTTAATTTCGATTAAAGGCTAATCCCATAATTTCCTAACCCTAATCCTAACTCAAGAATATTTAATTAAAATTAAATATTAATCCTCAATTCTTAATTTACTCTAGGAAAACTTTAGACTCTTTTAGAACTTTCATAATCCTTCCCTAAACCCATATAGGGGAAGTTACCTACTTTTCCTAAACTAATCTAAGTCTCCTTTGACTCCTAGTCAAACCCTTTTCCTAATGAGCCTCAAATTCATTAAAGCCTTTGAGATAAATAAAACTTTATTTATTTTCTAAAATTTCATATTTATCCTTAGAAAGCTTAAACTTTTCTAGAAACTCTTTATCCTCATCCAAAGCCTAGACTCTTCTAGAAAGTCTTCATCCTTATCTCTTTGACTCATAGTCAAACCCTTCCCCTAATAAGCCTCAAACTCATTAAAGCCTTTGAGATAAATAAAATTTTATTTATTTCTTAAATTTCATATTTATCCTTAGAAAGCCTAGACTTTTCTAGAAAGTCTTTATCCTCATCCAAAGCCTAGACTCTTCTAGAAGGTCTTCATCTTTATCCCCTTGACTCAAGACCCTAACCTTACCCCAAACTCTAACTTTTCTTCTTAACCCAAGCCCTTAAGAAATCCTATATATACTTCCTCTTCCAAGAGCAATTTATTAGCTTAGTCTTTCATCTTCATGCATTGTTATCATGCTCTTTTACTTCTAGCTCTAGCATAATCATTCCTAATTGTTAGATTTCTTTATTTTTTTAAAACTTTTTAACACATCATAGCTTAGCAATAATGGATTAACTTAGTTTACTTCATTGTTTTGCATAGCATATCATCATTATCACATCTCTATTTGGTTTAAAATCAATCTTAGCATAAACATCATTTAGCTTAGTCTTCATTTCAGTATCATTTGGATCCTTGAGGCCTTAGGGGCAAATCAAGTGTTCTATACCTGTTTTGTGTCACTTATGGGGTTCTCATGAGTTTCAATTCTTTCAAATAAGCATTAGGAACATGCTCCAAGTGCTTAGAGAGCACACCCACATCCCTTAAGCAAGAGCAAATCAAACAGTGCTTGGGTGCACCTGTTTAAGCTCTATCTGAGGTGGCTTAGTTTAAAGTTTTCTTTGTTTTGAATTGATTTAATGTTAGGTTAAGATTTAATGTTTGTTTGGCTTGAAGCTTTCAAAATAGGTATCCTCAAAAGCCTAGTCTACATTTTGGCACGCTCGGTGGGACAAATTTGCATTAGATCATCTTCATTTTGGGTTCTAAAATTAATCTTAGGAAGCATCCTAAAATCAAACTTTAGAGTCCTAAAAGAGTCATTTTTTATTTCAAAAAATAAACACACTCTTGAATGTAATAAATTGAAAAAATAAAGCATCACTATTCTTTCCTCTTTGAATTTCAGTTCAAACAAACTCAAATCTTGAATGCCTTAAAGGATTAAAACAAAGCACTTCAAAGTTCTTAAAACAACACGCCAATCTCAATCTTGAATGCTCAAAAGAAAGAACTTGCAAGCGCTCAAATCTTTTACCTTTTTGGAGAAAGAACAAATCAAAACCTTAAGCACTTCTGTCTTCAATTTCAAAGTTCAATCAAACTTAATCAATTCGGAAAAAAAAACAACTTGCTTGATGTGCGTTTAGGAGTTTTTTAAATTCTTGCAAAATCTTTGTTAAAGTAAGCAACGTGGAACATTTGGACTTGGACAAGTTCACTTATTCTACTTTTAGCGAGGCCTGTCCAGGGAGAAAAGTGTTTCCTCCTCGGAGAACGACCTTAAACCTGTATCCCCCCCGACCGGTATATAAATAAAGTGAAGGAAAAAAATACTCACTTATATCTCCTAATCCACGGGTGTTTTGTGCCAAATGCAAATGTATGGGGAAAGGTAAATATTCCTCCCCCAGCGTTGTTGGCTAGGCTCTTAAGTGAGTCACAGGCGGTCAGCATAACCGGGTATGGAGACTCCACAGAACTATTAAAAATCTGATAAAATAGAGGCTACCCTATCTACATTCGAAAGTATCAAAATCTTTGTGCAAGGACCGATTCCAAGGGGTTTACCAGGTCGCCTCAAGATTACTCACCATTTGTATTCCCTTCTAGGAGGTACCAAGTTGTGGGCAAGCGATTTTGATACTCACCTTCCTTAGGTAGATCTGTTTGAAGTGCTTGACAGTCAATACTCCGTGAAAACATTGTTGGAACATACACTTTCAAAGCTTTTTCAGAATCAAAGTCAGTTATCTTGTTTGTATCCCACAAGGTTGCTTTGTCCCTTGTGGAGATTGCTTTTCCAAAAATCTTTGTTGAAATCTATCCTTTGCCATTGGGAAATATCAAATTGATCAACAAACCCAGTTCGAGATACTCAGAACATTTTGCAGAGATACCCTTGAAATCAGATATCCAAAGAGCCTTTTGTCTCAAACCAAACTTATCAGAATTTTTCCAAGTTATCCCCAATTTGATCAAACATCTGAAAGCTAAGTTGCCCAAATCCAAAGATTATCAAAAGAAGAAAACTGCAGAAAGAAACCTTAAGAGCCATCAATCCTCTATCCAAGCAACCCAAGCAAAAGAAAAAAATCAAGAAAGACTTGATAATATTGGCTATAACACAAGAGTCAAATAGTTTGCCTACCGATTCCGAGTGAACCATCGCTACGTCAATCTTGAAAGAGAAGATTAGCTAGACCCATTGCATGTCCCAATCTACCTTCAGATCTCAAGATCCTATCTTGACAGTCCTTCATCCTAGTTTCATCCTTGCTTCATCATCAAATCCTTAGTTGCATTCTAGAGTCCTTAGCTGCATTCACCATCATCTTCCTAGCAGCATCATAGATCATCCATCTCAATTGCATTTGCATCATCTTTTTAAACAAAGCATTGTTCCATCATCCTTCACCATCTTTCCATCAACAATCCACAAATCAGAGTCCCATATCCTTTATCCAAATCCAGCATCCATTACCCAAAATCAGAACTCACCATCCTTTTTCGCCAAATCCAGAGATCCAAATCCACAAAGTACTTAGTGATCAAAACCTTTGAGTTGTTTCCATCCCTTATCCCAAATCAGAAATCATCCCCTTTGTGACAAAGCATTGGCTAAAAAAAATCCAACTTGTCCTTGCATAGCCTCATCATCTCGAGCAAGAGATTGGCTTGTATTGATAAGAATCCAGTTGACTGAAGATCATTAGTCTATCCTAGGTTGGCCAAATCCTATCACTGATCCTCCATCAAAAAAAATAGCAGCTCATTGTTGACACTTAGTAATCTTCCACCAGCATCTCACCAATCCTCCACCCAATTTTGACCCAAATCAGAGCATCCCACCAAGCCTCCATCATCACCAAGCTTTTTTACCAATCTGCCACCATCTCCCATCAATCTTCCACCATCCTTGACCCAAATCCAAGCATTTCACCAATCCTTGCATTGCATTCTAGGAATTCATCATCCTTAGAAGTTCCTTAAGCTTGCATCCATCATCCTTTAGAGTCCTTTAGGAAACATCTTGCATCCATCTAGCATCTGCATCTCCATGCCTATCGAGACAAGATTCGGATCTAGAAAAAGAAGGAACATGAATCCTTATCCAATCACCAGTTCATCTGATCCCAACATTTTTACCAGCACAATGATAGCCTATGATCCCCAAATACAAACTGGAAACACATGGGATGATCCCAATATCCCCTCAGCTCCTCTGGCAAAATAAACATTTGTGAATCATCCAGAGAATCCACCAGTAGTCAATGCACTCATAGCCCAAAACCAACAAAGCATGTTCACTAACTTTGCACAAGCGCAGACTTCCATTCCGCCATATCTCCATCCTTGCATTCCCATAAGCACTATCCAAATCCCAGCACAAGTATACTCTCCATTCATCCAACCATTCCTTGATCCAACCTTGCAAACATCTCAAGCAACCTCCACCATTCCTCTTCTTTTGCAAGGAAGCTTGGCCAATCCCGTAACACAAGCTATAACACCATCTGCTCCATTCTCTATCGTAGGTACTTCATCATCCGCCATGGCTGCTCAAGCTCTTGCACAAATCCAATGCTTGTCCCAGAATCAACTCCCACCTCTCACACAAACCTTTGCACAAGAAGTTCTGCCATCTTCCATAAGCCAAGCAGCACCTTTGACTCCGGGAGGGATGCAATCATCCTTCCCCTTCACTTCACAAGCTTCCACATCCACACCTTTTGTGCCAGGAGGGATGCAATCGTCTTTCCCTTTCACTCCACAAGCTTCCGCATCCATACCATCTTTTCCAGGGTCACCGCAATTGTTTCCCTCTTTCTCCCAAAAAGCCTCCACATCAGCGTCATCTATTTCGGGGGCAGCACAACCGCTCCCCTTTCATACCCAGCAAGCTTCCGCATCAACATAACCCTTTTCATGGGGAATGCAAACATTCTCTTCAGTTCCCCCCCAACAAACATCTACCCAGGCACAAGCCCAACAAAATGCCTTCACCACGGGAATGCCTTCCATGGGTTTTTCAAAACCACCATATATCCCATCTACCCCATCCAATCTATGCTTTTGCATAAATCCATCCATCCTAGCGAAGTTGTACCAACATCTAGAGAAATCAGAAAGGAAGCAACAAATCAGAAAGGCAGCAACAAATCAAAAAATGTCAGCAACAAATCAGAAGATCAGTGAAGAAAGACATCAACACATCAGAATATCAGAAGGCCAACATCTAGTCAACATAAAATCCATAAAAATTGGAAAAAATCAAGAGAAAAATATCAAAAAAAAAAAGAAAAAAGAAAAAGAAAAAATAATTGTCCAATGGTGAAAACTTGGCAATTCAAGCACCTTGGACAAGTATGTTGGTGAAAATCTGACAAACAGGCACCATACATAGTGGACCGAGTCATTATCTATCAAACTCCCATCCCTCCATCCCAACATTTCAATCTTTTTTCTACCATCCCCATCCCCATCCACCCTCCCCCAGCATTCCTCTTTTTCATCATCCTCCAGCAAATTCGCAATCCCACCTGCCCATATCTTATACCCTATCTTGTACCATCTCTTGCACATATCTTGCACATATTTTATACCATATCCTGTATATCTTGTATAGCATGCTCCCTCTTGTACCATATCCTATACCATATCCTGTATAGTGAGATCTTTCTATCCCCAATCCTGAGCTTCTGTCCATATTCGTTGTATATCTCTTTTCCCGTCTGTTGTACATATCCTCGTGTCTTGTTGTACATAGTCCTCGTCAGTCCTGCAGCAGCATGTGATCCGAAATCTTATCCTACCCAGCCTTGTACTTCAGCAACATCACTTGTCGACTATTCTTGATCACATCGATTATTCTTTGACTTCATCATTTGTCAATCAGCAACACAACATTCTCCCCATCAACATCGGGTCCGCACAGATGTATGCTTCTGTTTTGTCTAACCTAAGCCTAATCATGGGTCCCCTCAGTTGTATCCTTCTTGTCTGACCTAATCTTCCACCAAGCACACTAGGTCCATGTCGATGCATCCTTCCACATGTTCAGACCAATCTTCCCACCATCAATCAATCAATCACATCAAATCTCTCTCCTTGGCAAAGGATGTCTTTTTGGAGTTCTCATTTTGGTCTTGAATTTTGTCTTTTGGATCTTGTTAATCTTTTACGGCTTCTCGTTGTTCTCTACTCAAAGTCGCCATGATCCTTTATATCATGGTGCGCTGCGAATGAGGATAATCTGGGGCCAGGTCTTTTGATCTTTTGCTTCTGCCTATGAGTCAGTTGTGTGTTTGTGGTTTCTTCAGCATCGTTTCTACCATGCTTCCTCTTGGGTTCATGTGTGATGCTGGGGCAACCCTGCGTGTCTTTTTAGCGTCAGTCCTCTACAACATTGGTGACAAGGCCTCGTGATCCCAGTATCCTTGGCAGGTCTCTAACATTGCTATATTAAACTAGGTTGTGCTCTCCACATTTGCACTTGGAGCTTCCCCCAATCCCCTGCATCCTGCATCATATAGATTAATCTTGCATCTTACATCTCTCATGTAGCTGCATCTTGCATTTTGAATTTCATCTCATCTTGCATTCACCCATCTTTGCTCTTGGAAGCTTGGTTATTTATCTCCCCTTCTTCCTAGGCCCTTCCTTCTTTGTTTCCATTCGAAAAAATTTCACAACGTTTACTCCTTGCGTTATTTTCTCAAGGGGGCACAACCCCTCATTCCTCTAAATTCTAACCTCGGGCATCTTATTTTCTTATCTTTGACGCCATGCCACTTGTAGCATCGCATCAAAGAGGGGCAAAATGTAGACACCTAAAAATTCTTTAAAAAATAAAGTATTTTTATTTTCTAAAAAATTTCTGATGACATCATCATTTATTAATTAATTAATTATTTAATTAATTAATTTATTTTTATGTCATTAAATCCCTTTATCTTAATTAAAAATATTTAATTAAGAAATCCCTCCCAAAAATGTTTAAATCTTATTTAAACATTATCTCCTTATTTATTAATTATTTAATTAATAAATTGACCAAAAATCTCAAAATAAATAATTAATTTATTTTTTGCCCAAAACTTGGCCATTTTCCTAAAGACCACTAACCTCTTCTAGAATCTTCTAATACCTCTTTAATTTCGATTAAAGGCTAATCCCATCATTTTCTAACCCTAATCCCAACTCAAGAATATTTAATTAAGATTAAATATTAATCCTCAATTCCTAATTTACCCTAGGAAAACTCTAGACTCTTCTAGAACTTTCCTAATCCTTCCCTAAACCCATTTAGGGGAAATTACATACTTTCCCTAAGCTAATCTAAGTCTCCTTTGACTCCTAGTCAAACCCTTCCCCTAATGAGCTTCAAACTTATTAAAACCTTTGAGATAAATAAAATTTTATTTATTTCCTAAAATTTCATATTTATCCTTAGAAAGCCTAGACTTTTTTCGAAAGTCTTTATCCTCATCCAAAGCCTAGACTCTTCTAGAAAGTCTTCATCCTTATCCCTTTGACTCCTAGTCAAACCCTTCCCCTAATGAGCCTCAAACTCATTAAAGCCTTTGAGATAAATAAAACTCTATTTATTTCCTAAATTCTATATTTATCCCTAGAAAGCTTAAACTTTTTTAAAAAGTCTTTATCCTCATCCAAAGCCTAGACTCTTCTAGAAAGTCTTCATCCTTATCCCTTTGACTCAAGACTCTAACCTTACCCCAAACTCTAACTTTTCTTCCTAACCCAAGCCCTTAGGAAATCTTATAGATACTCCCCCTTCCAAGAGCAATTTATTAGCTTAGTTTTTCATCTTCATGCATTGTTATCATGCTCTTTTACTTCTAGCTCTAGCATAATCATTCTTAATTGTTAGATTTCTTTATTTTATTCAAACTTTCTAACATATCATAGCTTAGCAATAATGGATTAACTTAGTTTACTTCATTATTTTGCATAGCATATCATCATCATCACATCTCTATTTGGTTTAAAATCAATCTTAGCATAAACATCATATAGCTTAATCTTCATTTCAACATCATTTGGATCCTTGAGGCCTTAGGGGCAAATCAGGTGTTCTATACCTATTTTGTGCCACTTATGGGGTTCTCATGAGTCTCAATCCTTTCAAATAAGAATTAGAACATGCTCCAAGTGCTTAGAGAGCACACCCACATCCTTTAAGCAAGAGCAAATCAAACAGTGCTTGGGTGCATCTGTTTAAGCTCTATCTGAGGTGGCTTAGTTTAGAGTTTTTTTTGTTTTGAATTGATTTCATGCTAGGTTAAGATCTAATGTTTGTTTGGCTTGAAGCTTTCAAAACATGTATCCTCAAAAGCCTAGTCTACACCTAGTGTCCTGAAAAAGATAATCTTAGGCTCCAGCTGCTCATGAGCCTTGAGTTGAAGAACAGTTGGGTATCTGCGAATGGTATTCCTCACCTGGTCTGGAGTGAATCCCGAGTCCCTGAAAGGATTGACTGCCTTTTGGGCTCTCTCAGTAGATTTTGTTCTGAAAAGAGAGGGAACCTTATTTAAAACTTCCACGAGTTCCGAGGAAGAAAACCCGCACTCCTCCATTAACAGTTGTTTCATGGCATTAAAGCGCCACTCTTCTATTTCCTTTTTCTGTTCTTTTTGTGGCTGTGGTAGCAACTGCTTTTTGGGTACAGCATTGCATGATATTACGAATGAGTGCTTTGTGTAAACAATGGACACTGCTTGAAATCTAATTGGCGGAACACAAAAAATAGGCATTGCCAAGACCAACACCATTGTATGAGATGGAGTTTATCTTGAAGTAGAAACAATTGCGAATAAAAAATGATGAACTCCTCAATAGCATAAACCTCAGCAGGAGCTAATATAAGGCGTCAATTAAAGATAAGCTAGAATTTCAATTTGGATATGTGATTTCTGCATTCGCCTCTAATTAACTATTTTTTTCTCCTAAAAGTATCTTGTATAGTGGTAAAGTCAAATTGTATGAATGAATGAATGAAGGAGTTTTAATGATATTCACAAGACCAGCAGCTTAAGGGACCATGAAAGAACCAAAAATTAAACTGCCTTTTTGATATGGATCCTCATTAGGAAGGTAGCCGTTTTGTGTAAGTTTGTCTCATCAAAAAGCTCAGTCAAATTGTTCCCCTGTAAGTTATCTTTATACCGACTGTGAATGTCCTCATAAGGAGCACACTCCTTGATAAAATGCCACTCCGTTTCAACCACCCCTCTGTTGCAAAAATTACACGTTCTTTCTTCCCACATTTCTTTGAGAACTTTCCATCTACCAGTTTCACACCATAAATGGTGAGAGCTAGGCAATCAAAATTTTTGTCTTGCCTTTAATTGTGGAGCTTAAATACTCTTTATCGCCATGGTCCCACTTGAGATTAAATTCTTTGACATAGTGAGCTTTTTTTCTCCCTTCCTGCTTTGTCCACATGGCAATTTTGAATTTCTCTAACACCCACCTTTTTATCTCAATGTTAGTGTTTGGACACTCGTGGGGGTTTATGTTCCATTTGTTTAACCACTTGCTATTTTGTTTCTTCCATGTCTTTTTCCTTCACTCTAGATCTTCCGCCACTACCATCTTAGGCCAGCGGTGCATATCCATATTACCCACTTTTTTTAAGTAGCATAGCATGCGAATAATTGTTGAGGCTTCAATCAAGAACATACAAGCCTCCGCCAAGAGGATCCCATACGGAATCGTAGACTTGACCTTAAAGTTACTAGTGATAAGATGCTTTTGGATTCTTTCAATCTGTCGCCATTTGTGATTTGACATGCTACTCCCCCAAACCTCACACCCATATAGAATAACTAGAACCACTAAGAGACCAAAGAGAGTCTTCCTAGTCTTCCAATCCCACAACTCAGCTTTCCTGCATCTATTTTGAAGGAGGTAAGAGGCTTTCCAACCCCCCTATATTCTTTTTGATCTACATGTCTCCCAACTTAACCTATAGTTGAAATCAATTCCTAGGTACTTGTACTCTTCCACAGTCTCTAAAGGGCTACCCTAAAAAATAAAAGTATGCTGTTGTTTTTTCTTCTTCAAAGAAAAGATCATGATTTTAGTCTTAGAGGCATTAACTTGCATTCCCACCTCTTGGCAAAAGAGCTCCAAATTTTTCAAATGTTCTCTCAATCCATGAGTGGACTTAGCAATAAGAATAAGGTCATCAATGTATTAAAGTAGCCTCACCACATAACCCACCAAATGAATGCCATCCCCATTGGCCTTGTTTAACTACTCCTCCAATTTATCGATGTAGAGACCAAACAAAGTAGGGGATAAAGGGCATCCCTGTTTGACACCTATGTCACTCCCAAAGCATTCAGACAAGCCCTCCTTAGTTCTAATTTTGGCTCTGACCTGTTCGTACAGCTTATAAACCGCAACCCTTAACTCTATTGGGACCTCTAACTCCTCCATTTTGTGCCATAATTTATCTCTAGGAACGGTGTCAAAAGCCTTCTTGAAGTCCACAAAACAACAAAAAGCTTCTCCCCCCTATTTCTCCCACACTTTTTCAATGAAATGCCTTAGAGTGATGTAGTGGTCAATAGTAGAATGTTTTGGTCTGAATCTTGCCTGTCCCTTTGCTCTTTTCTCTTCTTTTTCTACCCAATCATTGATTCTACATTCTAACATATTCCCAAAGAGTTTTCCAAGAAGGGGATTCACCATAATGGTACGATAATTAGAGGGGTTATTGATGTCACCACTCTTATGAAGAGGAATAACAATGTTGGTAGTCCACTCCATAGGGAATCTGCCCCTAGTGACCGTGTTAAAGATATCCTTGATGTGTGGGGCCAAGAGTTCCACTCCCCATTTCAAAAATTCTGCCTGTAGCCCATCGATATCTTTTGCTTTACCATTTGCCAATTTCTTTATACCCAGTTTAATGTCCTCGATAGAAAATAGCTCAACTGAAGTATTAATTATAGGTGGACTATCCGCCCTATTTGGCCTTTCATATAACAACCTAGCATATTCTAGCCATTGAATATATGTGATGTTATTTTCTACTTGTTTTCTCTTCTGTTGCAATTCTCTCCAAAAGCCTTTAAGATTATGTTTCCCTAAAGAGATTAGTTCTTTCCTTCGGTCAATCACATAACCCTCTTTTTTGGCTTTTATCAGCTGCCTATAAGCGTTGGTGTTTTCTTTGCTAGACTCTCTCTTTGTAAGAGCTCTTTTCACTACCTTGCATTCTTCATCATACCAGGGGTTAGCTGGGAAGGTGTTTGATATGCTCCTCCTTGGTCTAGATCTCTTACACTCCCTTAGAGCACTATGAATTATCAGAACTAACATGTTGTTGTTCAAGTACTCGCTCTCACCTTTGTTTTCTTTGGGATCAGTTCTGTTGTTAGTTTGCTCGAGCTGCCATTTAAGAGCAACAAAAAATAGCTCATGATTTTCCTGATTTATAAGTATCTTACCTTGTTTATTACCTTTTAGCCTAGTGCCTTGGGTCTGCCTCTTTTGTTCCCCCTTGAATTAACACCATATTTGATAAAAAGAGGCATATGATCATAATTTAATTTCATAGGGCAGCTCTCAATCCTGAAGTTTGTCAACTTAGGAACAGATGTTTTAGAGCATATTACATAATCCACAATGCTTTTCCCATTGTATGTTTTACATGTGATGTCACTTGATCTTGGCCAATGCCTCATGCCATTGCATATAACCAAACCATGGAGACTACAAAGACCCAACAGTTCTGCCCCAAAATGCGAAACACTGCCATTCTCATCTTGTGATGTCCTTTTGGTGTAGTTATCTTCCCTCTCCTCCAGCCACAGGGGGTTACTATCCTCTGCCATATCGTTGTCCAACTGAATAGATTGATTACTTGTCCTAGCATTAAAATCCCCCATTAGGATTGTGTCTCCCATAGAGATAAAAGCCAAAATATCTTTCTTCAAAGCTGCGTAAGGGTCTTCATTCACTAGTACATTTGACCCACTTTTTAGACCAACATTTTCGACCAAGTTATAAAATGATTTTCCATGGTCAGTTTATAGAAGAAAAATTTGATTTTTTTTACTTCTATTCCCGTGTTGGTCAGAATTACGACCAATCTTTAGGGTCGTAATTCCGACCAACACAGGAATAGAAGTTTAAAAAAAAAAGGTCAAATTTTATACATATATCCCCCCTACCGGCACATTTCATTTTATTTTATTTTGGCATATATAGTCTGTGAGCAAAGGAGTGCTGAAGGAGGCAATAAGGAGGGAAGTTGTATGTTGACACCCCCTATATGCATCTAGCTTGTAAGTTGTGGCATCTTCTTCTCTTCCACATTGCTCTTCTCAAACCCGAGCAAGCATCAAGAGTAATAGGCATTCGATTTCAACCATTTCATTGCAGCCTTGGTAAGAGATTCAATTTTTTGGCATTTGCTTAATGAAGGGTACATTTTTAAATTTTTTTTCAAATTTTTTTCATTTGTCACGGGTTTGAAACCCTTATCTCTACACTTCTAATGGTGTTCACGCCACCATTAGAAGTGGCATGAACACCATTAGAAGTGGCCCGTGAATTTCCACTTCTAATGGTGTTCAATTTCCAAAAATACAGAGTAGTCAACTAAGGGTGGGTTCTTTGTTTCCTCATCAACTGAGTTCAAGGTAAAATTGATTCTACTTTTGGTTTCATTGTAAAAAAATGTTTAATAAGTGGTTGAAAATCACGGAAGTGCAGAAAATAAAAGCTATTAAAAATTCAATCGCAAGCCAATGAAACTTTGTTTAACTGTGAACTATTTAAAATTTAGAATAAAACCTCTGTTAATTGTGTGCCCTTAGTTGCAGACAGAAAATAATGATGTGCTCTCAATCCCTGATAGAAATTCATGTCCTGAACATGGAAAAAAAAACCCCCCAAAATGTTTGCAATGAATTCAAATTTACAAGGGGTACATTATTTTTCAAATTGTTTTCATTTGTCACAGGTTTGAAACCCTAATCTCTGCACTTATAATGGTGTTCACGCCACCATTAGAAGTGGCATGAACACCATTAGAAGTGGCCCATGAATTTCCACTTCTAATGGTGTTCAATTTTCAGAGATACAGAGAAATCAACTAAGGGTGGGTTCTTTGTTTCCTCATCAACTGAGTTCAAGGCAAAATTGATGCTACTTTTGGTTTCATTGTAAAAAATATTGAATAAGTGGTTGAATATCACAAAAGTGTAGAAAATAAAAGCTATTAATTATGTACAATTGTGTGCCCTTGGAGAAGTGCGGACTTACAATTGATTGAAACTAAGGAATGATACATAGGAGGTCATTGGAGAAACTAAGGCATTGAGTTTTGATCTCTCTTCTTGGTAGAAGACTATTGTGATCATTGGAAGTTGAACCCTAGGATACAAATTTGAATGCCCATTGTTGATAAAGGGTGCTAGTGCATTGTCAAATGGTCATAAGAAAATAAGAGTCATTGAAGATCGTTGATTGGAATCTAGGATGTGACCCCCATCGATAATCAAAGAGACTGAAACAAGATATCTTCGATGAGTAGAAATGCTTGGCATCTCCGAGAAGCTTAAATGGGGATCAAAGAGATTAGATGACTATCTTCCTAATGCCCCAAATATTTGTATCCTTAAATGGTAATACAACTCATATTAGAGATTGAAGAGAGCCCAAAACTATCTCTTTAATTCCTAAAGTCTTTTTAAAAAGGGACCCACAAGAAAATTTAGAATAAAACCTCTGTTAATTGTGTGCCCTTAGTTGCAAATAGAAAATAATGATGTGCTCTCAGTCCTTGACAAAAAATCGTGTCTTGGACATGGAAAAAAAAACCCCCCCAAAATGTTTGCAATGAATTCAAATTTACAAGGGGTACATTTTTTTTCAAATTGTTTTCATTTCTCACGGGTTTGAAACCCTAATCTCTGCACTTATAATGGTGTTCACACCACCATTAGAAGTGGCATGAACACCATTAGAAGTGGCCCATGAATTTCCACTTCTAATGGTGTTCAATTTTCAAAGATACAGAGCAATCAACTAAGGGTGGGTTCTTTGTTTCCTCATCAACTGAGTTCAAGGTAAAATTGATGCTACTTCTGGTTTCATTGTAAAAAATATTGAATAAGTGGTTGAATATCACAAAAGTGTGGAAAATAAAAGCTATTAATTGTGTACAATTGTGTGCCCTTGGAGAAGTGCGGACTTACAATTGATTGAAACTAAGGAATGATACAAAGGAGGTCATTGGAGAAACTAAGGCATTGAGTTTTGATCTCTCTTCTTGGTAGAAGACTATTGTGATCATTGGAAGTTGAACCCTAGGATACAAATTTGAATGCCCATTGTTGATAAAGGGTGCTAGTGCATTGTCAAATGGTCATAAGAAAATAAGAGTCATTGAAGATCGTTGATTGGAATCTAGGATGTGACCCCCATCGATAATCAAAGAGACTGAAACAAGATATCTTTGATGAGTAGAAATGCTTGGCATCTCCGAGAAGCTTAAATGGGGATCAAAGAGATTAGATGACTATCTTCCTAATGCCCCAAATATTTGTATCCTTAAATGGTAATACAACTCATATTAGAGATTGAAGAGAGCCCAAAACTATCTCTTTAATTCCTAAAGTCTTTTTAAAAAGGGACCCACAAGAAAATTTAGAATAAAACCTCTGTTAATTGTGTGCCCTTATTTGCAGATAGAAAATAATGATGTGCTCTCAGTCCCTGATAGAAAATCGTGTCTTGGACATGGAAAAAAAAACCCCCCAAAATGTTTGCAATGAATTCAAATTTACAAGGGGTACATTTTTTTTCAAATTGTTTTCATTTCTCACAGGTTTGAAACCATAATCTCTGCACTTCTAATGGTGTTCACGCCACCATTAGAAGTGGCATGAACACCATTAGAAGTGGCCCATGAATTTCCACTTCTAATGGTGTTCAATTTTCAGAGATACAAAGAAATCAACTAAGGGTGGGTTCTTTGTTTCCTCATCAACTGAGTTCAAGGTAAAATTGATGCTATTTTGGTTTCATTGTAAAAAAATGTTGAATAAGTGGTTGAATATCACGGAAGTGCGGAAAATAAAAGCTATTAATTGTGTACAATTGTGTGCCCTTCTCCACTTTGTTTAACTGTGAACTATTAAAAATTTAGAATAAAACCTCTATTAATTGTGTGCCCTTAGTTGCAGACAGAAAATAATGATGTGCTCTCAATCCCTGACAGAAAATCATGTCCTGAACATGGAAAAAAAAAAACCCCAAAATGTTTGCAAGGATGGTCTAAATGGCCTAGGTTCCCTGCACCAATACACCCCCCATGTAAGTCAATATTATAAAGTCCTTGAATCCAAGAAAATGTAAGTCAATAACACCAAATATATCACTTAGAAGTCTTGTGAAGAGTCTTGGTGAGTTTAAGCCTTTTGAAGCACTTTAGAAATATTGAATACATCATTGCTTGCCAACTATTTGACAGAGCCTAGGAAATCATTGGTTCTTCAAGACAAAGATTGTTTGCATGCCAAGCACTGTACAGGAACAATCAATAAAAGGACTGAAATTCTTTGATTTTAAGACTTCAAAACAATATAATTAGTACATGGAATGATAAAAAATAATACCAATCAATGAATGATTTTCCTATCAATGTTGCATTGAATAGAGAGTTTAATACTATAAACACCAGACTGTGTCTTCACGAGTAGAGAAGTGACTGTTTGTAAAGAATTTAAAAGTTTATAGCTTGGTAGTTCATTACATTGTCTTCTTCATTAAATGTCAAGATCTTGTGAATCCAAGCAAATGTAAGTCAATAACATCAAATATATCACTTAGAAGTATTGTGAAGTAGTGATATATTTGGTGTTATTGACTTACATTTTCTTGGAATCGAGGACTTTAGAATATACTCCAAAAGTGATTATGTAACGAAGGAAGTGAGAGGGAAGGATCTTGATTTAGGTCAATAGATATTTCAACATGATTTTGGACAAGATCTTGACATGAGTGGATGGGTGTGGATGGTGGGATGGGGGGTGTATTGGTGAAGAGTCTTGGTGAGTTTAAGCCTTTTGAAGCACTTTAGAAATATTGAATACATCATTTCTTGCCAACTATTTGACAGGGCCTAGGAAATCATTGGTTCTTCAAGACAAAGATTGTTTGCACACCAAGCACTGTACATGAACGGTCAATAAAAGGACTGAAATTCTTTGATTTTAAGACTTCAAAAAAATATAATCAGTACATGGAATGATCAAAACTTATAATACCAATCAATGAATGCTTTTCCTATCAATGTTGCATTGAATAGAGAGTTTAATAATATAAACACCAGACTGTGTCTTCACGAGCAAAGAAGTGACTGTTTGTAAAGAATTAAAAGTTTATTGCTTGGTAGTTCATTACATTGTCTTCTTCATTAAATGTCAAGCTCTTGTGAATCCAAGCAAATGTAAGTCAATAACACCAAATATATCACTTAGAAGTCTTGTGAAGTAGTGATATATTTGGTGTTATTGACTTACATTTGCTTAGATTCAAGGACTTTAGAATATACTCCAAAAGTGATTATGTAACGAAGGAAGTGAGAGGGAAGGATCTTGATTTAGGTTAATGGATATTTCAACATGATTTTGGACACGATCTTGACATGAGTGGATGCGTGTGGATGGTGGGATGGGGAGTGTATTGGTGAAGAGTCTTGGTGATTTTAAGCCTTTTGAAGCACTTTCAAAATATTGAATACATCATTTCTTGCCAACTGTTTGACAGAGCCTAGGAAATCATTGGTTCTTCAAGACAAAGCTTGTTTGCATGCCAAGCACTGTACAAGAACAGTCAATAAAATGACTGAAATTCTTTGATTTTAAGACTTCAAAACAATATAATCAGTACATGGAATGATCAAAACTTATAATACCAATCAATGAATGCTTTTCCTATCAATGTTGCATTGAATAGAGAGTTTAATAATATAAACACCAGACTATGTCTTCACAAGCAGAAAAATGACTGTTTGTAAAGAATTAAAAGTTTATTGCTTGGTAGTTCATTACATTGTCTTCTTCCATCATCATAACTTTCCCATTACTAGTTAACCATCACACATGGTAATATGTTGCTTTTAGGAATGGGAACACTGAGAGGGGGGGGAGGGCATCAATCAATGTTCACTGTATTTTATCTTTTCACTTAATCTTTAAACTGAACTTAAATGCTTAAGTACTGAAATGAACATCCACATAAACATGAAACATGAAATCAACACATAACACCAATATGGTTACAGGGAAACCCAAATAGGTAAAAACCTCGGTGGGAATTGACACCCAATAATATTTTGTACTAGTGTTTTATGATCGTTGTTAGAAGATCCTTAACCCTGTTAGGAGTTGCTTTACAATGTATTAAGTACAATAGACCTTGTCAAGGGTCAGACCCTGTTAGGAGTCTTTTACAATAGTCCTTGTTAGGGGAGTGGATGCACTGTCCTAGAGCTCATTGTTCAAGTGGTGAAGGCTACAACCTTTGAATCTCAGATACATACTATATCTGTTGGATGAACTGTCACTGTGACACTGCTTGTCTGATCAGTTCCTTTGATGCGATGATGCTTTGACCTCTTGCAAAGCTCTAATACATCTTATAGACCCTTTGCATACTTTTTCTCTCCTTATCACAACTCTATATCAACTTCCATACTAATTACAATGGGTGCATCTCATATTTATATGCGCATACAAAACAAATAACTAGGTCAGCCCTTTAACCGATTATATACAACACTTCCAATTGAATTGGCTCAAGCGTGTTTAAAAATAAACATATTTATATGTTGGCTGTTAGAATAACTAAGAGGGGGGTGAATTAATTATCCAGTGTCCCAATACAAAATGTATAATCCAAAACAAATTTCTTCTATTTCTGCTCGTCGGTAAGCAATAATAACTCTTATTGTCTATGCTTTTACCGATTACTAGTCTAATACTTATAACTGTTTACCGATCAAATCTAATATGTAACATGCAAAGTATGATAAGAAACAAATATCACAATCAACACATAACATAAGAGATTTAACATGGAAACCCTATAAAGGGAAAAACCACCTGGGACCGGCAACCCAAAATTGTTCACTCTTTTGAAGTGAGGTCGGTTAAGACCCAACCTTGTTAAAGGTTACAAACACACTGTCAGGTGTGACCTTGTTAGAGGATTTTAGACTAGAAGTTATCATCCAACCAACATTCACTATGGGGTTGACAGGATAACAATGTTCATTCTATGAATGATACATCATAAGACTTTTAGAGTCCACTCGGTTAAGAGATTTAGACTGTATACAATGGTTAAATATGTAATAGTAAAATGACCTGCCTTAATACAACTTCAATTGTAGATTACAGATCAATACTTAGTTCATTCAAATCCTTCTGATCAATAATTCACTTCAAATTCAATACTGTATCAACTTACCGTTCGTCGGTAACTACTCTTTGTAGCTCGATAATTGCTCTGCAGCTCGGTTCTCACTAACCAATATGATCAGAATGCATGAAACCTTATTCACGCGATAATCCTGCAGCTTCTTCTTCTTCCCAGGCCTTTCATAAAGAGATTCTGTTCTCTTATATAGATGAGCAAATCATTTTCTTCTCCACCATCAGATTTTGCCGCTTAATCATATTCATAGATTTTGCCGCTTAAACTTTCTTGGTACTTGTTTCAATAACATGTTTCAATCTATTTCGTTAGATCTTCTTTGAATTTTGTCAGTCGTTGATCTGTGTAACAAACATTATCTGTTACCTCAATGTTATACTCTTGCCAGCTCATCAATCTTATCGGCTAAACTAAACATTTAATTCATTGTGTTCCACTCGGTTAACAAAGAAATGCGTCAGTGAACACTACTCGGTTAATACTGCGGTCGGTATACTACACTCTGTTTGTGTATACTAGAAATGCTTCATTTACTGACAACACTGCTTTGTGTCTTTCAGCTCTATACTTCATTATAGATGAATGCAACATAATGAAATCAGTATCATCAAGTCATAGACTCATCAAAAAAATTACTCAATGTGTTCCTTATCCTCATCTGTCATGTCCATCTTTCCTCATGTAGATTTCTCTGTTCTTCATCTCTTTTCCACTTTTCTTCAGATGTCTCGGTGTAGTAACTTACAAGATAAGTGTTGTCAAACTAGTTGACATCAATGACAACATAATAATGATTTAATCATATTGCATATCTAATCAGCAACTTCTCAGTGATCTTGTAATCACAGATCCTTCAATTAGATTCTAAATCAGTTGCAGTCCAACAATCTCTCCCTTTGGCATTGATGGCAACTTCAAGTAATATGAAATGTACCATACACATACCAAACATATATTCTAAAACTTTGTGAAAAAATGTTGTAAGTCGAATAGACTTAATATGTTTAATCACTACGTTACTAAACCAGCATTGAGTAATACATCTTTACCTTTCTATAGTTGTGATCTTTTTAGTTCTCCTATTCCTGCTTCTGTTCTTTGTAACTGATCTTCAATACTCTCCCTTAGATAATTGTCATCGATGCTTGTTCCATTTCATTTCATATGTTTATCTCTCCCCTTTTCATTTCATATATTTATCTCTCCCTTTGACAACAATGCCAAAGAAACAAATAAACAATCAGCTCTGTAGTAGCCAAGTAACTCTTTGTGGTGTTCAGTACTTCCTCTATATCTTTGTATACTGATTTCTCATCGGTTCAAGTTATCAAACTTAATCACAACCTTGAACATGATTCAAAGTGTGAACTATGCTGCATCAACATGAATGATCTTCTGATAAAAATTGGTTGATGCAACATCCAGATCACCTTAGTGACCGATAGACAGGGGACGAACCCCAAGTCTAGTTCTCAAGTATTCAAATGTGTCCTTCGGTAGGGGCTTTGTAAAAATATTTGCAAGTTATTCTTTAGATGTGACAAATTCCAACTTTACTTGCTTCTCTTGCACTTGTTCTCTTAATTAATGATACTTAATAGATATATGCTTTGTCTTAGAGTGCATCATAGGATTCTTTGAAATATTAATAGCACTAGTGTTGTCACAATATATAATCACCGGGTCAGTGATTACCTCATTCATTCCTTCCAACACTTGTTTGATATATGCAATGTTTGAACAGTTGGTAGCAGTAGCAACATACTCTGCTTCAGTTGTAGACTGAGAAATACAAGCTTGCTTTTTACTTGTCCAAGTTACAAGTCTTTCACCAAAGAAAAATGCTCCTCCAGTGGTGCTTTTTCTATCAGCCACATTTCCAGCCCAATCAGCATCGGTGTAAACTTTCAGTTCAAACTTCCCTTCCTTAGAATACCATAATCCATAATTTTCTATTTTCTTCAAGTATCTTAAGATCCTTTTTGTAGCTATCATGTGTGATTCTCTAGGGTTAGCAAAAAATATTGCATCAATTCCCACAGCATGTGCTATGTCTGGCCTACTGTGAACTACGTACATTAACTTGCCAATCATAGATTGGTAAAGTGTCTGACTTACCTCAGTAGTTTCATCCTCCTTTATCAATTTGCATCTAGTAGCCATCGGCGTTCCCATAGGTTTAGCATCTTCCATGCCAAATGTCTTCAGTACTTCCTTTATGTATTTAGATTGTGTGATGAATATGCCATCACTCTACTGAATCACTTGAAGTCCAAGAAAGAACTTAATCTCTCCAAACATAGACATTTCAAATTCTTTTTGCATTTCATCAACAAATGCCTTGCAGACAAGATCTGAGCCACCAAAGATAATATCATCAACAAAAATTTCAGCAATGATAATAGTATCATCAGTATCACCTTTCACATACAGATTGTTGTTTTCTCTTGTTCTAACAAATCCAATACTTAACAAGTAAGTATGTAGTCTTTCATACCATGCTCTCGGTGCTTGCTTTAGTCCATATAAGGCTTTATGTAATCTACATACCATGTCTTTATTGTTGGGATCAACAAATCCTTCAGGTTGTTCAATGTGGACTTCTTCTTCAAGTATACCATTAAAAAATGCTGACTTCACATCCATTTGATAGACTTTGAATTTCTTATGTGCAGCATATGCAAGTAGCATTCTAACTCCTTCTAATCTAGCAACTGGTGCAAATGTCTCACCATAGTCAATGCCTTCTTCCTGTGCATATCCCTGTATATCCACTTAGTACCGATAACATTCTTATCTATTGGTCGGGGTACTAAGGACCAGGTTTTGTTCTTTTCTATTTGCTCTATTTCCTCCTTAATTGCATTAACCCATTCTTCATTCTCTAATGCAACTTTCATAGTTTTAGGTTCAAATTCACAAATTAGACATGTACCTTGTCTTGTTTTGCTTCTGGTTTGCATTCCAGCATGTCTGTCTCCAATGATTTGTGTTTCAGGATGATGTCTCTTGACAAAACTAGCCAAGACTTGATTTCTCCTTTCTTGTTCATCCTGCTCAAGGTCATTTCCTTGCTCGACAGCTTCTTCATGTTCATTGGTTTGTGGTGTCTGTTGTGCTACATTATTTCCCTGTTGCCTGGTTGATACAGCTTGTGATGTCGGTAGATACTTTGGATGTTCAATGTAAGTGAATCTACCATAGTCTTTCGGTTCCTTTGTACTTTCCTCTATGTACTTGTCATCAAAATCATCAACACGAACATTAGTACTTTCAACAATTTTATTTGTATCCTTACTCAAACATTTGTATGCTTTACTTGTAGTGGAATATCCAAGGAATATTCCTTCATCTCCTTTAGAATCAAATTTTCCATTTCTCTCATCTTTCAAGATAAAGCATTTACTTCCAAAAATTTTGAAATAACTCACAGTAGGTTTGTGTCCAAACCATAGTTCATAAGGTGTTCGGTTGGAGTCCTTCTTCAATTGTACTTAGTTAAGAACATATATAGATGTGTTGACAGCTTCCCTCCAATATGTTTGAGCAACATTCTTTTGTATCATCAAAGTTCTAGCACAGTCAATTATAGACCTATTCCTTCTTTCAGCAATGCCATTTTGCTGAGGTGTCCTCGGTGCAGATACCTGCCTCTTGATTCCATGCTCATTGTAAAATTTAGTAAATTCATCAGAGATAAATTCACCTCCTCTATCAGATCTTAAGCACTTTATGTCCTTACCAGTTTCTTTTTCTACCTTAGCTTTATACCACTTAAACATTTTGAAAGCTTCAGATTTCTCTTTCAAGAACATAACAATCATTAGTCCAGTATAATCATAAAAAAAAGAATAAAATATCTATCACCAAAACAACTCTGAGTTCTCATAGGACCACACAGGTCAGTATGAACCAACTCAAGTATCTTTTTTGTTGAATAGTCCTTGCTTTTAAAACTAGACTTAGTCATCTTACCTTTCTGACATTCATGGCACATGGCATGATCAGGTTTTGTCAAGTTAGGCAATCCTCTAACTCTTTTCTTTCTACTAATCTTGATCATGTTGTCAAAGTTCACATGGCATAACCTTCGGTGTCACAACCAAGCATCTTCATCCTTTATTAACAAACAAGAAGAATGATCTATATCAAGATAGAATAGATTACCTTTGGATTGTGTACCAGTTTCGACAAGTCTTCCTCCATCATCATAAATCTTCACCTTTTTGCTCTCAAAAGCCAGTCGGTGGCCTGAATTGTTCAGTTGAGCCACACTTATCAGATTATAGTTCAGTACATCTACCCAATATGCATTTTCACATTGTAATCTGTCATTGATCATCCGTGAGCCTTTACCTCTTACCATACAAGGTGCATCATTTCCCATTCTCATAGATCCTCCATTATATTCAACAAGATGATCAAACTTCTCTACATCACCAGTCATATGATGTGTGCAGCCATTGTCTATGATCCATGTATCATTTCTACTTACTTTAGAGATCAGTGCTATCGCTTCATGTTTCTCTTCCTCTTCTGAGTCATCTTTCATAGCAACAAATACAACTTCTATATCATCATCAAAATCAGATTCAGTTTCAATATCTTCGGCTATGTAACATACCTTTTTGCCTTTTTCATCTTAGTTGTCTCTGTTGTTGTGTCGGTAACCTCTGTTGACTCTTCTTCCATAGCTTCCTTCAGATTGATCTTTGGATCTATCATCATATTTCTTCTATGGACATCTAGTAGAGATGTGATCGACTTCCTTACAATTGAAGCATGCTAAATGTAGCTTACCTCTATACCTTCCTTTTCCTTTGGGTAATCTTTTGGCCATAAGTGCTTCAAGCTCATCAAGTTCATCATCGGTATTGTCATCACTATCACAATTCTTACTATTCCTGCTAGACTTTCCAATCTTCAGAGAAGACATGAAAGTGGATTCAATAAAAGGAACAACACTATTATCAAAATTGTTTAATTCAAAGGTTGTAAGTTTACCAATCAGAGTGTCAAGAGTGAGGTTGGATGTAGCTCTTGTTTCATGAATTGCAGAAATCCTGATTGCATAAACTGGTAGCAAAGTTCTAAGAATCTTTCTTATCACTGTTTCATCATCAATTACTCCATGAGATGCTCTAATAGCATGTACCACTTCTTTGAGTCTATTTGAATATTGGACAATGTTCTCACATTCTTTCATTCTCATTTCATCAAATCTACCTCTCAGACTTTCAGCTCAGGCTCTTTTGACATTCAGATCTCCACTGTAGATTTGTGCTAATTTATCCCACATTCCTTTGGTAATTGTGCATGTCTTGATATCTTCAAATTTAGCATCGGTACAAGCAGTAGCAAGTTCCATCATAGTAACATTGTGTTCATGCTTATCCTTTAGTTGATCAACAGTTAGGGGACCAGTGGGTGGTTGTATGTAGCCATTTTGCATCAGATCTAGTGTTGAGCTCCCAATTCCAGATATGTGCAGCTTCATTCTACTTTGCCATACTGTGAAGTTCTCTTTATTCAATTTCAGTACTTCCCTCTTATACATCTTAAGACCTTTATGCTTAAGTCTTTAAAACTCTATTCCAAGCAACCGCGCTCTAATACCAATTGTTAGAATAACTGAGAGGGGGGTGAATCAATTATCCAGTGTCCCAATACAAAATGTATAATTCAAAAAAAATTTCTTCTATTTCTACTCATCGATAAGCAATAATAACTCTTACTGTCTGTGCTTTTACCGATTACCAGTCTAATACTTATAACTATTTACCGATCAAATCTAATATGTAACATGAAAAGTATGATAACAAACAAATATCATAATAAACACATAACACAAGAGATTTAACGTGGAAACCTTGTAAAGGAAAAAACCACCTAGGACCGGCAACCCAAAATTGTTCACTCTTCTGAAGTGAGGTCGGTTAAGACCCAACCCTGTTAAAGGTTACAAACACACTATCAAGTGTGACCTTGTTAGAGGATTTTAGACTAGAAGTTATCGTCCAACCAGCATTCATTATGAGGTTGACAGGATAACAATGTTCATTCTATGAATGATACATCATAAGACTTTCAGAGTCCACTCGGTTAAGAGATTTAGACTGTATACAATGGTTAAATATGTAACAGTAAAATGACCTGCCTTAATACAACTTCAATTGCAGATTACAGATCAATATTTAGTTCATTCAAATCCTTCTGATCAATAATTCACTTCAGATTCAATACTGTATCAACTTACTATCCGTCGATAACTGCTCTCTATAGCTCGATAATTTCTTTGCAGCTCAGTTCTCACTAACCAGTATGATCAGAATGCATGAAACCTTATTCACGTGATAATCCTATAGCTTCTTCTTCTTCCCAGCCTTTTCATAAAGAGATTTTATTCTCTTATATAGACAAGCAAATCATTTTCTTCTCCACCATTAGATTTTGCCGCTTAATCATATTCATAGATTTTTCCACTTAAACTTTCTTGGTACTTGTGTCAATAACACATTTCAATCTACTTCATTAGATCTTCTTTGAATTTTGTGAGCTGTTGATCTACGTAACAAACATTATCTGTTACCTCGATGTTATACTCTTGCCAGCTCATGAATCTTATCAGCTAAACTAAATATTTAATTCATTCTGTTCCACTTAGTTAACAAAGAAATGCGTCGCTGAACACTGCTCAGTTAATACTACGGTCGGTATACTACACTCCGTCGGTGTATACTAGAAATGCTTCATTTACCGACAACACTGCTTTGTGTCTTTCAGCTCTATACTTCATTATAGATGAATGCAACATAATGAAGTCAGTATCATCAAGTCATAGACTCATCAAAAAAGTTACTCAATGTGTTCCTTATCCTCATCTGTCATGTACATCTTTTCTCATGTAGATTTCTCTATTCTTCATCTCTTTTCCACTTTTCTTCAGATGTCTCGGTGTAGTAACTTACAAGATAAGTGTTGTCAAACTAGTTGACATCAATGATAACATAATACTGATTTAATCATATTACATATCTAATCAGAAACTTCTCAGTGATCTTGTAATCACAGATCCTTCAATCAGATTCCAAATTAGTTGTAGTCCAACATCGGCAACCTAATTACAATAGGTGCATAGCCTTTACAACATTAGAATATAACCGCAAATCAAAATGCTAACAATCAGCTGCTTACTCTATTCTTCTTTGGCACATACTGGTTGTGTAACTTCAACTGTCTATAAACTTTGGCATGCTTGCATATCTGATGATGCGCTCATAGACTAAGCATGAATATAGTCTAACCAACTTATCTTCTAGGGTGCATACCATAACTCGGTCATACACATGTGCGTTGATGCTTTGAGTTTCAGGTACTCTGTACACTGTCCAATCTTCAACACTTAACCAATTTTTGATCTTCTTATCAAGTGCGCTGACTCCAAACTACTATATGAATTTATTTCCATAATGACAATACTATACTAAATCATATACACCAATATAGCCAACTTGCCAACAATCTCCCCCTTTGTCATTGATGGCAACAAAGGAATATTGCTAAGTTGCTAACTGTTCCTTAATACAAAAACTTTTGTCTTATATCTCCCTATACATATCTTTCTATCTTATATCTATAACCATATTCTATACATACTCCCCCTTTGACATTAATGAAAAAGGTGCTTCAAAAATATATCCACAAATACTTACTGTGATAGAACATCCGGATATGTTATCTGTAGGTTTTGGATCTCCTTCTTCCAAAATGTGATCAGTGAATTTACAATCTGTAGATGGGCGCATAATGCATATTGTAGCTTCTCCATCTTTTCCAAATATGTGCTAGGACCTTGATCATATGTCACCATGGTGGCATCGATCTCCTTGATATTCTGATTAAGTATGTCTAATGAGGGCGCAAGAGCATTCCTTAGCTAAGTCTGCCTAGCCCTTATCTTGGTCATCTCTTTTTCTATCTTTTCAATCTTATCTATCTGTCCTTGGTAGACATTATTACACATGTCAGAGAAAACTTTAGTGGCGATTATTCACCATTTGGTGAATGTCGCCCGTCGGCATCCCGCGATTTGGCGAATAAATTGCCCATATGGGATTGACCCCATCGCCCCGCATTTATGAAGATTGGGTCCATTGCCCGGGTCCATCACCAAATGCTATATTAAATTTTGTCCATTTCTTGCACATTTTCACCAATGGCATATATGTCTTGGGCATGATATATTTTTAAAATTCACCTATAATTTCAACGTGGCCCCAAATAGACGGCCTATATTCACCATAGTTATATATAAATATTTTTTAGGCGGCCCCAACTTCACCAGTTATTTTACTGACATGTGTCTCAAACCGATGGGTTTTCACCACCTTTATTAATCATGCCAAGGTACTGGCGACCCATAATCACCTAGGAAATAACATAAGACGTGTTATCATTACGCAGGCTTCGCCAAATATTTGGACACTGACCTAATACCTCCCACCCAATTTGCCAAAAGAGATTAGTATAAATACATTCATACATCAGTGTTATTGTACACAATTTGGAATCTTGGATCGGTTCAATTTGATCGATAGAGAATTTCAGACCGTCTCACTGTTGAGTCTCGACTGCTTTGGCGAGTCAAAGGTAAGTGATTATGATTTTGAATTTCTACGACTATGTAAACATTGTATATTATAGTTATGTTGTCATTTGTCACTTCTTCAACAAGTAAACATTTTTTTTACATATTTTTATCACTAGGCTGGTAGCCAATCGAGATGTCGAACAAGAATAAGGGTAAGGCTCCGGAAGATGGGGAAAGCCAAGAGAGGCCAACAAAATAGAGAACCTTATCATCGTACTTTGGTCATGGTCATGGAAATGTTTCTGGCCAAAATAGGGAAGCTAGTGTTACTTCATTACAAGAAGATTTTGAACCTGAGGCTAAACCTTCATGACATATTGAAGAAGTCAGTGAACCTGATATCTCAGATCATGATGAACTTGAAGAAGATTTTTAGTTAAATACCCAGAGTAGCCATAATGATATAATCGACTTGGATGAGACTGAGAATGTCAGAAAAGATGATGGTGCAACTGCAGGGAAGAAAAGAAAATCCAAATCAAAGAATGATAGACTATGGGATATGTCGAGGAATTTTCAAAAAGATTGGGTGTCAACATATCCATTCATTGAACCAGTGCCTAATCCAATTGAAGGGGAACCTCTGGTAGAATGCAGATGTAAGATTTGCAGCATGATAAATAAGAAGGAAAAGAGGTTGCAGCTAAAAATTAACACCATAGAAAAGCATATTGGTAAAGTTTACGAAAAGAAAACCATAGATGGAGTTCAAAAATTAGTGATAAGATGGAAAACAAAGGAGGAATCTCAGCATGTTAGGAATGCAGAATTATATGAATTTCAGCATAATATAAAGACGAAGCCTGGTGAAGTTAAAGGCTCTATTGAAGCTTGTTTTGGAAAAGCATTGGAAGTAGAACTAATGGGAAAAGCTATTCAGTTAAGTGTTGTGTTTAATATTTTGAGCAGAGGGCGTCCAATGACAGACTACCCATCATTGAGTGCTTTATTACACTTTCTGAAAGTTCGCAACTATCCTAACAGTCACTGGTCAGTAAATAGTGGATGGGAATGGGCAAGTTGTCTTGCCGATGTTGAAAAAGAGGATTTGAAGGCAAAAATTAAAGAGTCAAATTTTATTGCATTGTCTTTAGATGAGGTCACAACAGTAGACAATACTTCCTGGGTATGCATGCATGTTTATACTGTATAGAATTTTGTTCGCCAACCTCATCTACTAACTGTTGCTAAAATGAGGGATAATGTGACAGCGAAAAATTTATTTCAACTAGTAAAGAGTTCTCTAATTGAATATGGAGGTATAGATGACATGACCATTGCCAAAAAGTTGGTGTGTGTTGGAGCTGATGGAGCTTTAGTAATGCAAGGCCACAGGGGTGGTCTTTGCACAAAGATACAATCTTCTTGTGCACCCTACGTTACTCCCATTTACTGCATGGCCCATAGAATGAATCTAGCTTTTGGAGTTGTCAGCAAGCATGCTCCAATACAAAAAATTGAAGTTTTAATCAAAGAGATCTACCAATACTTTTGTCGAAGTCCGAAATGATTTAGGGAATTTCAACACTTTGCTGAAGGACTAACCGATGGGAACAAGCTTCTTAAGGATAATGATACCAGATGGATCTCTTTGAATGGACCAGCACATTGAGTTTTTTCAGAATATCAATCATTTCTTGGTCTAATGAACTCAAGTCGTGACGAAGCAGGGCAACCAAAATTTCTTGCGCTGTTGTCAATGTTAAGTAATGTAGAGACATTGTTAACATTAGCAAGTCTTCTCCCCATGCTTGAGGAAATGAGAAATTTAATGAAAAAGGCCCAGCAAAGAGCTATGTATATCGTAGAATATGGTACACTCCGTAAGTTGACATGCATGACGCTCGATAATCTCTATCATTTATTTGTTGATGAAGTAAAATTTGTCAGCTGGCTGAAAATCACAGATTTGGACAATCCTGATAACTTTTTAAAAATTGGTTCAAACGGGGGGTTATGTGCAGAAGTTCGCGGAGTTGAGATACCAATGCACTACAATGCCAGGATTGAGTCTGAGGAACCAGGAAAGAACCCCAGGAGGCGAGTATCAAGTGTTAAAAGGGAAGACTTTACCAAGATCGTTGAGTTTGTAACAGCTTCAGTGAAGCACATTGCCTTTGATCTTTCCTCACAGATTAGAGCAAGATTCCCTCCAGTCAAACTACTTGAATCCATGGCTATTGTGTTTCCTCATTATTGGCGTATGAACAATCCAAAAGATTTTAAAAGTAGGCTACTAACTTTGATAGATCATTTTTGCAAAACCAAAGAGTTAGATGGAGTAACTCTAAATGAAATTTTAGATGCAAATCATTTGAGAGAGCAATCAGCTCATTTTTCACAGACAATGAGGGAACAATTTAATCTTATGGAGAACCCTATGGAAGATGGATCGGTAACAAGGCTTTGGAAAAACCTAGCTGAGAGTGAATTGTTGAGTGATTCAATATTAGAATATTTCAAGCTTGCTGAATTATGTCTAACCATGATATTGGGGTCGGTGGAGGATGAGAGAGTTTTCAGTGCTTTGGGATTCCTAAAGTCAAAGCTAAGAAACAAACTTGACAAGAATTTGGAAAATTGCTTGAGGCTCTATACATCCAGGTATGAAGTCAATACTTTTCCTTATGAAAGGGCACTGAAATTGTGGAGGAAGAAATGTCAGAGAAGAGGGGTGGGCAACATGTCAAACCAAAGTGGGAGTGGGAGTGGGAATGCCAGAGATAATTATGTCATTGACCGAGACCCATGTACTGGCACTGGTACTGCTAGTGGTGAACATTAGTTAAGCGGAGGTATGCAGAGTGAAGAAAACATATCAAAGAACCAAGGAAGCTATGAAGTTGATGCTGATGAATCTAACAATCTCAATGATGATATGGTGTGGCAGCTTGAAATTGAACCATTGTAGAAGTAGCACTGAAGAATTAGCATGTCCTAGGTATTTATTAACTTTTTCCCTGAAGTCTACTGTCAGTTTCTGTATTTCATCATCAATCATGCATATCCCAATGTCAAAAACATGAATGTGGTTGATAATGTCATCAAGATTCAAGATTCAATTCTATAATTAATAATTATTAATGGTTTTCATTCGCAATATTCAGCTAATATGGTACAATTCTTGTAGTTTTTTCATTATTTTGTTTGACAACATAGCAATTCGTATGTTACAATTCTTAGAGTTAGAAATACTGATTCTCATTAATTTAATTACAAATATGATACAATGTATCCATTCATTGATTAATACTAGTAAGAACACAACTCTATGATTTTGTTTACAAAAGTCAATGACTCAATTCCCATTGGCAATTTAGTAAGCCAATGACCCTGAATTCCCTTTTATAGAAACAAGGGAGCAACAATAGCTTCAGGTTGATTTGCCTAATGTGAAGTCTCAAAATCTAATTCAGTAAGACAACTACAAGACTACAAGTCTACAACATCTCTACAACTTTAGTTGTACATTTCTGCATTTGACAGGCCGGTTTAGTAAATTAGCATAGGCAATAGCATCTGCAAGACTGCAACATTGATCCTGTTCAAAAAGAAAAGTTCAAACTTGTTACTTTAAACTCAATTCTAGAGTCTAGACTGTAGTATGTAGGATAATATGAAAGATATAGAGATGATTGAAACTGAAAGTACTTTCACATACTATGATTCAAGATGATTCTGTAAGTTTCTGTAGTATGCTCCATTCTTCTTCGGTTGGAAGGGCAAAATTTTTGATGGTATGGTAAATGACCTGCATTCTCGTCAGAATTCCATACTTGGAAGAGCGAGTTTTAAGCAATGTTCCTTCCATTAGTGCATGCAAATTTGTGAATGTTTTGATGCACTTTGCAATGCCTTCATGAGTTCTGCCCTGAGGAAGGTTGCCTAAATCAGAGGTTATTGTGTCCTCCAACTTTTGTTTGTAAGCTTCTCTTCCAACGAAACCCATTGTTGACAAATCAATTCCAGGACTCGGTAAACCAAGAGATATCAATTTGGTTGTTTTATTGTTCATCTTGGTGAGCTTTGGCCCAAATAAAGCAAGAACTTCTTCTGCTTCTGTTAGTTTCTGACATTTATGAAATACAGAGGTCGCCTTTATTATTGAACCAACGCGGTCCTGAATTCCCTTTCTTGCCAATTGCCTGTCAGCAGTGCTGTTGATTTCTTGCATAATCTGCTTTGTAGTTTTCTGTCTTTGACGAAAACTTTTGTTCTCCTCAAGTTGCTCTTTCAGCTTCTCAAAAACATTTGTAAGAGATTCATAGAGTTCAAACCAATCACACAACCTATCAACAGAAGACTTTATTTGCCCCCAAAAGTAATTTTTTATTTGCTGTACTATATTATTTACATGGTCATTCAAGAAGTTTTCATAATTTTTAATAGTATTATTTACCTTCTTTAGGTCTTCTTTCATTTCTGAGTACTGGTGTTCACTATGTTTTCTTATTTGCTCTGCTTTCTCTTCCCACTCTTTTGTTTTTACCCTCTCATTTTCCAATTCTTTCTTTAACTCATTGTTTACCTGTGCAGCATTCTCCAAGTTTTTGTATAAATTTAATAAAGAGGCTTTTTCATCCTGAAGTTTTTTATCCCTTTTTTCCAATTTTTCCCTCAAAGTTTTCAGTTCTGCGTCCATATGTTCTTGCTGTTCAATTACTTCTTTAGAGCCAGAGGATGAATTTTTTATCCTTTTCTCTAATTCTTTGCACCTGTTTATTGCTGCTTTCTCACTTGCCTTTACATTTGCCAAGTCTGCCTTTAACTTATCTATTGTGCCCTGAAGCTTTCCTTTCTCTCTCTCCAACTTCATCACTGAAGACCACTTGGTTGGTCATTTTGGACACATTTATCTTGTCCACATTTTTAATTTTGGATAAATCCATTTGGAGGGTGCTAACTTGAAATTCAGATGGATCTAACTGACTCTCTGGTGGATTGTTATCTCTAGCTGGGGGCATAACAACCATGAATTCCATCATATCTTTATTCGGGTCATATGTGGTTAATAACCTGTTGGATGCAGGTTCTGCATCACAAGCTGCAGCAATTGCTTCCATCTTCATTGTCTTAATATTTTGTCTATTCTTGTTTTTTGATTTTTCATAGTTAGTTACAAATTCATTGTAATGAAAATCAGGATTTTGTGAGAGAATTGAATGTTTGAATGGTGAAATAGAACTTCCACTGATGTACGAGCTTCCACCAATACCATGAGGATTACCAACACCTAGACCCATTACAAGTGGGGTTTGTGGACTATTCTAAGGGTTTTGTCCTGAAGGATGGGCAATTGTTGGACTCATAGTCACCATTGGCATTGTTGTACTAGTACTACTACTAATACTTGTCATAACCTTTTGCTTCTTTACACTTTCTTGACCTTCGGGACCAACCTTTTTTGCATTTACATATTTATATAATATCCTTTTCGGACCACTACTTTTAGTTGTACAAATGATATTGCTAGCTGTGGGAGTGACAATTGATTCAGATTGAATCTAAGTGCTTGGAACAGCTGGAAGTGGAACTCTATTTGAAGTAGAAACAGATGGAATTAACTGAGTTGAAACCAATGTGAATGGAATTAACTGAGTTGATGATTGATCTCCATGCCCAAGGCCTAGTTTCTGACCATGTTTTGGTGCTACAGCTGGTGGTTCAGGTGCATACCAAACCCCTTCTCCACTGGGACCCAGACCACCAGAACCTTGGTAGCCCATTTTTTCTAGAATTTATGCCCCTTTGCTATATAGAAGTTTGGTGGATGCATCAACTCCTCTCTTAATTGCTGTACTGGATGAGGGATTCAAAGAATCCTGGTCATCATAATCATCATCATTATCATTGTGATATGCTTCAGCTAGATGCTCCTTATTCCACAATTCGTTAAACATTGTATCCTCTTCCACCTCATTAAGATCTACAGAGGTCTTTGGCTCACCGAGATTCTTCCTCATTTCCCAAAATTCCAAAATTTTGGTTCGACTCCATCTAGCATCTATACATTCATTCATTAGCTCTTTTGGAATACGTTTTGTAGATGGTTTATCAACTTTCTTGTAGAAATTGGATGATGTCATGGCCTGTACTTTTCCATTCTATTTGTGCAATACCATTATTTGTGATGACAATTCCTGTATTGACATATTATTTTCAGCAGCATATTTCTCCATCTATTTTTTGACCTCCTCCCAGGAGTCCATGTTTTTAAAATTTTCAATCAAAGGCATACTTTCATGTTGATATTTGCTTGCAGAGTTCCCATTGTCTTTAAGCCTTGCTCCAATTATGTTCAGTGGATCATACTGCCAGTGACTGTCAACATCAAATCGAAAAATTGAAAAAAAGGCTTCTACCACTTTGAATCCTCTTCTCTCAAATGCGAACCCTCCAAAGTAGAATGGCAAGGAGGGAAATATCATTTTCTTTTGCTGACCATTAAAGAGTACATCTGTGCTCTCCATTTGTCGTACATATTCCAATGCAAATACCCTCTTTGTTACATGTATTGGAAGTTTGTAGGGTTCTACCCATGAACCGTAAAACCTTAACACAGTGTACTCTTCCATTAAGTACCAGTCAGCCAATTGTAGTTGACTTCCGAGTTGAATGCAATTTCTACAAGTAACAGGCAATCTAGGCATTGGAGTGCCTGTAATTTTATGGTACATTGGTGCCAAAAAGAAGTCTACAAAATTGTTGTAGTTCCTTCTGTTATAAATCATCCTTATCTGAGGTGTCCACTCATATATTGGATTTTGGCCTTCAGTCAGACTGCAAAGCTTGTTTGCCTAAAATAATGTACGATGCTTTGCTAGGAGAAGATAGCACAAGTAGGTTGTGAATCTAAATGTCTTCTCTGAACCTCTTTGAATCATTAGTAATTGATCTTGCATGCAACGAACAATGTGCTCAATAAAACAATATTTTACTGGTTCTCTTTCAAAATGAATATGATAAAGCATTTCAAGAATGCTGGCACCCACTTGTTTTTTACTATCCAATCCCAAACAAAATGCTAGCAAGGAAATACTATCCTGTGCCCATGGCACAAAAATTTCATAATCATAAGGAGGCCTATGATCTGAACTCAGACTACAACCGCTTGTTATTCCTCTGATATAAGAATCTCTCTGTTTTGCATCTAATTTTTCATAATCCTCTGCCAGCTTTCCCAAGTCAATGTGTACGTTTGAGTGTTGTTGTTGAAACCCTAGGTTCAACAGACTAGCAAATTCACTCTCAGTTATGGACAAAATTTCCTCCTGAGTATTTTTATTCACAATTGCTTTTCTATTTTCATCATAATTTTCAGCGCAAAGCATAACAATTTCTAGGCAAGGGAATACTTGAGGTAACGCCATGTGTGCCGACCCAGCTTCCCACGGTGCAATTTTATTTGTAGTTGCATTTACCCTAGGGTTAAATGAATAAAATTTTGAAGCCTTATTTGGATGGTTCCACTTGTTTTCAAGTGCAAATCTAATCTCCATTATACCCTTATTTCCATGAATAACAGGATCATGTATATCATGGAATAAATCACTGAAACCTGGTGTTTTAAGCATATTGTGGAATTCTATTATTTTTCCCATCGTGTTATTCTTGGTATTTGTAGCTACAAGCCTACATGGGTGATTCAAAATTAAAACCTAACAGACTAATTTTTTTTTATATAATATAAACAGTAAAGTTGTAAATCAAGAGACTTGAAAAATTTAAAATGCAGGACAGATTTTCAGGATTTTAGTAGTTACACTTACCCGTTGACGTTCACGTTGCCCTTAGTTTCAATTTTTGCAGAGAGCTGAGAGACTTTGTAGTTTGTTGCTTTCCTCGGACCTCAATCCTCAACCTAGAAATTAAGAATCCGTAACTTTGTTGCACTGTAAGTTTGTAAATTGTAAGTGGAATGTGATTATGTCAATGTGTTAACTGAGCAGTGACACGTGTCATGATTCTGGGACGCGTTTCAAAAGCTAGGGTGTCTTTTTCCTTTCGGCCTGAAACTCAACTTCAATCGTTGATCTATAAACATCCAACGGCAATGGTGAATGGTGTGGTACTGGTGGCCCCGTGGGTCGTGGGTCCCATTAACTAGGCTAGTTAGGATGACTCACATCACGAGTCAGATGTGTCAGTGTCACATCATCACCAAATTGAAATGACATTGTTATTTGTTGGTCGACCGAGGAGTTTAGTGACATGTGTAATGATTCCGGGACGCGTTTGAAAAGATAGGGTTTCTTTTTCCTTTCAGCCCAAAACTCAACTTTGGTCGTTGATCTATAAACATCCAACGACAATGGTGAATGGTGTGGTGGCCGCGTGGACTGTGGGTCCCATTAACTAATCTAGTCAGGATGACTCACATCACAAGTCAGACGTGTCAGTGTCACGTTATCACCAAATTGAAATGACATTGTTATTTGTTGGTCAACTGAGGAGTTTAGTGACACGTGTAATAATTCTGGGACGCGTTTGAAAAGATAGGGTTTCTTTTTCCTTTCAGCCCGAAACTCAACTTTGGTCGTTGATCTATAAACATCCAATGATAATGGTGAACGATGTGGTGGCCGCGTGGACCATGGGTCCCATTAACTAATCTAGTCAGGATGACTCACATCACGAGTCAGACATGTCAGTCTCACCTCATCACCAAATTGAAATGACATTGTTATTTGTTGGTCGATCGAGGAGTTTAGTGACACGTGTAATGATTCCGGGACGCGTTTGAAAAGATAGGGTTTCTTTTTCCTTTCAGCCCGAAACTCAACTTTGGTTGTTGATCTATAAACATCCAACGATAATGGTGAATGGTGTGGTGGCTGCGTGGACCGTGGGTCCCATTAACTAATCTAGTCAGGATGACTCACATCACGAGTCAGACGTGTCAGTCTCACGTCATCACCAAATTGAAATGACATTGTTCAATGTCATTTGTTGGTAGATTGACGACCGTGCGAGGTGTTAAGTGACACGTGTCATGATTTCGAGATGCGTTTGAAAAGATGGGGTTTCTTTCCCTTTTGGCCCGAAACTCAACTTCAGTCGTTGATGTATAATAATCCAACGGCAACAGTGAATGGTATTGGTGTACTATCTTTTGTAAGTTGAAATATATTTCATATTTTATGATGTTACAAATTATAAATATAAGATATAAGTTTTTTTCATTTATATATGTTTAAATTATACTATGTTAGTTTACCATAATAAGAGTTAAAAAAATTACATGTGAAAAGTAATGTTCAAATTCTATATTATAATTTGTGAATATTTTTTAATGGAGAGTAATTATTTAAGTATTTAAACATCAATCTCATTCGTAGAGATATAATTGTACTTCAGACTATGTAATAAATTAAATGTGGGAGACACCATTTTAAAAAAATTATTAAACTACAGTTTCAATTAGTGAAGTTTAATTGTAATAGATATCTGAAGGAGGATATTTGTCGGTTATTTTATATATATTAAAATAAATATAGATAAGCTAGTCTACAGATAACTGATAAAGCATTGAAGAAAGTAATTAAAATATTGCAATCATGGTTACAGAGAAGTATAAAATATTAAAAACTATTTTTGCAATCACGGTTACAGAGAAGAAATATTGCAATCATGGTTACACAAAACACAAATTGAAATGAGGTAAAGCTTGCAAAATTTCCATTGTATTTTTCATAAAATTATATTTACATTCTCGACTTCATACTATGGCTATAAACAAAAAGAAACATACTCGACTTGATACTATGTCTATAAACATATTATATTTACATTCTCGACTTGATACTATGTCTATAAATAAAAAAAAAAATCGTAAATGACTACAGTACCAGTACCAGTACCAATACAAGGTAAGCTTTTAATATTTATAAAAAAAAATTTTATAAAGAAAAATCAATTGCGCCCTTCTGTGTAGAATTCTGCAGAGAGGATTAGCTGCATGAATTCATCGAGCCACACAAATTGCCCCACCTGAGTCTCCTCTGTGTCAAGCTCAAACCACTTACGGAGAAAACCCCCGGCAATCAGCGCCCATTTCCTATGGCGCTTCAATTGCCCAGCAGTCAGGCACAAAAGAAAAGGTTGCATGGCCACATTCTGGCCTGGGAGGAGAAGCTTGTGTATTTGACTTGCCATAGGGATCCCCACCCCTAATTTAGTGAAGGTGAAAACTTGAATGTCATCCCCCAGGTATTCCTCTTTGAATACCCTCCTCAGCAGCATCACCATGTCAACCTTCGGTCCTCCAAGGTCCAGAAGGGAAGCCAAAAAATGAGACGTAATGTCTGTGGTTACCCGGTACCTATCTTCATTGTCAAGAAACTCTCAGCCCAACACCATTCTGACAGCCTCTGTAACGAAAGGCCCACCATCCTTACAAATTGATGCTAAAAATTCATCAGAAAAGGAACCCAGAAAGGCCTTCTGGGCCTCCTCAGAAGTGCATCTAAGACAAATGGGAATGTCCATCTTAGATTACTTGCAGACTGTAAAACTTAAAATAGTAAAACTAGAAAATTTAAAAACAAATTACTTGCAGAATGCGTCACTGCAGACCCTAAACAAAAAATCAATCAATGTCGATGAATAATGAAGCTAGATCGTCTATAAATAGCCCTTGAATCCTTGATCGTTACTTACCAATCAATTATTTCTATCTTAATGGTATTAAATACATTGTCCTCGATATGCCTCTAAATCTTGCATGAAAATCTTTTCCCTAAATACATGTGTGTGAGAATTGAAAATTTTGTCCTTAATCTTTCACATCTGGCAGTAAATCTTTTCTATCGATAAAAAACTGTCAGAAATTGGCTGTACAATTTGGGAAGTGGTGTGGTAGCCAAAGAATGTCACTGTCACTAACATGACATTTAATTCTTTCCTGGTTAAGTGCTTTTAATACTCTGCAGACAACTTACCTTGATACGTGTCAACATTCCGGTGACTACCTCAACAATTCTTCTTCCTTCAAGAAATGTTGGCCGAAATTAAACCTCAGCCATTGATCTTGGATCATCAGATGGTCTGAGTTCTCAAATAATACATTTAACATAATTACAGTGGTAGTGGCAAATAATACATTATGCTTCCATAATATAAGGTCAAACAACCACGTCTTTAAACCATCACTTGCCAGTTGCCAATAATTTATGTATGTTAGGTATGCTAGGTTAGGCTACTTATTTCCCATCTTTTGAAAATCGCCAATAATTTATTTATTTTTCCATAATTAACAAATGATTAGCCAATACAATTATTTTTTCACCCTTCAAAAGAAAAGTATTCGCCTCAAATATTAAAATTTTTTACTTGAAAAGAAAATTATTCGCCTCAAATATTATAATGTTTTACTTGAAAAGAAAATTATTCACCTCAAATATTATAATTTTTTACTTGAAAAGAAAATTATTTGCCAGCAATTTATGAAATTTTTAATCCGGAGGGAAAAAATCGCCAATACAAACTATGAAAAATTGTGGATTTGAAAAAAAAAATCGCCTAGACTAAAACAAATTACCCCCTAAAATAATGTTCGATTCGCCAAGACTTTACACTTTTTCCTAAAAGGGGGTTTCTTAAAGTTATCCCTGACACATGTTCATATCAACAAATGGATCTTCCACTAATTTCCTTATGCTGTCTATCATAACTTCAGCCTCTTGTATGTTTTTGTACAGATCACTAGTCAACTTGTCTTGGTTCATACAATCAGCAATAATCTTTCTGTCATTTGCTGCAAAATCCTTCAAGGATGCTTGACTAGCCTTTAGTGAGCTCAGGTCAAGTGCAAAGTTTCTAACCAATTCACTGAGCCTCTTTTTCAAATATTTCTCTTCTGCAACTAGGGATGCAAATTCTTCTAGGCTAGGGAAATTTCTCTTGAACTGTGAAATAAATGTACTCACATCATCAATGAAGTGTACCTTAGACACTTTCTTGTCTATTGGTAACAAGTTGTTCAAGATGTTTACTGATTCTACAAGGAGGGGATTTCTCATCACTTGTTTCTCCTTGGCTTTCTCCATAGCTAAGACGTTGAACTTAATCAGGTCTTCTTCTCCCCAAGAGTCCAAATTGGTTGTGTCAGGTGTCAAACTTGACAACAATGTTGCTGAGGGAAGTGGAGTGATAGGAGTACTATCCATAACTTCCTCTTTGACTCTTATTATTATTGGTTCATTTTCTTTTCTCTCTACTTCTTCTTTTTGTTTTTCTACTTCTTTTTCTATTTGTTCTTATTTCTTTTCTTCTTCAATTTTTTTATCCTCAATCAATAATTCTTCTTGATTGGGAGTGGAGTTACCACATAGAGTCTCAACCTCTTGAGTACTCACAAATGCCTCTTCAAACTTGTCCAACTCAGTGTCAGTGGCTGCCATGACTATCTCTACATTATCAATGATAATGGTGATATCCTTTAGTGACTTTGTCATGGGCATAGACTTATCTACCTCTATTTGTGTTTCAACTATAGGTGTTGAGTCCTGAGGACCTGTCATTAATGCATTAATGGGCTTTTCCATCTTGACTTCCTTTGAGGGTACTTGAGTTGTGGGCGCAGTAGGTGGATACATGTGCCTGTTCATAAAGACCTTCTCAAAGGCTTTCTTTGTTTCCTTGGCAACTAACTCAAAGTTTTTATCCATTATATTCAATGTTCTTGTCTTGGTCCTGAGGTGAGGCTTCACCAGATCTAATAATAACTTTTTCTCTTCTAGCTCACATATCGGAAGGGTTTCATCTAAAATCTTTTCTCTTATCCTCAGATCTTCTTCAATAGCTTGTCTCTTTTGGAACTCTAAGATATTCCATACATTATCAGGAATCATAGTCTTCAATTCTAAGACCATCTTCTTCAACTTTAACATATGTTTGACAATCATTCCATGTATCTCTGATTTGTTAATCTCAGTGTATTTCTTATAGAACTTTCCTACTTGATCAATTATGCCTTCATCAATAATTCTTGTGCTTAACACACTCAGACTAGGTTTGAAACTTACTTCAGGAAGTGCTTGTGTGTTCCTTCTGTTTCTTGTTACTCTTGAGGATGGATTACCAGTGCTAATCTCTTTCTTCCTCTTAGGCATTTCCTTATAATTAGGAGGAGCAGTAAGGTCAATGGTTTCCTTGGGTGCAAAAGGAGTAACAACACTTTTAACCTTCTGATCATCAAATTTTTCTATCATCACCTTCTTCAACTTAGGATCATCTAATTTGGTCTTTGATGTTGTTGCGCTCTCAATTTACAAAGCAATTTTTTGTTCACTTGCTTTGTATAGGTCTGCTTGAGACACTCCATGAATTCTCAAGATCTCTAAGGTGACTTTGGCAACCTTTCTTTTAGTTGCTGCACTGTTCAAGACTGCATCAACTTCTCTTGTTTTCTCTACATAGGTTCCCCATCTTGGCTCATTAGGGTCTTTAGGGGCTAAAAGCAATACTTGTGCATATGCTTCTAGAGTAGGCTCTTCCACTTCATATCCTAGTGGATGAATCCACTTTGTTCTTGGTTCAATTGCCTCCATACATGTTGTGTAGTCTCAACCATGAAGCAAATAGTATCCTTGTATTTCTCAACAATGTTCTCTGGTATCCTGTACCTCATTTGCATTTTAACCCTGAATGTCTTCAACTCTAGTGTCAAGTAGTCCTTCAAAGTGCTCTCAGTACATGCCTTGAGAGATATCTATGGCATTGTGGGAATGGATTTGTCTAGATACAAATTAGATACCTTTCCAACAATATGGAAGTACATGTATATTATCAAAGACCCAAATCTGAATATCTTGGTCTTATCATGCTTGATTGCCTTAATGTTATCAATTAGTTGTGCATGCAAAATCTCACACAAGTTGAACTCTCCATTTTCTTTCACAAGTCTTATGGTGCAAGAATTGTGGTTGTAGACACAATGTTCACCCTACTGGTGTGTTGGAACATGTAACCTAATATCATGGACATTATTTTGATGTCATCTTGCTCAATAGGCTTGATAGTTATATCATGCCTATCACTTCTTGATTTGCAAGTCTATTCAACAATATTCCTCACATCTTTTCCCACTAGAAGGATGATGCCTATCCTTGAGAGGCCTATCATCTCATGAATTAGGTCACCAGTAATTTTGACCGACACTTCACCTATCCAAAATAGGTCATCATGAATCCTGCTTAGTAGAATCTTGATCCATTCTGATTCATAGAAATCATATGTCATAGCATACTCCACTATGGGGTGATTATCCCACTAAACATACTCATCCATGAAGGTTTTTTCTGGTTTCATCATTGTTTCCATGTGCACTCTCAATCTAACCAATCCTACTGGTTCTTTCTTACAGTGAATGTATGCCCTAATGTCCTCGACATGCATAATGCCCATAGGCATGTGGGAGAATGCCCCTTCTAGGTCATCAAGTGTTGACTTAAATGAATACCTCTTAAACACATATATTTTCTTCTCCACAACATCAAATACTATAGGAGTAGCCATCACTTACTTGGATATCGCTTTCCAAATAATCTTGAAGACTTCTTGAATTGGTGCAACGAACTAGGGTTTCAACAATCGATCAAATGCACAATAAATCACTTGATGAATAAAATTGTAATCCTTCTCAATCAAATGCTAGGGCTCTTCTATTCTCCAATCTCTCTCAATTTGAATGCAATGAGAGATCTTCAAACTTCTGTGTACTTTAAAGTGGAAAATCTGCCATTAATGCTTGCCATGTAAACCAGGCTATCACTTAAATTTTTTTATCTCATTCTACAAAAAATCAGCTAGTGCACTTTTGCACATAGGTTTTGTTGGTCTCCAAAAGCTTAAGTCCAAAGGTGCATACTCTAAGAGTGAGTATACCAACCACGCAGGGGGCTAGAGCTAAATTAGCTCCCCCTATGACCCTTAGGGCCATTCATCTAGATGTAGAGGGTGCGTCCACTATGGATGCATCCAATACATACTCATCAACCTTGTCCTTCTTTGCTTCTGACCAAATCAAGCTCACATCCTCTTAATCTTTCACAAAATTGACTTCTCCTTCGGGATCTAAAACTAATTTTTTGGGCTTTTTAGGGCTTTCCTAACCTTTCATCCTTGATCTGCAAAACTTTGAGATGTGTCCAGCCTTGTTACAAGAGTGAAAAATGACTGGAGGCCTTATATTCCTTAGCGCATTGACATGAGTCACCATCTTACATTGTCTAGCTGAGTGACCATTATAGTTACATATTTGACATGTAACATTCTGAGAACTTCTTACATTTGACTGATTCTGATTTCTTTGATTATACTGAATCCTATTCTTTTGACTTGTCTTGCAATTCATAGCTCTATGACCAAATTTATTGCATGAATAACAATAAGCATTGAAAGGTCTTACCTCTGTACAATTCCTTGCTATGTGTCCATGCTTGTTACATGCATAACAAGTGTGGTCTACTGGCAGCTTGCGCTCATTCTTAGGTGGTTCAATATGATCCTTAGTCTGACTTCCTATCTCCTTAGCATCTGAGGTGCCTTTTGGTGCTTTCATTCTTGCTCACATGTTGTCAATCTGATTTTGTGCTTCATTGTATCCAATGCAGTTAGTATCTCCTTTAGCTCTTCTTGCATATAACTAAGATTCTGTCAAATTAGAACTAGTGTGTAATTTATCAATGTGATTCTTAGCATCTTTCAATTCAAATTCCAAGCTTTCTTTGTTGTTCCTTAGCTCCAAGATTTCCATGTTTGCTTGCCTCAATTCTTCATTCAGTTGAAGGTTCTCTTTGATCTGTTCATCATAGACTTCCTGATTGTTAGTCAGCTTATCATCAAATTCTTCAAAATTTTCTTTCAAGGATGTATTTTCTTCATTCAGCTTCTTGACCATTATCCCTAGATCACTAGTAGAGCATTCTTTCAAGTCCTTCCTTAGCCTTTTGATGATTAATTGAGCATCATTGAGTTTTTCCTTAAGTTCTTCAGTTTCTTTTTTAGATCTGTCCAGGTCTTCAAGAGTAGCTTCAAGATTTCTTTTCAGATGTTTCATTTCTTCTTTTTCCATGATCTCCTTAAGTGGTTAAACTTGTTTTCTGAGGACTAGAGCTCTGATACCAATTGTTAGGAATTGGAACACTGAGAGGGGGGGGGGGGTGAATTAGTGTTCACTATATTTTATCTTTTCACTTAATCTTCAAACTAAACTTAAATGCTTAAGTACTGAAATGAACATCCACTTAAACATGAAATCAACACATAACACCAATATGGTTACGGGGAAACCCAAATAGGTAAAAACCCCGGTGGGAATTGACACCCACTAATATTCTGTACTAGTGTTTTATGATCCTTGTTAGAAGATCCTTAACCCTGTTAGGAGTTGCTTTACAATGTATTAAGTACAGTAGACCTTGTTAAGGGTCAAACCCTATTAGGAGTCTTTTACAATAGTCCCTGTTAGGGGAGTGGATACACTATCCTAAAGCTCATTGCTCAAGTGGTGAAGGCTGCAACCTTCTGATCTCATACACGCACTATATATGTTGGATGAACTGTCACCGTGACACTGCTTGTCTGATCAGTTCCTTTGATGCGCTGATGCTTTGACCTCTTGCAAAGTTCTAATACATCTTATAGACTCTTCGCATACTTCTTCTCTTCTTATCACAACTCTATATCAACTTCCATACTAATTACAATAGGCGCATCTCATATTTATATGTGCATACAAAAAAAATAACTAGGTTGGCCCTTTAACTGATTACATACAATGCTTCCAATTGAATTGGCTCAAGCGTGTTTACAAACAAACATATTTATATGTCAGAAACCTAATTACAATAGGCGCATAGCCTTTATAACATTAGAATATAACAGCAAATCAAAATGCTAACAGTCGACTGCTTACTATGTTCTTCTCTGGCACATATTGGCTATGTAACTTCAACTGTTTGTAACTTTGGCATGCGTGCATATCTGATCATGCGCTCATAGACTAAGCATGAATATAGTCTAACCAACTTAATTATCTTCTAGGGTGCATACCATAACTCAGTTCCTACGCACATGCGCTGATGCTCTAAGCTTTATGTACTCTGTACAGTGTCTAGTCTTCAACACTTAACCGATTTCTGATCTTCTTATCAAGTGCGCTGACTCCAAACTACTATATGACTTTGTTGCCATAATGACAACACTATACTAAGTCATATACACCAGTATAGCCAACTTTCCAATAGTTGCATGCGTAGTACAAAACTATTAGTAATTGGCAGATTAAATGTAGATAATTAATAAAAATTAAATTTTATCAGATAACGATTAGTAATAGATATTTAAAAAATAAATAAAAAAATTTTGGGTTGCTTTTTTGATGGTCAAAAGAATATCCTATCGATGAGAATGCTATATACTCGATGACTATTCCGACCAATCCTCATCTCCATTTCGACGACTATGCTTTGTCATTTTGATGAGAATGCTATACACTCAATGACTATTCTGACCATAAGACGTCACACTTTCAACCAAAATTGGTTGGATAGATGAAAGGCATGGCTAATAATTCTTCCAGGTTGAGGTGTTTGCTTCAACGATGGGTCCGTCAATAAATCAACCTCAACATACGTCGCAATTGCAATGACCGTTAACTGTGTCGTATAATTGATGAAAAAACTTTGACAACAGTTATGGTCGACCAATTGGCATCTAAACATTGACTAATCATCGTCAAAAAATAAGCTAAAATTTACCAGTGATTGTCAAGATTTCTTTTCTTGTAAAATCTTGAGCTTTTAGGTGCGAAGTAGCAAGCAGCCAGCCACGTAACCAACCCATAATCATCAATTGTCAACCATATAAACTGCTTGTTTGGGTCTTCTTTCTCTACTTTTACTATCTTGTTCCAAGTTTCCTTTATTAAAATTGTTATCCCTCCATGTCCTTTGCCTATTTCCATCTCTTCATTCCATATAGAGATTTTAGTGTATCCTTCAAAATATGGGATTCTACACCCTTCATGTTCATGTGTTTCTATGAGAACAATAATGTCTTGCCCTTCATTATGGGCCCCAATCCCGGTCCTCTTTTCCATGGGTATCCTCTACAATTCTAGCTTACCATGTTTAGATACTCTCGTGGGGCCCCGAATCCCTATTTCTAATATGCTAGTCTATCAGTGATTTGTGCCTTTCCATTTTTCAGCCATGCCCACTTTCCCTCTTCTCTCGCTGATTTTACTTTCTCCCATTCTTTCCTCCTCTCCTCTTATTGTGAGAATGTTAAATCTTCATCCAAATAGATATGGGAACCTCTAAGTAACCCCCTATTCTTCAAAATCACAGTTTTGTCCTCTATGTTGACTAAAGTAACTCTCATATGTCTATCTTTCCCGACTCCCATACTCTTACCAATCTTGTTTGCTTGACGTATATTGCCTGTCCATTTTAGTTTGTCCCTAAGGAAGTCCTGTAATAGAATGCCTATTTTTTCACTCTCCATAGTCCTTTAATCCTTTGATAATGATGTTTTTTGCCTTCTCTTGTTTGTCTTTTTCCTCTTTTATTTGTTTCTTTATTTGCATTTTGATGATTCCTTTTTTCTCTGGTGTCAATTCATTTACCACTTGTGCCCATGATTTGGCCTCTTTTATCTTCTTCTTTAGTTCATTTTCTCTAATTACCATGTTTTCCATTGCTGCTTGAAATTCTTCTAGTGGTATTGTTGCGGTTGTTTTCATTGATTCAGGGCTGCAATTTTTTGTTGCCTTCTCATAATCAATATCTTGCTTTAGATTGATTAGCTCTTGTTGTCCTCTCTTGATGCTGATTTGAAGGCTTATTACTTGCTCTTTTAGCCATTTTTTTCCCTCTCAAGTTCCCAACTAGCTATTGTCACCTTGTGCAATTTGTCACTTTCTTGCTGCCCCTTTGCCTCCAGTATTTTGAGCCTCCTTTTCAGATCCATGAGGTAACTTACATATAGATTTGAGTACCACAAAAGAGGGGAGGAAGAGGGGCTATAAGTATTCTTATTGTTTGGTGATCCCCTCTCTCCACCCTCTTTTTCCTCAATATTTTTGATAATAGTCTCTGTCCTATCACCTTTGATTCCTCTTTGGGCTGCTTGGTCATCCGCTGCATGGTTCCTTGAATCATTTATCAAGAGGTTTTTGTTAGTTGCCTTGGGTAGTATCATGATGAGCCTCTTTTTCTGTAGATGTTTCCTCTTTCGGGCCCACCTCCATTTTAGAATCCCCAAGTATTGCTTTTCGTTCACAAAGATGAACTTATCATTCATGTTACTAGCTCCTCCCTGGAGAGCGTCTGATATGAAGGATTGCCATTCTGGACCATATCATGTTTGAACTCCTATTGGTTGAAAACTATCTAGAGCCCACTGTGTCAACCCTAGTTGTCCACATGAGGGTTTAGGTTTAGTATCTGACCACATGTGGCTCCTTGGGCCCCTGTCTTAAATCTATCTATACCCATATCCTACAACTTGAGTATGGTTGTCGATAACATCTTAGGATTCCAAGATTCCAAGCCCTTGTTTGTTTTCAAGACCCCAAGTTGTCGGTTTGCAAAACATATATGTTTGATAAGTCTTGGTTTGTAGATTTGATGTTTGAAAGGGATCTTGATTTTTCTTTCTCAAAGAATTTTTTAAAGAAAGATGGAGAATAAAAAAAAAAGTATGCATGAGACAAGAAGGGAGAATGTGGGGAAAACTTGTTCACACATGCCACTGAACCCACTGAATAAAAAAAGGAGTCCCTATCCACTACCCAACAAAGGAGTATACAAAAAATCCCATTTCTATTCGCGCAGACCCCACTAATGCTTTTGTCAACTAATGCTCTGGTCCCACGGTTCCACATGGACAGACTCCAACTGCAGCTCTAGCCCCATGGCTCTAGTCGCTCCAGACGTTGCCTCTTGCTATCCTACTACGCTCTAGACGCTGCCTCCTGCTATCCTCATGTAGGCATATAATATTAGTAATAAGGAAAAAATGTTAAATATAATAGTGTAGGGATATTGTGTCTATTATTTTATTTACAAAAGATTGCTTTGAAAATTGTTTAATTAAATTGATTGTAATGAAAGTAGATATAATATAAGGATTATTTGTTATTCTTGAGTATTGATTCAAGGAAAATGGTGGTTCTATTTAAAGACTCTTTTTAAGATTTGACTCTAAAAACTTAAGCATAAGTTTTCAATTCATTTGGACCAAAAAACAATACAGTGTATAGTCATTTTTGTAATTTAAAAAAAGAGGAGGCAAACGTATAAAGAAACATTTATTCTTGATAGCATTAGAATTTAAGTTATTGTATCTTATAACACATGAGGTCTTTGTTAAGTAAGGAGAAAACCCCTTAGGTCTCCTACAATGTAAACTAGTAATCCTTTTTTTTGTGGTCTTTTGTGGAGTAGCTTGATTATACTCTAAAAGGCTAATTGGGAACTAAGTTATTTGAGAAGTTATCCATTCACTTTTCAAATTTTGAATCTTATGACAGGGATCGACAATGTGGATATCCAATGCCAACATGTCCTCTCGTATTCCAATGGGATGAAAATGTGGCCTCTTAAAGGCCATGTCATTATTAATGAGACTTTCATTTATGAATGAAGGCATTATTTTAAAATTGGATTGAAGAATTATGTAAGATTGCAAAATTTGTCCAAAATATTCAAGTTTTTTTGCTTTCTATAATGGAGAGAGACTGTTCAAACACATGGGAGGCCATGATGGAGAAGGATGCAAGAGGTGGCACAAAACATTATGAGTGCACTAATTACTCTTCTTTATTATGGGTTTAGGTGACTTTTTTCACTACCGGTTTCAATTTGAGGGTTTTTCATAGCTAGAAGTCTCATGTTCTTGAGTGCGATGCCATGGGAGGACACAGGGTGTGAGTTGAGCCTAAAAAACTTGACAAATTCAAGAATAATGTCATGGCCCAACATATTTGCAAGGAAGACGATGCGACACAATTCATTGAGAATATGATAGGCCACTATGAGAATCTTTCTATTTAATTCTCTTCCTCATGGATTGATAGGAGAGTTTTAGTGGGCATGATTCCTTTTGAAATCAACAAGGAGGTGATAGCAACAACAACTAGTCTTTCTACTAATGAGAGAAAATGGAAAAAGACTAGCAAGGTCCCTAGCATGGAAAGCTTGAACTAGTTTTTCCATGGAGATATCTCTGTTAAGCACCATAATGGATACAAGCGTGACAATCTATCGAAACTACGGGACCAAGTTTTTTTAATGGTTATCATATACTTCACAGTTGAGGGTAGATTTGGGGTGTATTATTTCTACCATATGACCTTTCTCAATCATTTCTGAAACCACAACGCCATTTCTTTTCCTTTATTTTGTCTCCACTCTTTAAAGAATTCTATAAAGGAAGTTGTCAAGACCACCAAAAATTGGAGCAAGAAGTTGATGTCCTTGCACCAAGGACTTATCCACAAACTTTACCATTTCCATCTTGCCCTTTGTCCACCTAGACTAATTATTGTTCACGAGGCTCCTAATTCTAGCACCCCCCCATTTGCAATCATTATGGACATCCCTGACCCAAGTAAGAAAAAATACCTCATAAACCCTACTCTAAAAGCCCGCTAAGGCTCTATTGAAACCCCTCCCAATGTTAGTTTTGAGGAGAAGCCAAAAGAGGGGAAAAAAGGAAACAACTTTCTACCAAAAAGAAGGTCAAGGCTTCAAAAAAGGCCAAATTTACCATTCGTGAGATTGACTCCAACATTGATGCAACAGAGGAAACTACTATCCCTTGTCACTCCATGAGACTTTCTACACAACCTATGGAAAAGGGGGAAAAACTAAAAGTGGACTCTAAGTTGGAGGAGAGAGAGGAGAATGAGAGTGATGAAAGAAAGGAAAAGAAAAAGATGTTGAGATTGAGGTTTGTTCTAAGATGGATAGCAACTCATCCCATGTCTCTGAAGGCCTCAAAATGAAACCCTTGGACCTCCCTCAAGAAATAATGCTAGAGGAAATTGTTAAATTGTTTGTGATTGGTAAGGGTACTATTCTTCTATGTGTGGAGTACGAAAAGTGTGAGGTCATTATGTAAGAGTTGATTAAGGTCAAGGAAAAAGTTTTAGAGTTGGACAAGAAGATACAGAATGTTTCCTGCTTTTCACTAAAATTCATACACAACTCAACCACATCTATATGCCTACTATAGAAGAACACACTTGGCAAGGAGGACAACGACTAAGGAAACTACAAAGAGCTCTACAATTTCCTCAAAGAGGATTGGGAAATGGTTATGCTTAACAAATGATGCAAGAAAAAGGAATCTTAGGAGCTTGGTCCCTTGTTCTAGCTTCTCCCATGGCCTTGTTATATAGTATGTTTTTAATTCCTAGTTTTTTATCTTTTATACTAGTAGTTTCTATGCTTTCTGGTATGGTCATGTTTAAAGACTTCAAATACTTCAAAGACTATGTTGATCAGTAGATTAGATGATATTAGTATACGAAGTAGTTTTAGTGACTAGAGCCACTAGTTACTCTATGTTGTCTTTAAGTTGGTTTAGTTATTTTTGATATACTATTAGTGCCATGTTAGTGTGTTGTAAATGTTAATCTGTTGACTAACACCTGATGGGTTGTTGTATTCAATGGACAATACCCTATTTTTGTTTCTTTAAATATAAAAAATACATATATAATCATGTCTATTAGGTTGTGAATTAGAGTAAAATGAAGCACTTATCATAGGGTAAGTTCACTAAGATAGTGTGCAAAAAGGGGGTATAAGTGGCCACTTTTTTTTCTTTTTCTTTTTTCTGAAATCATGTAAACCTGAACTTGAAAGAGAAATTGGAGGGTCTCACACTCAAGATTAGAATATGTGTAAAGAATAATAATTGCAGCACTCTGGATCTAGTTTCTAAACTACTATTTTTTTTAAAAAACAGATAAAATTAAGAGGATCAAACCCTCTGCACACGAAAAATTATTCCTGATTTTTTCAGAAAAACATAACATAGTTGTTCCTATGTGCTCAACAAAAGATAGAGGTAAATTTAATATTTTGAAAAACCATTTGGTAGGATGGTAGGTAAGACTGAGATCTAGAATTTTATTTTTTCATAATTTTTTGTTTAGTATTTTTTTAATGATTTTTTGAAGTGATGACATCCTGAAAAATATGGTACCTATTCATACGCTAGGCATAACTTGCATCAAAATAATAAAAAATGCAATCTTCTTTTTTAAAAAGTGTATAGATTCAATTGTACAATAGTAATATGTAATTTGTCTTGCAATTGGTTGAGTAGATCAAAAGTTATTAAACAAATGGTAGACATATGTCTATGAGCTATGTCAGATACTGGTAAAGAAAATTTAATTTCACTATGTTAATGTTGTCCAAAAATTAAAAAAATTATATGGTTAGAAAGATGTGTAAGATTATGGTGGTAATTTCAGAGATACCCTCTTGATCATTTGTAAATCTAATGATGATGAAATCAAGAATTCATGTTGGAAGATGAAAAAATGTGTAAAGGGACTAAAATAGAGGGAAAATGAGCTTTCAAGCCTTATGCTCGTTTACTAACCCTTTTTCCAAGCCTAAAACACGTACGTATTTTTGTGTGCATCATAACCCGCTCAGGTTTTGAAAATAAAAAAGTACATTTCAAAATTTTCAAAACCCATACGTGTTTTGAAGATGTAAAGAAATGCAATTCATGTTTTATAGAACACATATGGCTTATGAATACATCAAAACACATGGTACTAAATTAAGAATACACTAAATTTATGTATAGACTTATGTATATAATATATGTCAATGTTTTTATATATGCATATCTAAAGTTTATATACATATAAATCTCTCTCTCTCTCTCTCTCTCTCTCTCTCTCTCTCTCCTTGTCATATTCTTATGTCCTCTCCCTCTCTCCCTATCCTATTATCTCTCTCTCTCTCTCTCTCTCTCTCTCCCTCTCTCTTCCCTTGTCATATTATTCTCTCCTCTCCCTCTCTCCTTATCCTATTATCTCTCATTTCGTATACCTCTCTCTCTCTCTCTCTCTCACACACACACACACACACACACCTTCCTTTAAAGAACCCATACGGGTTATGGAGAAGTAGAGTTAAACCTCCAATTTTTCATAACCCGTACAGGTTATGAGGAAATGTTAACGTTGGTTTTAGGTTTCCATAACCCATACGCGTTATGAGAAAATCTATATAATATATTCCCAACAACCTAGAAACTAGAACTATGAGTTATTTGAAGGTCCCACTGCACTGTTTGGCATTGATTTTCAAGACAATAACAATCAGGTTTGCATTTTTTTTTTGTCAATTTTTCTTTGAAATGATTGATTTTTATTTTATTTTTTGGTTTATTACTTTAGATTATAATAAAATGATTCTCATTTGTTATTTTTCTTTCTATTTGATTGTGTATTTTCATCATGATGTTATGTACATAGGACAATCAATATTAATGTAATGGGAAAGAACAAGAGAGGAACAAATGAACAACGAGAGGCATCAAAGATAAGACAAAGGGAGTGTATGTGGAGATTATGTGGAGGTATTTCATCTAATGCACCTAATGACAATGATGAACATGCAACAATCCAAATTGACATGATAAATGTACCTAATGCACCAAATCAAAATGATCAACATGCACCAATTCAAATACATGTGACAAATGCACCTAATGAATGCAATGACCATAGTCCATTTCAAATCAATGTGATGAATGCACATAATGAATTTGAATAATATACACCACTTCAATTTGATGAGATTAACGCACATAATGCACCTAATGAAAACCAAGAGCATGCACATATCTTAACACCTCCTAGAATAATTTGTAGAAAACCAAAGTTTCTAATTGACATTAATGAAAATATTGTGAGGCCAATGCATGATAAAATTTATTAAAGAACTTGTAGAAGAATGGCTAAAATAATTTGGAATAACTATTTTGAAAATTTAAACCAAAGAGGAAGATGTCAATTAGTTGTTGAAATGATTAAAAATCTGAAATTTAGAGAGACACTAGGAATTTTGGGGTTAAGAACAACCGAAAATAGTAGTGAAAGAACTATTGTGAGAAATCTATTTGATGCATACCAAGCTATTGGTATGAAAGCACGTACAAAAGATGTTAATGTTACTCAACGTGTCCTCACATCAACCATAATGGGAAAGGAAATGAAAAATTATCGTTTAATAAGAAAAACAAACAAGTCATTAAAGATAAGTAGAACAACATTATGCAATGCCTTAGAGAGGTGAGAGAAAATTGGGGTTTGTAACAATAATTCTCTTTGGGCATTCTCGGATATAGACTCCCATGCAAGGACAAGGTTGTTGTTGATGTACTAAGAATGTTAATTGACAAATTTTGGCATGACAACACAAGGGTTTCACCCAACTAAAGAGATGTTGTTAGAAGGCGAATTGGACTTAGAAACCATGAACCACATCCAAAACACTATTTAGACATGACTCAAACACAATTTTATGAAAGGTTTCTTCAAAGATTTCCTCATATTAAAATTAGCCAAAGATTTTTTGAGATGACAGAACCACGTTATGTTAAGATTAAGCGTGCATGTACTATGTGTTGTTTTAGGGTCCATGTTGAATTTTTGTTGCATTATGATATTTATCATTATATATGTTGTACTTTCCTCACTAATGACGTTTTGTAGGAATGTGGTCTACAAGCACCTCCTAAGTCACCGAGAGAATTTATTTCAAGTGTACTATGAAGAAAAGAAGACATTTGAAAGGGTTTTGTCCTACATGCGGTGGTTTGTAACAATTGTCTAGATGCCTACATCTAGATAACACACATGAAATTGGTAAGAAACCAGTTTCTATTGGAAAATACAAGTCAATCACATATGTTGTTAAAGATGGAAAAGAATTAAAGAGGCGTGAGTTAGTGAAAAGGGATACATGCGTAGCTGATTTTATGAAGACGTTTAAAGAGAAACTAGTTTATGAGTACATAGGTCACACACATAGAGCTAGGTGGTTAGATGAGCAATTCAAGTTGTGTAAGGACACTTTCCCCTTCGGTACTATTGTGTTTGTTGTTGATTTTGTCGATAATTATACACTAAAACCTCAAAATGAAGTGCAACCTATGTATTACCACTCTACACAAATTACTATTTTTGTACACATAGCATTCATGCATGCACATGATAGCATAGAGGAGGACGGAAAGGTTATAAGAGAGTATCACTTCTATATCAGTGATGATCATACTCATTCCTCAGAGTTTGTGCAAGGATGCTTTACAGTCTTCTATGATAGTTTAGGGGAAAGAGGTATAAGATACAACCAACACTTAATATGGTCAGACAATTGCATTACACAATTCAAGAATGCAATGATGCTCTACTGGTTGAGTAGGATGCATGTGAAAAGTGGTGTACAACATTTTTGAAATTTCACTGAGACATGACATGGAAAGGGAGAGCATGATGGTGCGGGAGCATGTGTGAAAAGAGCTCTTACTAGAGGGGAATTGAAGTACGAAGGTGGCCCAATATTAATAGATATAGAAACAATTATGCAATGGTGTAACTCTACGATGGGACCAGGTAATGCATGTAACTATATGGTTTCTATATTTTTTTGGTTGATATGTGAATCTAACATTGAAAACTATCCAGATTATTGTACACAAGCCACATGCATTCATTTAGAAGTTCAAATGTAACATCATTAGCTATTTATACTAGACAAATTGCATACTTTTTCTCTTCATGTATGCATTTTGTGTGGGATGAATGTGAATCAAAAGAGTGGGTTGACCAATGGTCTTGTAGACCTTTGGAAACCCTAGATACATATCAACTTCCCAGAGAACTACAAATGAACCAATTTGAAGCATCAATGGATTTTGACCATGTATCAGACCTAGTTGAACCAGGTAATTTATCTAGATTTCATAGGTTAAATCAATTTTAAATCTTGATTTTTGTATTGTCTAATCCTTCTATTAAATGTAGGTCATGTATATGCAGTAATTGCAAATGAGAACAATGAATATGGAACAAATTATTTTTTGTGTCGTTGTATTAAGGCCAAAAAGAAATTGACAACTACAGTCATTGATGGATAGGGTATTCAATGCCCAATAGGATTTGTTGTTGTCACAGGGACATGTTTTAGAAGGTACCATTGTTGTGTTCAGTTGTATTCATACCTATTAAACTATTTTTATTACACTTTTCATTGATTTGGTTATTAAACTCTATAAAATGCAGGTATCCTATCAAGAATTCTAATGCCTGGTTGTTTGAGGACTTTGAGACACATAGACATATTCTTCATTACTCTAACCTTATTTTTGAAACAAATATTCAATTGATTAAGTATCGTGGAAGACCTCTTAACAAGAATTTGTGGAAAGTTCATGAATCTGACCATGAGGAAATACTTGACACAATAAGGGTTAGACCTAATCCAGAAGGTTCTCTTGACTAATTTTGGGCAATCTAGAAGAATGATTCTACAATATGGTAGAATGATTTCGACAATTTTGTGTATATCTTCAAGGTTCTCTATGTGCATATTTAGAGGCCAAATTTTATACTTAAAAATAACAATGAGATGTAATGTGCATAAATAGATGCCAAATTTTGTATAAAAAAGGGCTTACCATGTGCATATTAGATGCTAATTTTTATGTAAAAAAATGGCAATGAGTTGTCCTGTGCATGTTAGATGCCAATTTTTGTATATAAAAGGTGTAATGAGCTGCCATGTGCATATTAGATGCCAATTTTTATGTTAAAAAGGGCAATGAGTTGTCATGCACATGTTAGATGCCAAATTTTGTATATAAAAGGTGCATTGAGCTACCATGTGCATATTAGGTGCCAATTTTTGTATATAAAAGGTGCAATGAGTTTCCATGTGTATATTAGATGCCAATTTTTATGTAAAAAAAGGGCAATGAGTTGTCATGTGCATGTTAGACGCCAAATTTTGTATATAAAAGGTGCAATGGGCCTAATTTGCAAATATATTATTGAAATACATGTATTCAATCCTCTCAATCCCTACCTTTGAAGAATCTGACATTTGCTTTTGAAATTTATCTTTTATTTGGTACGTTCAACAATAAATAAGTGTGCAATCTATTTAAAAATTTCTTACTTAAATATTAATTACCGTTAAGAACATGTTCAGAGATATCTTTAAGAAAACTATTCTTTAAATGCCATAACATGGATGTGACAACAAAAGCTCATGTCATATGAGCAACATTGACTATCTTTCAATCCATTCGTTGTGGGGCCTATTTGTCTACCCCATTAGCTCTAGTTGGCTAGGTAAATGCTAGTGACAACTCTGTCTTGCACACAAAGTCCCTTGAACATTCATGAGCACACTAGACCAAAGTGTCCATAAGGGTCACTAAGCAACGTTGGACAATGATCTTTCTTGGGGTATATCTCATAGCTTGTGCAAGGTATCGACGAATCATCAGGTGCTAGAGGACCATGTTATTGAGGCCTACATTTTCCTGTCTCAGTTTTGGGAGATTCCCCTTCATTTTAATTTGACATCCCTTTCTCGGTTTATCTTAAAAGTTGCAATGTTACTCAATTGAAATGAACAACATTGGATATTTTTCAATCCGTTCATCATAATATCGAATCATCTTCTCCATTAGCTCCGGTTGGCTGGGTAAAAGCTAATGACAACCCCATATCGCACATGGAGTCCCTCCAACGTTCGTGAGCACACCATATCAGAGTGTCCCTAAGGGTCACTAAGCAACATTGGGCAGCAATCTTTCTTGGGGCATATCTCGGAGCTCGTGTGAGATATCAATGAATTGTCAAGTGCTATAGGATCATGTTATGGATACCTACATTTACGTATCTCAGTTTTGGGAGATTCCCCTTCATTTTAATTTGACATCCCTATGTCAGTTTATGTCAAAAGTTGCAATGTTGCTCAATTGAAATGAGCAACATTGACTATCTTTCAATCTATTCACCATGGGATTGAATCATTTGCTCCACTAGCTCTAGTTGGCTGGGTAAACACTAGTGACAACCTTGTCTTTCACATGGAGTGCCTCAAACATTTGCGGGCACATCAGACCAGAGTGTCCCTAAGGGTCACTAAGCAACATTGGGCAACGATATTTCTTGGGGCATATCTCAGAGCTCGTGCAAGGTATCGATGAATTGTCGGGTGCTATAGAAATATATTATGGAGGCCTACATTTACCTATCTCATTTTTGGGATATTCCCCTTCATTTTAATTTAACATCCCTATCTCATTTTATGTCAAAAGTTGCAATGTTGCTCAATTGAAAAGAGCAACATTGGCTATCTTTCAATCTATTCGTTGTGGGATCGAATCATTTTCTCCATTAGCTCTAGTTGGCCATGTAAACACTAGTGACAACCCTGTATCACACATGGAGTCCCTCCAATGTTCACAAGCACACCAAACTAGAGTGTCCCTAAGGGTCACTAAGCAATATTGGGCAACGATCTTTCTTGGAGCATATATCGGAGCTTGTGCGAGGTATCGACAAATCATCCAGTGCTACAGGACCATGTTATGGAGGCCTACATTTACCTATCTCTATTTTGGTAGATTCCCCTTCATTTTAATTTGACATCCCTATCTTGATTTATGTCAAAAGTTGCAATGTTGCTCAATTGATATGAGCAACATTGGCTATCTTTCAATCTGTTCGCTGTGGGATTGAATCGTCTACTCTATTAACTCTAGTTGTCTAGGTAAATGCTAGTGACAACCTTATCTTGCACACATAGTCCCTTGAACATTTTCGAGCACACCAAACCAGAGTGTCCCTAAGGGTCACTAAGCAACATTGGGTAGCAATCTTTCTTGGGAAATATATCAGAGCTTGTGCGAGGTATCAATGAATCATTAGGTGCTACAAGACCATGTTATGGAGGCCTACATTTACCTATCTCAATTTTGGGAGATTCCCCCTTGTTTTAATTTGACATCCCTATCTCGGTTTATGTCAAAAGTTACAATGTTGCTCAATTGAAATGAGCAACATTGGAAATCTTTCAATCCATTCGCCATAGGATCCAAATGTCTACACCATTAGCTTTGGTTGGCTGGGTAAATGCTAGTGACAACCCTATATTGCACACAGAGTCCCTCCAACATTCACGAGCACACCGGACCAGAGTGTCCCTAAGGGTCACCAAGTAACATTGGGCAACGATCTTTCTTGGGCCATATCTTGGAGCTCGTGTGAGGTATTGATGAATTGTCAGGTGCTACAAGACTGTGTTATGGAGGCCTACATTTACCTATCTCAGTTTTGGGAGATTCCTCTTCTTTTTTAATTTGACATCCCTATCTCAGTTTATGTCAAAAGTTGTAATGTTGCTCAATTGAAATGAGCAACATTGGCTATATTTCAATCTGTTCACCATGGGATCGAATTGTCTGCTCCATTAGCTTGAGTTGACCAGGTAAACACTAGTGACAAACTCATCTAGCACATGGAGTCCATCCAACATTCACTAGCACATTGGACCAGAGTGTCCCTAAGGGTCACTAAGCAACATTGAGCAGTGATCTTTCTTGGGGGCATATCTCAGAGCTCGTGTGAGGTATCGATGAATCGTTAGGTGCTACAAAACTGTGTTATGGAGGCCTACATTTACTTATATCAGTTTTGGGAGATTCTCCTTTATTTTAATTTGGCATCCCTATCTTGCCTACATTTACCCCGTCTCGCCCACGGAGTCCCTCCAACGTTCGTAAGCACACTGGACCAGAGTGTCCCTAAGGGTCACTAATCCATATTCATAAAATTAGTTATTTCACATGTTTCACCAACTTGTTCCAAAACACAATCCATAAGAAATAGAAACTGGTGCAAGGGCACCTAAGGCTTGGAAGGCTACCAAGGGGTCACATGGATGACCTTAAGCATTTGAAGACTATAAGGACCTAAAAGGTCTAAAAACATTGTAATTGGGCCATTAGTGCCTATGAAATGTAATGAGATGAAATAAAGTTAGATGTATTGGCAAATGTCTTGATGGTCCTAGTAAGGACCATAGGCCCAAATTCATGTAATAGGGCAACATGATGCCTAGCTTAGTTAATTAGGAGTTTAGGGAGGTTTAAGATGTAATAAGGCCAAATAATAAGCCTTTGAATTAGTTTTAGGATCTCAAAAGTTAAATTCTTCAAGTTAACAGATTTTAATATTTAAATCCTAACGGCTAGTTAGGAATGAGCAGGTATTTGATGGTTAAAGTTAGTTTGGGTAGTTCTGATCGTACTTTTGATCATAAAATAATTTTAATAACATTGTAATACCTATTTAAGGCTAAGGAAGTCATGGTAAAGAGAGAGGATGTAACTAGTTCAGTTTGGCAATAATGAAAGTTCTGATTTCTTGTAAAATCTGAGTCATTTCTCCGTGTTTTGGACATTCATAGTGTCACAACCTATATTTTAATACATTGAGAAGTAATGTAGATTGGTTGGGAAATTTTTTTTGCAGTTTTGAATACATTTGGGGTTTTAAGATGGGTTTTGAAGAGTATTGGCACTGGTGATTTGAAGATGGGTTTTGAAGGGTAATGAAGTTGAGGTATAGGTATTGCAGCAAAGCATCTAGCCAAAGTAGGGTAACTTTTTACGGTTGAAATAGTTAGTATATGTTGGGAAGATGGTGATCCAACCTTTTTTTGGTTGAGATTGGGTCTGGAAGGCGTACATTGAGTAGGCCCTAGTTTTTGGAGGGTTTAGAGGACAATTTGGGGCTTATGTATGTAGGAAGCCTATAGAACCAAATTGATGTCAATTTCCTCTAATTTGAGCCATAATATAACTCTTTTAAAGAAGCCATGGTCAAAGATTAAGTCTTTGATATAGTTCCTTTGTAAAAGTGGGGGTTTTGGGGCTTAAAATAGTGCCAAGTGTGTGAGCAATAGGGTATGATCTAAAATAGTATCCAAGTTTATGATATGTTGTGTAACTCCTAAATGGGTGTCCAAAAGTGTAATTTTTTTGGCAAGTTGTTTGGAAAACTCTTGAAGAAATTCTAGATTACCCGCTGGACAGGGCTACTTGGATTAGGCCTAATGTATGTATGGGCAGTTATTGCAAGTTGAATAGGGCGTGTTAAGACCTTAGAAGGTATCATATCATGTGGTTGGATTTGGGAACCCATTTTGAGTATTTGGGTGGAGCAAATGAAGGAACAGGGTCTAGTGTACCTTGAAGGAGAAGTAGTGTTTTCCTTGATGTAAGTCAAAGTTGGGTCATGGGATGGTACAATATATGCAATGAGGATCAAATGTTGAATCCCTTGAGTGCCTAAATTCCTCAAGTGGAGTTCCATTTTTTATCCTTCTGCATCAAAAACCACATAAACCACCCATTAATATACATCTTCCTATGACCCTTATTTGGTCAATTAGGACAATTTGACACAATAGACAAAATCATTACATATTTTGGCTTTCATGCCTTATTACATCAAATAAAGTCACATGTGATTTTGATTACATTATTCATGCCACAATGACTTTCATAAACATGTTTCGATTATATTATATTAGATAATGAATGTAAACATGTTTGATTAATTGTAAAAAATTAAGTTTTGAAGTCCAATGATATGCACACAATGAAAAAATTGGATCGAGTATCAAGTTTCATATATATCAAAATGAACAATAATTGTTTACATATCAACAAATGACATAGATGCCAAATCAATAATAGTTACAAAAATGTGGCATGTGCCATGTCAAGGTCGATATATACAATACAAATGTCAAATATATTAAAAAATTGGTCATTCAATGACCACAAATAGATCTATATATCTCTATCAATATCTATGACTATACTGGATCATAAAAATTGAGCCTCTTCGAAGCATTACGTGGCTCATTGGGTATCTACACAAGAACAATTCAAATGCTAAATCAGATATCTTATCTCCAAATACTATCAAAATAACTAAATACTAGACTGTAATTTGTTGGCAATTGAATTGTTGATTACCTCATCTCTTTCTTCTGCATTTGTGCTATGTACTAATGTTGATGGGCTCCTTCGTGGGTAAGGACTCCTAAAAAAATGGAATGGTAAAGGGTTTTTAGGAAGTCGCGAAGGGAGCTATAATAGGTAAAAGACAATTAACACAAGTTAAGAACCCAAAGTTGATGACAAACACTACAAAAGTAAAGATGCATGTACTCATATCTAAATCCATATGTTTACCACATATATATAATGAATATCGGAGCCTCAGATAGCTCTCCTATACTCTTAGGAGGGATCGTTGCTGATGAGGCCACTATGACCATTTCCTATATGAAAATAATAACATATATCATAGTCATAGAGGAAGGATTTCTGAGAGATTTTGAACAAACAAGAATGCAATCAAAAGTGAATATAAAAATGTTACCTCTTCCTGCTCCTGAACATCAACAACATATGGTTCATTCGTTAATTCTGTAAAACCCAATTGTTTTTTTTATATAGAACAAATAAGACATGTGCATTGATCTGTATACATGTACATCTTTAATCATAATACATTTCAACAAAAAAACTTAAATTGTACTAAATTACCTTTTGTACTTGGGGTGTCCTCGAGGATTTCTTTTTTTCATCTCGGTGTCATGGGACTAGGTGGGGTAGCCTAGTAGAAACCAAATTAACATAAGAGAAACAAATATGATAACATATAGGTTCAATTAAAATTATAAACAAGAGGTGTGAAAAATATGATTCTGCAAAGCTCTCTAGGCCAAAGTCAATTGCATAAAGTGTCACATCATCAACTTTGGACATCTCAACCCCGGACAAGCCCTATAAAACATCAAATAAATATACATATTAAGAAAAGATATCTTGACACCAAGAAATTATTCTATTTTTATGAATATTTAAAAGCTATACCCCAAGTGTCGAAGCTACACATGCACATCTAGTCGAACAAGCACTTTGTGGTGTGCTCTGTGAATCACCTATTGCACCTATTCATATCTCAATTTAATTTGTTCTCTGGATAAACATTTATTTACTTTATAAGATTTAGGTGATTAAAATTAATAACATGTCAAAACAAAAATAAACATACATGCGCCTATCTTGTAGAAAACACCATCATCAATAGGTCATTTTTGAGGGCCACATCCTCAACAATAAACATCAGCCATCTACTCCCACAATGTGTACATGAATGGGATGTCGAACCATCCTCATTCGCATCAATATCTACCCTGACACATATACCCTAACAGTTGGGGCACATATGCTCAATGGGCTTGGCTAAGCTAAATGGAGCATCTGATGATGATGGAGGTGTTGATCCACCCTCTACATCGACTTATTGTGTGTCATACTCAATAATGACATCAGTCAATGATGTAGTTTCCTGAAGGGTTTGTAAATAAATAGACTCCTTCACTACTATCAGGACCGCAACATGAACTATGGGTTTTTTAGCTATACACCTCCTATGATGTGGGTCTACCACCCTATGGACCCTAGCTCTATCCTGCGTAGAGCCTCTCCCTCTATCCTGGAACTGTCGGATGTCAAAGTAATTTGGCTTCTTGCCAATGATAAACTTACAATATAGATTTATCAAAAAATATAAAGGCACCTCCCAATTATTACAAGGTTCTTGGTCAAAGACCATATACCACCTATCCCAAAATGAAGCTCTCATCCTATTATGAACAAGCCAATGTATGGGAAATCGATTCGTAATAACTTCGAGGGAGTTACTACTAATAAGATCAGTGAAAAGAGCACATATATCTTCTTTAATTATCCTCTTTTTTTTCACTTGATCATATGACAATCCATTGACATAAATGCATGACATTTATCCCTCCATGAACCCCATGTTGTAACCTCCTTAGACACCTCATTCACACTACTGGCCATTCTTTCTAAGGAAGTGGCAAGGGATGAGTGGTGCTCAAAACTAGAGGACCTCAACCTATTAACCAATATAGATTTTTGGGCATTGTTTTGTTGAAGACGATTGATAAGGTCCTCTTGTGTGGAATCAACACGAACTATTGGAGGACGCAGGGGGGTTTGGATTTGGGTTTGGTAGTAGATTTGGGTTTGGCAGTGGTGGTGCAGGAGCACCTAAACCATTCTAGGGACACAAGGACAACCATAAGACTCCAAGCATGAAGATGACTCATTCATATCATGGTGGAATCAACTATGAAGTTCTAAAGCCTATTATGGCATCAAATATATAAAAGATGTAATTCCTAGGTCTTGAAAGTCCAAAAAGGGCTAATTGAGCATATGGATGTAATAGGGATTAAATTAAGTTAGTTTTGTCTTTAGGAATTCTTAATAAGACTATTTGTGCCATTTGGAAAAGTTAGATTGTTTAGATTGCTCTTAGAAATCAAAATTTGTAATGTTGCAAATTCAAATTTTTGAATTGCAACGATTAGTTGGTTTTAGGAGGGAAAAGGGATTTATTAGTTTTTTAACATCTTAATGACTATTATACCGACCAAGGTTGGTTGGGAAGGTTGTAGGGAAGTTATATATATGGTAAAGAATCCCATTGTATGGAGAAGAAGTCTATGGTACATACTGCACTCAGAATTTAATGAAGAAACCCTCTATTTTCGCAAAATTGATGAGTTTGTTGCATTGTTCTTACTGGTTTTGAAAGGGGACTTGTTTTGTATGAGAGGAGAGTACTGGTATATGGTTCAAACTTCTATTTCATGCCTTGATTGAGGATTCATACAAGTATTTTTAACCTTTATTGCTGACTATCATAAATTGTCCAGATTTAACAAGCAATTTTGACATTGTTGTGCAGATTGGTCATTCCATGGTTGTAAAATCTTGAGACTCATGAGATGACTCTGTTTTGACATGTATCATAGCCTACTAACATTTTAATATGCATTTGTGAGGGAGAAGTGAAGGTTATTGGTGATCACCATACTAGTTTCTAGTGTTTTTGCATTGAAAGTTGTTGGTAAGTTACAACAGCAGCACATTGGCCTTAAGGAGAGGTCATTTTTATGTTGGATTGTGTCTATATATGTCAAAGACAAGGTGTTCCATTCATTGGTTGTTGGAGAAGGCATTGGGAGAGCATAGATTGAAGAGGCCCTAGTTTTTGAGGGTTTTGAAGCCTAATTTGGGGCTTTTGCACTTGCATCACTTAAGGACTCAAATTGATTGAAGATTCCTTTGATTAAACACATTTTATGATAGTGTAGAAAGTTTGGGAGTTTGGGGATAGGTATTGTGAGTACTTCCTTTGTAAAAGTGGGTGTTTTTTGGCTTAAAATAGGGCCTATAGTGTAACAGCAAGGACTCCGTCCAAAACAACCATACCTAATAATTTGATATGTTATAGAGCAGCCAAATGGGTATCCAAATATGAAATTTATTTCTCTAATGTTTTGGAAAAGTTGTGAGAAAAATGTGTGATAACAGCGGTGGAAGCCTAGTTTGGGTATTAGGCCTAATTTGTGCATTTCTCAAGATTGAACCATAGTGAGTTTGTGGGAGGTTAAAACCAGTTGAGACACCTTGATATTGATATCTTGGGGCTCTTAAAAATTTCTTGGCTCTTAGGAAAGACTTTGAACTATAATTCATGTGTTGGTGGCATTAGGGTCACTTTCCTTGTATTGAAGACTTGTGTTTTTGTAGGAACTCCTTACTCTTACTGATTGGGCCTTATCCCACCATAACCTTTTGCATCAAGTGGGTTTTCTTATTACGGGGCTAAATTTGGAGGGTTCTCTTTTTGATCATTTCCATCATTACCAATATTTATAGGTGTTTGAGGAGGTCTTTGCTGTCTCTTTCGTGATCGGGGATTGTTTTCCGAATCTGACATCAAAATAATTAAAAAACTAAAATCAATTCAACAAAACCTACTCGATCAAAATTAAAAAAAAACAAATTTTTACCTGTTCAATGGCGTGGTATGGTTGCAAAATGAACAATATGGCAAGGAAATTCAATTTCAACAAGTACCCGCTCAGGTTTTGGCGACTTCTCTTCTTCCTTTCTCCTCCAAACTTGGTTTTGGCGTGAAGAGAATGAGCCAAAATGCGGGTTTTTTTAAAATAACCTATGACAGTCAAAATGCGTACGCATTTTGTAAATAATGTTTTTCTTTACAAAACGCGTACGAGTTTTGTAAAACATTTTTTGCTTTACAAAACGTGTATGCATTTTGAATAATATAAGTTTTTTTTATTGATTTTTTATGGCTTGGCAAAGGCTCGGCTTTGCCAAACCTAATTTTTTAAATTTTGAATAACCTGAGTGAATTATGAATTGTTTTTATTTTTTTCAAGGAGGTAGCCACTTTTTGGCACACCATCTTGGTGCACTTACCCCATAATGATAATGCTAGTTCAAGCCCCTCCCTATAAATGAATTTTTTCTTGCTAATATGGTTGTCATGCTAATACAAAAAATTATAAAATGGAAAAAGAAATCAAATTTATGTGATTCATCAATTATATGGTTATGCACCTTAATGAGTAAAAAAATGTATATCACCACATTAATAAGTTGTATTTTGAATTGCATGTGTTCATTACCTTTGCACAATGACGAATCTAACCTTTAAATAAGTATAGGTTGTTTCATATTTTTTTACGTATTAAGTTTTACAAATAAGGAACTTGGTAAGATCAATTTCTATAATCTTTCTTATTGCTTAGTTTATTATAATAATTTTCTAAAAAGGACTATGAAAATATAATCTACGAGTTTTTCTTAGTTGTTCATTGTAAAGTACTCTTTAACTACAAAAATACTTGTAGCTCATGGAAAGAAGGAAAATGAAGTTTAATTCAAAATGAAAGAAAGAAAATCAATTTCCTTCATGACTAGGTGTGAAGGAGGAGAAATACAAACTAAACATTTTTTCTTGGAAGTTCAGCATGCAAGAAGATACTATCTTTGATATTAATTCTTGAATATTGTGATATTGTGAGTTGATTAAGATTGGAGGTAAATCTAACATCAAGGCATTAGTTTTCAATTTTACATCATTATGTACAGTTAATTTAGTACCAAGCTACATAGATGATTTTTTTTTGCTATGTTAGGGTTTAGTACTACGCATTGCTATTATGTGTTTTTCTATCCTTTCAAACCACATTTATTGCAGGATTAGCCTAGGTATTTAATGGCTCCGACCACCTTTAGCTCAATAGTTGTTGTTGATGCTAGAGTGGTGATGGATAATCATGGCACCTCCAAGCAAGAGACCTCACAAGTTCATTCTAAAGGTGCTTCACAAGGTATGTCATCTCCTGATGTTGTACTTCATGTTGTACTTCATGTTCAAGATTTTGATAATGCATGTGCTTGGTTAGAGCAACACACTTTGATAGGTTATTTTGTAGGAAGAACCCCTCCTGAAAGCATGCTCAAAGACCGGATTAACAAATCCTAGACTCCTCATGGAGTTCGGATTGATGGAATTCAAAACCTCACCCAAGGGTTTTTTCTGTTTCGGTTCACCATCCCTGCCCATGTCAAAGTTGTCTTCACTCGTGGGTTGTGGACTATTAGGTCTTTCCTTTTGGTTTTTCAACGATGGTGTCGATACTTCATAGTCTCTGATGACAAGAAGCTTAGGGTGCCTGTGTGGGTTGAGTTCCCTGGCCTTCCCTTGCCTTGTTGGCCTTTCATTCAAGCCATTGCGCAAAAGCTTGGTAAAGTGGTATGTCTTGAACATGACCATTTTTTTAACGCTCGCCCTCAAAAAAGGGTTTGTGTTAAAATTGATCTCTCACATGATCTTAAAGAAGCCCTTGAGATTCAAGTGGGTGGTAATACCTTCACCCAAAAGATCCTTTATATAAATTTGTCAAACACCTGCTATCGATGCCAGTTGGCAGAACACAAGATTAAGGACTACCCTTTGGCGGTTCCCAGAACCAAATATCCTCCTAAGGATTCAGGATCTCCTACTCAAGAAGGTCTGAAAAAAGAGGAGTTGAAGAAGGATGAATGGACTGTTGTGGGTTGCAAGGGTAAACACACAACGGCTTCAAAACCACAAGATGGTTTTGGTACCTCTGGAGGTGTTGGTGCCTCTCCATCTTCTGGGCTTCCAGACAAGGCTTTGTTTCCCTCACTTGTTTCAAACCATGATCAACAGGGGATTAATGATGTTACAAATACCCGTCAACCCCCTTTGGTTCACACTCTGCATGCGATTTTCACCATCTCTTCTTCATTGACTTTGTGTCATTCTCACAATCCTGCTGGGCGTGTTGAGAGTGAAGAAGGGACATTTTCAAAAAAGTGACGTCTCATCTCTGATGAGTCTCCTCATTCTGAGTTTTTGCATAACAGTTTCTCATCTCTAGGGGATGGGGATGAAATGCAAGATCTTTTCTCATGAAGTACATCTCATGGAATGTGCAGGGTCTCACAGATCTACATCGAAATTATACTATGAGAGATGTTCATCAATGGGTTCTTGGTTTGGAATTCTACCTCAACACTTCTCTACTGAGTCACAAGCCTACTCTAGCTCACATTCGCCAAATGTGGAATTTAGAACCAAGGACACATCATCCTTTTGGCTAGATTAAGTGGTGGAATGCTTCCATCACCCACATTGCTAGGTTCCTATGCATTTATAGGCAACTTTCTCGATATCACCAGCGATCTTATGAGGCTACCATTAAAGAGCTTTGTTTAGCCTCTGAAGCTCTGATTCTTGATCCTTTTAACACGGATCTACAAATCTAGCTTGCTTAGATTTAGCATCATAAACAAATTGAAGACAATTATTCTGCCAGAGGTGCTCAGATCAAGGCTGGCTCCATTGGTTAAAGTTTGGAGATCGAGCCTCAAAAGAGTTTTTCTTGGCTCTTCGATCTCGCCATACTTCTATTGGGATAAAAATTTTGAATGAATGTCAAAATTTAATTACAAAGCTCCCTGATATTCTGCAAGCTTTTGTCCAACAATATAAGGTGTTCATTGCACAGGGAAATTCTTCGGTGAGAGACCAAGCGCTTTCAAATTGTTTGGTTGTTGTTCCTCGTCGTCGTTCAGCTAGCCAACAGTCTTTTTCTGATCAGGTTCTTACACTTGATGTTAAAGAAAATATTTATTATATGGAAAATGATGAGGCCCATGGGTGTGATGGCTTCCCTTGCGAGTTCAACAAGGCTCTCTGGGATGACATTGGCCCAGACCTTCACAGATTGTATCTGGAAGCCTTTCACTCTTGCTCTTTAGGGGATATTATCAACAAGGGAAACATTAAGTTCATTCCCAAGGCAGGAGACCCAGAGGATATTTGTAATTGGAGGCCAATCACTTTTCTTAATGTCCCTTACCAGATCACAACCAAAGCTCTTTCTTTAAAAATTTGTCACATCCTACCTTGATTGTCAGACTAGAACAAAATGGCTTCATCAAGTCCAGGTGTATTCTTGACAACATTATTGTTGTCTGGGAAGGCATAGAATGGGCCCAGAGGTCGAATTAGAAAGCCCTCTTCCTCAAAATTGATTTTGCTAAAGTGTATGACCACATTGAGTGGCCTTTTATTTTGGCTATGCTTCAAGCTCTGGGTTTTGGCCCCAGATTTATACAATCTCTTCAAATGCTTTTTGGAGATGCCTCTGCTTGCATCACTATTAATGGCTGACAATTTGAAGCCTTTGCTCTCTTCAGATCCATTCACCAAGGTTGCCCTTTGGCTCCTTCTTTGTATGTTCTTGCAGCTAACAAGTTTGGCTATTTTCTTGCCAATGCCACTTCCATTGGTCTCGTCAAAGAAATTTCCCTTCCTGAGTCATCCGGTCAACTTGTCAATGGCTATTTTGCTAATGATTCTTTCCTTACTCTCCTTAAGGATGAAGATAATGTCAAGGTTTCTCTTCATTGCCTTGATACCTTTTGTTTAGCCTCTGGTTCTTCCATTCAATGACACAAGACACAATGTTACAGACAATCCATTCTTCCAGCTCCTCCTTGGATGTCCCAATTCGGCTAGAGATGGATTCAACATAGTGAGGTTCTCACATTTCTGGGCATCCCCTTTTCTTTTCAGGCTTCACCTTTGGATCTATGGAATGTTGTTTTGGCTAGAATTTAAAAAAAAGTTAGACTACTAGATTACCAAGCCTTTATCCTTCGCCGGTAAGTTCCAGATCTGTTCTAAAGTGTTAGCTACTACCTGTACACACTAAAATGATGCACTTCTATGAACCATTACATGCAAGGTTGCTCAAGAATGAGGCCTCACAAAGCGGCTCATAGCTCTCTATGCATGGAGTTGCAAGGGACTATGGTGTATTTGCTCTCAGCTAGAGCTACAAGCTTGTGACCTTGCTAGTCAACCATACAATGAGAGATTCAAGTGAAGACAAGGGCAACAATGCTAATATCTCCAAGAATCAAATATGCAAATGCAATGCAAGCTATATGAAGATGCAAATGTGCAAGCTATGCTATGAAAATGGAAGTACAAACTAAGCTATGAAATGGAAATATCAATGGATTACAAGTCCTTCCTATTTAGACTATGTGAGCTTATTCTATTGCATAAAAGGAAACTAAGCTAAGAATGCCATTATCATGCAACTAAGAATGGAAATATGCAACTACAATAAAATGCAACAAGTCTTCAATGTCTTCAAACTCCAAATGCACCTAAAACCTGCAGCATAACATTAGCATAAAAACATGGATATGTAAATGGAGGAGAGAGCTCTCCTTTTATAAGAAATGCAAAGAAATGGACCATTGAGATTAAGAGGCAAAAAGTCTTAATCGGCGGTGGAGCTTGAAAGAGGAGCAATCCATGTGCACAAGTATCCTCCAATGAGAGTGAAGTGTTGACTTTTGAGCCTCATGTGAGACAAAAAGTGCTTTTTCCCTTTTTATAAAATAAGAATAATGTTTTATTTGTGCAACATAGGATAAGAGGAAAAGGTGGGCTTTTTATTTAATCAAAAGGGGAGGAAATATTCTTTTTAATCAAATAAAGACTTAGGATAAATGGTTAGCCCAAGGATAAAAATTCAATATATGATCGAAATTAAGACTTGATCAGGAGATTGATATTGTTGAAAATATTGATTATTGATCAAAATGATTCAGAGTTGATAAATTGAATAAATGGGGCCCAAAGTCTAGGCGACCATTTTAGGGTGCATACATTTGCCCCTCTTTGACTAATGTGTGATTGATTTGGGAACACATGCAATCAAAGAAGAATTGAAATGTGAGATCGATCTGGGATCACAATACAACTCAGATGTGAGGTCGATTCGGGATCACATCCGGACAAACATAGACAAAGGCCTTTGAACATGAGGTCGATTTGGGATCACATTCAAAGTAAGAGATAAGAATCTCAAATTTGAGCAAAAGCTCGCAAAAGATGTCTGAATCAAGAGAATCAAGCAATTGGGGATGAGGATCCCATAGGTACTACCCCCTCGGAATTGAAATCGAAATCAGGTAGAGAGGAGAACAGTGAATTGATAAGGATTTGATCAAATCAAAATGAAATCACAATCGAAGGTAAGGGTCAAATAGGTTAACCATTAGGCAATAAAACATGCCCCAGCCTGACTGAAAAGATGTAGTCAAACGTGAGAAATGAGGGAATGGAATGAATATGAATGAAAGACTAGAAGTTTGGAAGACATGGAAATGAAGAAATGACGATGCCCCAACAAAGATCGAAGGATTAGGCCTCAAAAGATCAATCAACTGCGCAGAAGGGGGGGAAGATTTTGAAACACAATTTTGACTATCAAGATGACCTCGGATTTTGATTTCAAGTCTGAAAATAGATCCAGGATGTCGAAATTAGCTAGGGGTGCAATTTTTGCGCAATTCCAAGGTGTTTGAAAAATGAGGTCAAAAAGTTAAAAGGCTATAAAAGGGGTCAAAATATCATTTTCAAAAATCATTTGTCTTTTAGCGATTTGAGAATTTCAGAGCTTTAGAGAGAGAAAATGGCCCAACAAGCAGGAGTTCCCGTCCACAGGCATCGATTCGAGCACGCCCGGTTGCACAACCGGCCACCACACTATCCTGCCCTGGTATGTTTTCAAAAAACTCGAGCTTTTTGAGTCATTTTTTGCATTTAATAGCTTATTTTAGCACGTTTTTTAAATTTTGAAATTTTAAAAATTTTTGCTAGGCGAAATATCGCGCGATACTTTAGAAGTATCGCGCGCTTTGGGGAGAAGTATCGCGCGATACTTTGCGGGTCCCCAAAGTATCGCGTGACCTAAGGCACCAGTATCACACGATACTAGATGAAAGATCGCACGATATTGGGTGAAGTATCGCGTGGTATAAGGTTTATCACCTCGCTATAGGGAGAAGTATCGCGCGATACTTCTCCAAAAAAAGAATATCGCCTAGTATAAAATTTTGATTTTTAATGCATTTTTGAGCAAAAATGACATGGGTCTAGACAATGTTACGTTTTAGAGATGTTTTATACTGAGTTTTTAGACATCCATCATGATATGTGCTAACAACTGGCTTGGTTTTGGCTTGCAGGAGGTCTTTTCGGCGCTCATCATCAGAGCGCCGAAGGTGACAGGATTGCGGTGTGTCCGAGATCTGGATGATCTAGGCAATGCCGATATCAGAGTGATGGGATTCAGATATCTGCTGAGATACCCATATATCCAAGCGAACCATGGGTTGTTGACTGCTCTTGCCGAGAGATGGCATAGTGAGCACAACACCTTCCATCTACCTACTGGAGAGGCGTCGATCACTTTAGAGGATGTCTATAGGATCTTACGTGTACCATGCCATGGCGAGCCGGTGAGTATAATCATGTTTTAAGATCTAATCATAAATATAATATTTCCATATGATGAAAACTGACATGATTCATTTGTTGGCACAGGTGTACTATGATCAGGATGCTACTGAGGGGCACCGACTGGTGCAGGAGATGTTCCAGGATGTCACTATTCTAGATAGGCATATCAGCTGGGAGAGGTTGATAGACGATTTCGGTAGAGACTACCCAGTGCCATGTATAGTGGCATCTATTATCTCGCAGATCCTGATGACTGATCGCAGTCAGAAGGGTTTCCCGCTCAGATGGGCTCGACTATTGGTGGACTTGGTCGACAGGCCGCGACGGATGGCATGGGGTCCTACCATATTGGCAGAGATGTACCACGAGCTGCACGAGATCATCTATAGAGACGGTCAGACATGGGCATGCGGTGCCATCCTGGCACAGGTATGGGCATGGGAGCACATCGCTGTGGTGCGCCCCAGAGTTCAGCCGAGGGAGAGGAGGTACCCTTACATCTACAGGTACCTCGGGTTTATATCACATGCCCATTCTGGAGATGTGACATATTACAGACAGATTCTAGATGAGATAGCCTCTTTCACATGGAGGCCGTACAGGGAGGTTGAGGTTTGGGGAGATGCAGCTGATGAGCTGAGTTATATACTGTGCAGTCAGCCACTGGTAGGTCGGTATGCAGAGATAGTTGAGAGATTCTGCATCACTTGGGTATGGCGGCAGTTGGGGAGGTAGCAGCGAGTCTCGACAGAGACTACCACATATGCCAGGGCCAGAGACGAGGAGGGTCATGGGTGGCTACCCATGTTGGATTATCAGCAGGCTATCGCGGAGACAGCAGGTATCAGGAGTGAGCCCTAGGAGTATTTCCCAGATATGGCAGATGCAGGGGCTGATGGAGCCTACAGAGCAGAGCGAAGGAGGGTGCCATTCCCTCGGTTTACAGTACCAGATGCACAAGTACCAGTGCCGGGAGGAGACGGAGGGGGTGACGGGGGAGATGGAGGAGACGGAGGGGACGAGGGAGAGGGAGGGGGAGAGGGAGGGGATGGAGGAGATGGCAGGAGAGGGAGAGGGAGGAGGATGGAGAGAGGAGAGGGGTTGAGATCAGGTGGCCAAAAATGGTCACGAGGACAGCGATCAGCGACACCTGAGGAGGAGGCGAGACCAGCTCGCTGGCAGGCAGAGGCATAGCAGGATCAGCCTGCGGGGGGAGAGGATCTGAGAGCCCAGATATAGGCGCAGGAGGTAGAGATACAGCAGCTCCGGACTACTATAGCCGTGAGAGATCAGTAGCTACTAGATCTAAGGGCAGAGCGGGATCAACAGATATCTGATCTTAGGGCAGAGATAGCACGCCGTGAGGCGATGGCACAGGCCGAGGCACTGGAGCTCTGACGAGAGTCAGCAAGAGCAGCCTATTATCATGGGCTATATCTGTAGGCCGTCCCAAAGGGTGAGAGAGCACCATCATACTCTCAGCGGGCAGGGGTATCAGATGTGGTACTTGATAGGAGAGCTATGCCTCCTCCACCACCACGAGCTCCTCACGAGGGTGGTAGCGAGTCTTAGGGCTTAGATGTTTTGGACATATTTTGAGACTTTTGATCCAGATTTTGGGATCTCATATTGTATTGTATATCATGACATTGTTATAGATTTATGAGATTACTGGATATTCGATGTATCATGTGTATTTGTCTCACTTGTGATGGATGTATTAGTTTATGTATATTGTCTTGTCATTTTGCTCAAAATGTTTATGTATATGCTTATGTATGTCCTCTCTCATAGATGTATGTTTAATTCTCATGTGTATGATATAGACTCATGTTTCTTGAAAATGATAGTTGTGATATAGATATGATGATATGATTAACCCCTTGTGATGAACAGGAACAGGTTCGAGATGAAAAAGAGGAGGAGTGAAAGACATGATCGAGAAGAAGAAAAGGTGAGCGCAACCGACTGACAGGTCTACGTAAGATAAAAAGGAGAGCTCTCTCCAGATGCAAGAAATGCAAGACTAGACTATCATGAATCTAAAAATGCAAGCTACTATGAAAGTGGTTGACTTGTAAGGTCACAACACCTATAGACATCTAATTATCATCATCGAGCGTTATTGGTGGTGTCGTAAGATCATACAATGCACACTAGCGTAACTATGTGGATATGAATATGATCTTTATCAGATAGAAATGTGGGAATCTCATCTAGGCATCAAAGACATGGAGGTCAAGATGACTAATGCAGTGAGATTACCTAAGTTTGATATGGCGAGATTATGCTTGTATCAAGACACATGAAAGTCAGGATAACTAGAAGCATGCACTCGCAAAACAGTCAAGGATAATACCTTGTTAATCCATAGTGTCAAGTAAGACCAGCATAAATGCTCATGACAGTTATGATCAACAAACTATACCCACAAGCAGATAAAGAAATAAAACATGTTCTCATGCCCTCAGTCTTCTAGCTATGCATCATCGAAAACTTCTCAGGGAGAGACCACTCATCAAAGAAATCCTCATAGACAGCACACAAAGAAAAAATAAAGTCATCATATCGTCAGCGAGTTGATTGTTTAAGTGCGTGTGTGTTGGTCATAGAGTCAAACTCTGAGTATCATATCTGCTTAGTGAGAAATATCACATCATACGAGACTGTTGGATAAGACACCTGATAAGTGTTAAGAAACACTCGACGCAATGGTAGTGTTGAAAAACACTGTTTGGGGTGGTGTTGAAAAACACCTGTTGTGAAATGCCCCAAGAGACGAACGCACCTAAAAGACCAATGCTAACAGTTATGCCCCCTAGACAAAGACCAAGACCAATTCCAGACTAAGCCAAATAAGGTCAAGGTATGATGGGAAGTGGCTAAGTGTCGAGGATGCATGCTAACAAATAGGAGTGCAAAGGCCTCAAGTAGCGCCTGTTTCCAGGTTTTCACCACTTGAAATCTTTTTTCATTTTTTCATTTTTTTTTTAGATTTTTGAACTTTTTCTGATTTTTTTATATTTTTTCAGGACATTTTATGCTTTTTAGGATTTTTTCAGCATCATATATGAATTTTTTTGGTATTTTTTCAGGATCATAAAATATGTACAAAGGATGCCCCCAGATAGACTGGGCATCAAGGATAGAACTTCTTGAGGTGCACAATATTGATAGGATCAGGGAGCTATTCTCCATCAGGATCTGACAGTAAATACGCACCAGTACCAAAAGCAGCTGTGATGACATATGGTCCAAGCCAGTTAGGTTCAAACTTGCCCTTTTGCTCTCTATTTTGTTGGTTCTTAGGGTTCTCTCGCAAAACAAGATCACCTATTTGAAATTCTCTAGGGCGAACCTTCTTGTTGAATGCCTTGGACATACGCTTCTGATACACTCTTATATGATCAAAGGAAGCCTTACGCTTCTCATCTAGAAGTTCTAGCTCCTGTAACCTCATGGCGCGGTAATCCTCATCTGTAATCAAACCTTTGAGTGAGACTCTAAGTGATGGTATCTCGACTTCTAAAGGCAATACTGCTTCAACGCCATAGGTGAGAGAGAAAGGAGTGGCTCCTGTAGGTGTGCGAATGCTTGTTCTGTAAGCCCATAGTGCTGGATTGATTTGTAAGTGCCAATCCCTACCATTCTTGTGTACTGTCCTATGAAGAATCTTAAGAATCATTTTGTTAGAGGCTTCTACCTGTCCGTTTCCCTGTGGAAAATAGATGGAGGACCAATGTTGCTTGATTTTAAACTTTTTGCATAGGTGCTTTAGGTCCTTATTCTTAAATTGACCTCCATTGTCAGTAATGATCTCAGAAGGCACTCCAAATCGGCAAATGATATGATTCAAGATGAACAAAGAAATGGTCCTCCCTGAAGCAACAGAAAGTGGCACAGCTTCCACCCATTTTGTGAAGTAGTCAGTGGTAGTAATAATGAACTTGTGTCCACCTGATGAGTTGGGATGAATCTGCCCAACCAGATCAAAGGCCCAGCACTGAAATGGCCAATGAGAAACAGAATGGATCAGCTCCCTACCTGGAGCATGAATCAGGTTGCCATGTTTTTGACATTTTTCACATGACTTAGCAAAGGTGACTGCGTCTATCTGCATTGTGGGCCAATAATATCCCGCCCTAAGCAACCTTCGGGCCATGGCAAGACCATTAGAATGTCCACCACAAATGCCCTCGTGGATGTCAGCTAACGCTTGGTTGGATTCCTCCTTTTCCAAGCACCTAAGGAGCGTCCCATCTAAACCCCTCCTATATAAATCACCAGAGATGAGGGTGTGGCGAGAGGTGTTACGGATGAGGTTTCAACATTCAGAGCGGTTGAATGTGTCGGGAATGATGCCATCATGAAGATATGAATAGATAGCACCATATCGGGAAGACTCGTGTGTGATAATGGCACAAATGACGTGGCTTTCAGACGAGTCAAAGATGGGATGGTGTAGCTCTTCCACCAAGAATTCAAATCGGGATTCATGTGTCTCCAACTGAAGAAGTGAAGCTAATGTGGCCATGGCGTCGGCAGCTTTGTTTTCTAGTCCTAGGGATCTGTTGAAACGTCACAAAGGTGAAATAGCGTCTCAAAGAATCAACCATCTTTTTATAGGGTATCAATTTGTCATCCTTGGTTTGATACTCTTCATTGACTTGGTTGATGATTAACTGGGAATCCCCAAAGACATGTAACTCTGTGATGTTCCATTCTATAGCCATTCTCAAGCCATTAGTTAAAGCTTCATATTCTGCAATATTATTGGTACATGGGAATAATAGTTTGTAAGACTTCAGAATGTTGTACCCATGTGGAGAAACAAATAACACTCCAGCACCTGATCCGTTTTGCATGCGGGAACCATCAAAGAACATTGTCCAAGTGCGAGTAGTTGTATACAAGATGTGTTCATCTGGGAATTCCACTTGGACTGGCATACTATCTTGAATTGGGAAATCAGCTAATTGGTTAGCAATAGCTTGTCCTTTTATTGCCTTCCTTTCAATGTACTCTATGTCGAATTCAGTGAGGACCATCATCCATTTAGCAAGTCTACCCGTGAGGGCAGCCTTACTAAGCAAGTATTTAAGAGGATCAATTTTGGCAACCAAATGTATGGTATGAGCAAGCATGTAGTGGCGCAACTTTTGAGAAGCAAACACCACCACCAGACAAGACTTCTCAATATTATTGTAATTGATCTCATAGGAGACTAGAGTACGGCTGATATAGTATATGGCCCATTCTTTCCTAGTATCATCTGATTGAGCCAACAATGCCCCCAGGGAAGTGTCTATAGCTGACATATATAGGATCAATGGTTTCCCTGGAATAGGAGGCATTAGGATCGGAGGATTAGCCAAGTATTGTTTGATCTGATCTAGGCTCTTTTGACAATCCTCGTTCCAAACACAAGAAGCACCCTTATGCAATGTCTTGTTAAAGGGTTGTGCCCTATCTACAAGTTGAGAAATAAACCTCCTAATTGATTGAAGACATCCTTGAAGACTTCTCATTTGGCTGATATTTCGAGGAGGTGGCATATCTAGGATTGCTTGGACCTTTTCGGGGTCAACCTCGATACCTTTTGCTGATATTATGAATCCTAAAAGTTTGCTTGAGGTGATGCCAAATGCGCACTTCTTTGGATTCAATCTGAGTTGAAATTGTTCCATACGATCTAGAATTACTTCCAGATCATCGAGGTGTGTGTCCCTTTTTCTTGATTTTGCTAGGGTATCATCCACATAATCTTCCATATTTTTGTGCATCATATCATGAAAGATAGTCATCATAGCTCTTTGGTAGGTTGCTCCTGCATTCTTTAATCCGAATGGCATGACGTTCCAGCAATAGGTTCCCCATGCACATGTGAATGCTATTTTCTCTTGGTCTTCAGGAGCTATTTTGATTTGATTATACCTCGAGAAACCATCCATTAGAGAGTATATGTCATAGCCCGCCGTCATGTCCACTATCATGTCAATGTTTGGAAGTGAAAAATCGTCCTTTGGGCATGCTTTGTTTAAATCTCTAAAACCTGTGTAGACACAAATGGACCCATCATGTTTGGAGACAGGTACTATGTTTGAGATCCATTCTGCATAATCGATGGCTCTAATAAATCTAGCTCTCAAAAGTTTTTCTAATTCCCCTTTGACAAGTAGAGCTACATGTGGATGCATTTTTCTTAATCTCTGTTTTACTGGCTTGACTCCTGGAGCTATGGATAAGTGATGCATTATGAGATTCGTGTCAAGCCCTGGCATGTCTGAGTAGGTCCATGCAAAATTAATTTTCTTTTTCTGTAAAAACTGTACATATGCCTTGGTCTCTTCTTCTGATAAAGACTGAGCGAGATGGACTATCTGAGGATTTTTTTCTGTGTGTAAATTGACTGGTTTTGTTGGCTCAATCAATACCGATGATCTATCCTGAAAATAACTCGGCAAGTTATTAAGTACCCCATCCTTAGGTGCCTCAAAGAGGTTTTCACCCTTGGATGCGTCATTTCTTTTTACTATTTTTGGTTCTGACACCGCCACAAAGTGGTTTTCGCCATCAGACCTATTTTTCTTTTTTTCTTTTATTTTGAGACTGAGGTACTTAATATCAGGCTCTGTCATGCTGGTTGTTGGTTCACTGGTGGAAGCAGCCACGGGTTCAAGAGCATTCAGATAGAAGGCAATTTCGTAATCATTGTGGAAGGTGAGGAATGTGGGCTCTTGATGGCGCTGAGACCAGTCAATTAGGTCAAAGTGAACAAGGGGTAAGTCAATGGCGGGTTCGATGTTGTTTATGTGAAAGGTGTCATCTCTGGTGACCATATAATCGGAGTTCATCAAGTCTTCTCCTAAGATACCCGAATTAGGACTCATCCTATCAAACGAAGCGTCGTCCACTAAGGCGATTTGAGGAGTGCAATCCTCTAGTCCTACACTAGGATCGTTAGTCGCATCGGGTTGGGTACTATAAGCATGGACAATATCTACGTCCAGATCAACTGTTGCATCTGAAAGTGAGTCCCATTCATATTCATGGGAGTCTGTCTCTGAGTCATCATTTAGGCCTTGTGATGTAGAAGCCTCAAGGTTAGGAAGGGTTTCCCCCTCTCTAGTGCTAGTATTGGTACTATCCGTCGCAGCTAGGACAGTAACACTTTCCTTTGTCGATCTAGCAGTCACACAGTCACTATCCGTCGCAGCTGGGATAGTAGGACTATCAAGTATCAAATCTGTGGAATCTCCCCAAAGGAGATTCATTGAGGGCACCCAATCATCAGACACATCTTGTTGATTGGAAAGATCAGGCGTATAATCTGAGTCATTGTCACTGTCCGTCACAGCTAGGACAGGGACACCTTTCTTCTTCTTATGCTCAAAACCTAAGCCAACCGTGGACTTATTCTTTCATCCAAAAAGAGCATGATCAAGAGGCTCAGCTTTAGCGTCCAGCCTATGACTAAGGGGACCATATCTCGGATATCCCATATTTTTAACCAGTGTATACCCTTTCCCATAAGCTTCAGGTGAAGGAGCAAAATTCTCGTTATGTTTGTATTTCTCCTCGTGATAGATCCAGTCCCTTACATCAACTTCCTCTTTCTCTTCTTGAATGGGGACCGAAGACTCAACAAATTTCTCAAATAATGTCATTGCTGATGACGAAGGCTTCACATTTGGGGATGGTCTCCCATAAGACCTAGGAGAGATTGGCATGTTTGTAAGAGAATCCATTTTATAATCTCCCATCCCAAGATCGATGGTCTTGAACTTCTGCTTGTATTGTTCAAGTGAACTACTAGGACTGTCAGCTTCCCTATTCAAAGGTACATGTGATCCCGTAGAAATGTTATTAACTGATAAAGCACTATCTCCAGGGATGCAAATTTCTACACCGTTATGGGGAAACTTAACACACTGGTGATATGTTGATGGGACTGCTTGCATTTCGTGAATCCATGGCCTACCTAGCAAAATGTTGTAGGCTAGAGGTCCAACATCAACAATTTGAAATAATATATCTTTTTCTACGGGACCAATGCGAATAGGCAAAACAGCCAATCCCTTAGAACTTCTCTCTGCTTCGTCATATGCTTTGATTGTGATCCTTTTCCTTGTGTCAATGACGTTCTCAGAATATCCTAGAGCCAGCAACAAACTTAGGGTACAAATATTGAGCCCCGTACCCCCATCTATTAGTACACGCCTAACACGGGTTTTATGAATCATGACTTCGATGTGTAAGGCCAAGTTATGTGGGTGACTGATGGATTTGTCATCTTCTTCGGAGAAGGTGAGGTAATGAGGGCTAGCCAAATGGTTGACCATGTTTTGGAATTGATCAATATCTAAGTTGTTAGGGACGTTGGCTGCTCACAAAGCATCTTCAAGGACACGCTTGTGCTTAGGAGACAATTTTAAAAGCTCAAAAATGGATATCTGCGCGGGTGTACGTTGTAGCTGGTCAATAAGATTATAATTGGAATCAGGACCAACGACAGATTTGGGAGGAGCACCTTTGGACATGGGCTGCTTAGACTTGCTAGTGCTAGGACCTCTAATGATAATGGGCGCTTGGGCCTGTCCCCTAGTGACAGCATTGAGGGACTGGGGCATTCTTTGTGAGTGAGGACCTCTTATCACCACAGCGGGTCTTTCATCAGTCATAGGAGTTGAGTCCACATTATGTCCATAGAGATCTTTCCCTCTCATCATGTTGACACTATCATCCACAACTTCAAGCATGTTAATAACGTTCTCCGCATTTGTGTAGGTGTAGTTGATAGCCGCCTTGCCATTCTTATTGTTAGAATTCTCTCCTTTCTCATATTTAGGCAAGGGCTCTTTAAAGGCTTTATGATCTGCATTAGTAATTAACCCATCCAATTGTAATTGTCCTTTCTCAATAAGGTCTTGGACAAGATGCTTGAGTTTAAAACAATTTTCTATGTCGTGTCCAATCCCATTATGGAAAACGCAAAAAGCCTTAGCATCCCACCAATGAGGTAAAGGATCCGGTATGCGATGTTTTGTAGGATCCTGTGGGTGTGCCAAATTATGAGCAACTAATGTCTTAAAAACATCTGCATAAGATTCTCCCAATTTGGTAAATTGCCTTTTCTCTATTTTAGATCTCTTTTGATACTTAGGTTTGTCTTGTTGTGTTGAAGACGTTTGCAGCTTCATAGCTTGAACTGCATGAGAGAGGTTAAGAACTCCTTCATTTTTGACCTGAGATGAGTCAACAACTCCGTCGTTGACCACTTGCTTGTTTTTGTTCCAATAGGAGTTCTTTTTGTCCTTGTTACCATTAGTATTGTTATTTTGGCTATTGTTGTTATTTGTTGGTTTAGCCAAAATTCCTTGTTCTTTTAGGACATCCTCAATGCGACATGCCACCTCTACCATAGTATCAAAAGAATTAAATGGGATTTTCTTGACTTCATATCTGAGTTCTGGTATTAGATTGCTCACAATGATATCAATTCTCTCCTCTTCAGGGATTGTCCTTGGGTATTTCGAACACAATCGCCTCCATCGTTGTAAAAATGTGACAAAAGATTCTCCTTGATTTTGCTTAAGTTTACACAAATCAAGCATTGTGACCGACCTCGATAAGTTGTAAGCAAAATGCTGAACAAATCTTTGGACAAGTTCTTTAAATGTCTTTACTGGAGGGGAAAGGTTGGTGAACCACTCCATGGCTTGACCTTTTAAACTCCTTGGGAATAATCTCATCAAGTAGGAGTCTTCATGGTGAAAGGAAAAGCTCATTATGTAGAACTGTCGAACATGGTCGTGAGGGTCACCAGTGCCATCATATTTGTCGTATGTTGGGAACTCAACTTTCTTAGGGAATTCTACCATCACCACACTTTTGTCAATGGGGTTAGGACATATGGAGTCCAAATGAAACGTGCTCTTGGGAGCCTTCATCCTATCTATATCCTTTTGCATTTGTAAGATCACCTCATCAGTTGAAGGGCTCTGTTTCTTGATCTTTTGGTGAACATCAAAATTATATGAAACTTTAGTGCCTTTGTTGATAAGACTTTCCAAGAATTGGTCTTTGTTTTGTTCCACATATTGCTCCACATATGCTTGAAAGGATGGTTCTTGTTGCATAGTCATGAAGTCCATATGATCAAATTTAGCATAACTTCCTCCATGTTGTGAGCCATGATGTGCTCGTTGGGAGGGTTGCTTTGAATGTCTATGAGACGACTGTCTTCTATGATGGTCATATCTTGAAGCCCTTCTTCCTCTAGGACTTGGCGATCGTGAGGGTGTCTTTGATCTTCTTCTAGAGCTAGGGGAAGGGGTAGATGGGGGTGAGTTGGTCCCACTATTGGCTCCCCTCCCGTTAAATCAACTTTGGAGTTGTTGTGCATAGAGTCTATCTTCTTCTTGGGCGACTCTTTTTTGTATATCCAACAATGCACGTTCTTCTTCCTCTAGTTGTCTGAATTTTTCCTTTTTAGCAGCCTATTCATCTAAGTAGGCTTGCTTCTCTCTCTCAATGCTTCTCAATCTTGTATTTTCATATCGAGAGGTGTCTTTAAGTGGGGAGGTTTGTCTCGAATGCCTTATTGCATTAGCTACGTTTATGTGGTGATCACTAGATTCGTTGTTCTGGTCTTCGTGTTGTGACCCTGAATCTGAGTGAGCTTGCTTATGATGTCTCTCAGCTCGTTGGTGAGCATCAAAATACCTCACATTGTTGGGAGGTGACCCGGGTGGACTAGCATGAGAAGAACCACCATACTCTCTTCTATGTCGTTGGAAGATATCCCCAAGAGTTTGATTCATGGCTTCTCTTTGTTGTCAGGTAAAAGTGTAACTCATGTCCATGCTTGATGAGAGTGGTATGAAAGAGGTGCTCACTTCACTAGGATTAGCTCCCGGATTAAAACAAACCTCAGATTCACTCTTAGGAGATTGATCAAAAAGGGGACCTTTTCCCTTAGGTTGTCGACGAATCTTGACAGGTGGTAACTGGCTAAAGGCAACAGGAGGTTGCTTCCCTTGATTGACTTGGTACCTTGTCGTAACTAACATAAAAGAAAGATACTCTCAATGAAAAGGTGACCTCTCAAAGTGTCAACGCCAAACTAAGATAATCAAAGTCCTCTATTGTCCAAAAAAAGAAACGAGAAGAAAAAAAAAAAGCTTTACCAACACTGTCAAAGAGGTGCTTCAAATCAAAGGATGACTACCCTTGCACTTTTGAATCAGGAGGTTGGACTAGGCCAAAAGATAATTGAAATTGAGATGAAAGTTATTTGGACAATAAGAGTACTAAAATTTTCCAAGAATGTAGCTAACAATCTTAGAGATGAACCTTGGCACCAAGAATGACCTTCTAATTTGGCAATTATTTCAAGGTGATTCCGTAAATCAAATGATGCTATCCCGGAGGACTAAAAACTAAAAATTTGGAGTCAAGACAGGTCTCAAACATTAGGGTGAGAAGCCTACTCTAAGACCTAGCCTGATTAACAGCAACTGAAACTGACCAAAATTTAAGCACGACAGAATTTAACCAGGCGATATACTCCAGGCTACTGGGGCGATAAACCTATAACCGCACGATACTTCGCCCGAAGCTAGGTGATACTTCTTAGTACTGGCGGGCGATATACTCCAGGCAGGTCGGGCGATAGTCCATCAGGGGCGAACTATCGCGCGATATTTCTCTTCAAAGCGGGCAATATTTCTAGCAAGCGCGAAGTATCGCGCGATACTGTTGCATAATTGTTTAACTCTTGACCAGAATTGTGTAAAATTTGCATTTTTGGGTTTGTTTGGTCAAAATTTCCAGTCTGAGGATTGATGTTTTCGATTTCAGTCACAATATCAGTAGAATTTCGGCAGGTTTGCAAACAGTAAGGAATCAAAACATGGTCTCAAACACTTGAAACAAGGGCAAAAGCAACCTTGCCAAGACAAACACTTGTGATATCAGAATTGAATCAACACCCTATGAATGCTACCGATTGTTTGTATGTAAGAACGTTTACACTGGTATCACACAACCGAAGACAATTCAAGCAAATCTATCTTAAAAAGTCAAGGCTCAATACTTACCAACTTAGCCCACAACTTGATGCCCCCTCGCCTCACACCAAGTGGTTACCCACAAGAGATGTTGGCTTTGTCATGGAAATGTCAAATGACACAACCAAAGGGACACATATGGTGAGTATCTTAAGGTGATCCGGGTAAACCACTTGGATCAATCCTTGCACTAAGAAGATAAGCGGCTAAAATAAGGTGGCTTCTATCTAATGGTTCTTAATAAGGATTTTCGTTCACAACACCCCTCTTGCTCCTCATAAAGGATTAGGACCTCACGGCCTCAAGAGTACCTTAAGCATTCTTGTTCAATATTTTCCCCATGGTCGCAATCCCATGAGCTACTCACATCAAACGAAAATAAGTGTTATGTCTACCAAGATTTTTGGTGTCCTTGATAGCCTTGAGATTATAGTGAGTTGGAATCACTTGCCACCAAAGAAAATGATGACAAGGTTGTCTCCACTTGAGTCGTTCTTCTTGATTGCTCAAGAGCAGGCCCGCTAAAGGATCCTAAACTAAACAAAGAATAGATCAACTCTTGAGGTTCAAGATTTTTGGTTCACCACAAGGGTGAAGAGCATACTCCCCTATCTCAAGAATCTCTCCCAAACACACCAAGCAAAAGAGGTTCAATTACTCCCTTGCTTCCAAAACCTTAAGATGGGTCAAGATTTTCTGGTTCACCTAAAGGTGAAGAGCATACTTCTCCTACCACCTCAAGATCCCTTTCACAAGGTATTAAGATTCCTAATACAATTAGTGAATGCCACACTTGAAAGGAAAGCAAATAAACAAGCAAAAAATTTTTTTTTTTGTTTTTATGCTTGGGCAGCCCTGCAAAAACTGTTAGTAGCCCTCTTTGACATGCATTTTTAGCAATTTTCAAACAAATGAGAGCACCTACAAACATGACTTGTTAGACCAACAAGGTTAGCAAAATCAAAATCCAAATGTAAACATGCAATAAACTCTTAGATTTAAGCTAAAAGATGCGGGTTAGACCTATCTAAACATAGCAAAACAAAACAGCAAGCTAAAATAATCAAATTCGGATGAGAAAACTGGAAATGCAAGTCTTTGTCAGACCAGGTGATATTTCTCAGACTTCACCAGTATTGCGCGACACAGTTTCCTATAGTCGTGCGATATTTCTCAGTCACGCGATATTTCTCAGTCGCGCGATACTTCTCACTATGGGCGGGCGATACTTCGCCCGATAACAGATGATATTTCTCAGTACTGGCGGGCGATTCTTCTCTCGCGCGAAGTGTCGCACTGCTATACAAAGGTATATCGCGTGATATTTCTGAGAAGTATCACATGATACTCTGAGACAGAAAACCAGAGATTGAAAACCAAGCCGAAAATTGATAAAAATTTTGACGGAAAATGCAGAATTAAAAGGACAAAGCTAATCTACTTGGCCCCACGGTGTGCGCTAGAAATGTACACACTAAAATGGTGCACTTCTATGAACCATTACATGCAAGGTTGCTCAAGAATGAGGTCTCACAAAGTGGCTCATAGCTCTCTATGCATGGAGTTGCAAGGGACTATGGTGTATTTGCTCTCAGCTAGAGCTACAAGCTTGTGACCTTGCTAGTCAACCATACAATGAGAGATTCAAGTGAAGACAAGGGCAACAATGCCAATATCTGCAAGAATCAAATATGCAAATACAATGCAAGCTATATGAAGATGCAAATGTGCAAGCTATGCTATGAAAATGGAAGTACAAACTAAGCTATGAAATGAAAATATCAATGGATTACAAGTCCTTCCTATTTAGACTATGTGAGCTTATTCTATTGCATAAAAAGAAACTAAGCTAAGAATGCCATTATCATGTAACTAAGAATGAAAATATGCAACTACAATGAAATGCAACAAGTCTTCAATGTCTTCAAACTCCAAATGCACCTAAAACCTGTAGCATAACATTAACATAAAAACATGGATATATAAATGGAGGAGAGAGCTCTCCTTTTATAAGAAATGCAAAGAAATGGACCATTGAGATTAAGAGGCAAAAAGTCTTAATCAGCGGTGGAGCTTGAAAGAGGAGCAATCCATGTGCACAAGTATTCTTCAATGAGAGTGAAGTGTTGACTTTTGAGCCTCATGTGAGACAAAAAGTGTTTTTTCCCTTTTTATAAAATAGGAATAATGTTTTATTTGTGCAACATAGGATAAGAGGAAAAAGTGGGCTTTTTATTTAATCAAAAGGAGAGGAAATATTCCTTTTAATCAAATAAAGACTTAGGATAAATGGTTAGCCCAAGGATAAACATTCAATATATGATCGAAATTAAGACTTGATCAGGAGATTGATATTGTTGAAAATATTGATTATTGATCAAAATGATTCAGAGTTGATAAATTGAATAAATGGGGCCCAAAGTCTAGGCGACCATTTTAGGGTGCATACACTACCCATGTGTACTACTATTCTTGTTGGGTGCCCTCTAAAGCTTCTTATATGATGTTGGAAAAGTTGCTCCACAACTTTTTGTGGGCTTCTGGACCCGATTCTCATGGCTTCCACAAAGTTGCCTAGGAATATTGTTGCCTTCCCAAGCATTCTGGTGGTCCTGGCCTTCTTTCCACTCAGAAGCAAGGTATTTCTCTATGTGCCAAATGGGTGATTAGAACCTTGTCTGGGAATGAAGCTTGGAAGGTCCTGTTGAGACATTGCATCTCTTGAGGCTTTCCTGTTCACAAACCAGCTTGAAAGGGGATTGGTTTTCAAACCCTTCTCGTTATGATAGACCCAGTTCAGATCTACTAGGGCACTTTTGTTGTCAAAAGAATCTAGAGAGTCTGGGAAGCAATTAAACCATGGTTGTAGTGGGCTGGAAATGGCTTTCGAGATGGTCTCTCTTTTAACCAACACAACATCCGGTGGTCACCTCTTGTTCATTAGCAAGGACTTCCGCTTGCTAAGATCCAGGGTTTGCATGCTCCGCGTTTTCACAAATGTGCCATCAGAACTCCCAAGGATCTTTTTTCTAGAGCCACCATGAGTCTCCACTCTTGGGAAGATCTTCAGGTGCAGTTCAGGCTTTCTTGCCTGGATCGGCAGACTTTTGACCTTCTAGTCTCGGCCTTACCTTCTCATTTATTGCATAAGCTTGGCATTCTTTTTGTCAAGCCCCGGTGGAAGGATTGGAAGTGGTATCCTTGGACTCCTCTCACTAACTACAAACCCAATATGGGTTATGCTTGGTTGGTGCCCCATCTGTCGATGGTTGATACCTTGAATCACAGATGGCATTTGTCTTCTTCTCAGAAGACTTGGAGGTTTTGCTTTCTTACTATTTGGTTTGTTATCATAGATCGAAAAGTTGATCATTTTGCCTGGTATGTTCTTTTTCAAGGATTGCCTCTAGGTGCTAGTCTTCGACACCTGGGAGTCTCGGATCCTAGGTGCTCTTTTTGTGGCCTTCCAGAGACTTTCATGCATATTTTTTGGTTTTGTCATCGTGCTTAGCAGTACTGGAGCTGGATTCATGACTTCTTTAAGTCTTTCCGGCTAGTTCCTTTTTCCTGGCATATGGTTTTGTTGGGTGACTCGCCCAGAATGCCTTCCAGATTTACCCAGATTTGGCATGCTTTCATGATGGAGATTCTTTTCACTCTTTGGAAAGATAGGAATGTTGTTATTTTCACTCACAACTTTTTGGATATTAATGTATGTATGTATACTAAATCTTGTTTATGTAATAATGTAATGATGATGATTCAAGTACATGCAGATAAAGTGGCTCTGGAAGTGGCCCACTTGCAGGAGCTCTTATAGCATTGGGGGAATGCCCCTTGTATGGTTGCCAGAGTGCCACTAGATTCTCTTTTTGTCAACCGCACTCCACCCCATAGTCGTCATCATGGTCGTAGCTCCTCTGCTCGGCGTTCTTGGACTCCTTAGTCTCAGAACCCTCACCGCTCCTCTGATGGCAGAGCCAATTGGAGGCGTCGCTCGACTTCTCATCAGAGGCTGGCTAGCAATTGGCCCACTCCTCCTACTCCTGCTATTGGCACTAGCTGGCCTTTGGCCACTGGAGATGTTTCATGGCCCCTTGCCACTTTTGATAAATTCCCTCACTTGGCTCTTACAATCTCTCCTAGGTGAGAGGAAAGGAGAAATGGATGAAAAAGATGATGATGGCTGGACTATTCCAGACCTACTCCCAGGCCCCAATGTGTGGGGAAATCCTAAAGATAAAGATCCTCCTCCCTCGGTTGTGACTGCCCTAGCTACCTGAGGGCTTTTATGTTTTTTTTTATGAATAGTTGATGTGTCTGATTGTTTGCCGAGTAACTCTTGTAGGGTGATCTTGTATCCCCCGGCACCATTTTTGTGAATAGTGTACTTTATACTTTATTTTAATGGAAAATACCTCTATTCATTAAAAAAAATAGTACCTAATTTGCAATGATTGTTGTAGACACCTAAATTTGATTAATTACATTAATTGAATTTAGTAAGCCTAATTGTATTTATGGGTTAAATAATTATGTACTGTTTAATTAATTAATGTTATCCCTTAACTAAATTAACCTAATTACTTAAGCTATATCTTTATTAATTAATTAATGAAAAACCATAATCTATTCAATAAAAAATTCCCCTTATTCTTTTATTAAATAAAATAAATTAATATAATTTGGTTTATTTAATTTATTTCGTTCTCTTCTTCCTTGCTCCAAAATTGAATTAATTTAATTAATTCATTTTTGTCACATGTCTCCTAACCTTAACCATACCCCAAACCAAACCTTCCTAACCTACAAACTAACCCTTGGTCCCAACCAACCTTATCCCTTTAACCTCTATCTAACCCCCAACCCATTAACTAACCCTCCAACTAACCCAAGGTTCAAACCAACCTTATCCTTCCAAACCTCCCTTTAACTGACCCTATTCAAATATGTGCACATTCCTATTTTAATTAAATACGTAACCTCTATTTATGGTGGCATCCCTCCAAAATGGACACCTAGCCTCCATTCCACTTGTCATCCTCTGAGATGCCACTCGTTAGTTATGATGACAAGTGTTGCATTTTGTAGACCCCTCATCTTACACTGATTTCCTATTTTAGCCCTCTCATTTCCTTCATTAATCGTCCACTTACATTTCAAGCAACATCATAATGTCATTTTGATTTTAGAGCTACAATTTATTTTAGTCATTTTAGGCATTCATTTCACACTCATTTTTAGCTTAAATTTCATCCATTATGTCATCATCAAATCCATATTAGTACTACCTCACCTATCTTGCATTATCAAGTCCGTATTTTTATAATCATTGCATCATCATGGAGCTTAATTTGAGCACCCTTAGAAGCACAAAGTGAGCACACGTATCAAATCACAACATCAAAAGGACATCCTCATCAAAAGAGGCTCTAGTTTTCTTATTTCTTGCTTTCTAGTTTGTTTAATTGGCTTATTTTAAAATCCTTTATCTTGAGTGTTTGTATTTAATAGTGTAGCTCGAATTTCTAGCATAGTCTCTTAATCATTTTATCTTGCTCATATTTTATTGCACACATTTATGACATTCTCAATGGGACCCACTTCATGTGTCAACTAACAACTAATATTTTATTTTAGTGTCATTTTTGCAGATTTTGGTGAGGTATTAGGTTGATTTTCACTTCGGCAAAAGTCAATTTGACTCTAGGTTGAAATTTATAGAAACAACGAGATTTCCTTCACAAAAGGTGGGTTTGAGTTGTCCTACAACATGATTGCTAGGTAATATTGTCTGCGTCAAGTATATAAGTATGAAAAGATGAATATATGCTAGCCTAACGATTTCTCAAAGAACTCACTACAAAAACATACTTGAATTATACCTTTTCTAGAGATAAGTTATTTGGTCAGAGTTGGAGTTTACCAATCTTTGGTCACAGTGGTGAGTCACTACTTCAAACATCCTTGGGAAGAGGTAGGGAAGATTGGAAAATATTTCCTAACTTTAAACATAGATGAAAGCTTAAAATTGAGCAGTTGGTGAAGACTTGACCTTAAGAGTTCAAAATTTAATGCTAGCATGTTACAAACAAACACCGAATTGTTTATTCATATCCAACTATTTCTACTACTGTAAAACTCATTTGGCAAATTTTACTTATGTAAGCAGCTTTAAACTACAATTCTAATATATAATCAATCTTGATGATAGATCACATGGTGGGATCCATAACATCAATTTTAAAAAATTCATTTTTTTCCCTCCAAAATCATATTTTTAAGAAAAAATGGATTTATTTTCCTTGAAAAGGTCAAAGTTAGGGGCACATGTATTTGTGATGTTTCATAATCATTTCAAAGTGAATTATTTCCTTTTATAATTGACAAAGTGAAAGGTGGCAAAGTATTGGGCTTCTCAAAATGCTTGAAAAAGGCTCTTATTGGAATTGGAGGAATCACTTTTATCATTTTAGTAAAAGGCCACCTTCAATGGCAAGGACAAAATTATCGGCTTTTGTCATTTTCACACACTCAATCACATTGACAAACATGTGGTAGATCTGTAGCACTGGATTTTTATAACCTTTCTCAAACAGATTGGATTATTTGAAGGGCCTTAAATATTGTTGAAAAAAGAGAAGACAAAAGTTTGGTATCAACCAATATCCTTCTATGTTAAAAAGTCTTGAGCTTAAGCACACTATCACAATCATTTCACATCTATGGTTCTATGGAAGACCAAAAATGAAACAATCAGGGATTGAGAATCTAATGAAAAACTTTCCAAACATGCGACCCAACACAAATCACTCATAAACGTGCAAGATGGAACTCAATTATCTCAATCAAAACATGACAATGAGTTGAAAAAGTGCTTTAATACTCCACAATTTGGAATAAATCAATGACTTCTGCCTCTAGCGCTTACAATATGAATTTGGCAAACCATGCAGCCCCCAACACAAATCAATCATAAACATGCACAATGGAACTCAATTATCTCAATGAAAATATGAGAATGAGTTGAAACGGTGCTTTATTACTCCACAATTTGGAATTGCATCAATGACTCCTGCCACTAGGGCTTACAATCTGAAGTTAGCCTCAGCCTCGGATTATAACACAATTCCTGCACTAAACAAGAGTGACTTCAAATACTTACTTCCTTCAGCTAATATTACTCTAACAGCTTCTTCGAACTGCTAGACAACAACCTGGTTGCCTACTAGCACCTGCTGCTGCTCTTACTTATTTGATGACGTTTTTATAGTGAAAATTAATATAGTGAGCCCGTGCCAACTAAAATTCCATGCACTTAGGATAAGCATCATGGCTCCAACATTATATAATTCTCCATTAAAATTTCCTTGGAATTGGATGCATGCTATGAAACATTTAAATGGCTGCCTCCTCTTGTTCAGTAAGATATATGTCTGTAAACACAATGCTGCTCTAACAATGAACTACCCTAGAGCCAATAATGCCACTAATTAAATTAGTTGTTGGCATGAAGCTCAAAATCATGATACACATCTTATAAACCTCTTTAAGCTAATTTGGCAGGCCACCACTTATAATATACATGAAATACAAAAGTAGACATGTGGATATCCTCTAAATATTCAAATGATGCTCTGGTTGAAATCTCGTGATGATCCGATGCATATGGAATACCATGCAGCTGATTCTATTTGCTGTTCTAAGAGCACTATCTGATGACTTAAAGATAATTAATGCAGGATGGAGTTCAGATATTTTATGTCAGCTCTATTCTTCTAGACAAGAGCGTGACAAAGAGATTTCATTTGGTATCTTAATATCTATCTCCCCATCTGATCATTTTCTTATTTGTAACTTCAGAACTACCTCACACAAAAGAGGTCCTATCAAAACCATCTAATTTTCTTTTAACTTGAACACAGTTTAAGAGTTCCAACCAAAGACTTAGTGAATGTTTAAGGGTGTATGGATAGTGGAGTCTCCCATTGCAAAAGTCAAAGTTTATGAGGGGTGCTAGAATGGTAACTAAAGTCAGGGAAAAGAACTTAAGACTACTCAGAAAAGGTAAGATATATGGATGACCCTAAAAAGACAACTTGCTGATAAAGAAAACCAACCTTGAGAGGTTTCATATACTGGTATGAAGAAACCCAAGAGTGAGCACCAGAAGGAACATGGGGTTAAAGGAATGAAACTCTTTATGTCCTCAAAGAAAACATGCAGAGAATAAATTTGCCTTGTTTATAATGGGCATCGATAAGGTCACCTCTGCATAGAAAATTCAAAAGACAGAAAATAATTCTCTTGCCCCTTTGCAATGAGCAGCAAATGGAACAATGTTTTGAGGAAATCATAGCACACACATGTTAGAGCTACATCCCTTAGAACTAGAAGGTTGGTTTGAAGATAAAAATCTAGCTCATTCCTTGAATATAGAAGAGATGCAAAATGTCCTCAGATTTTTATGTACATAATGCTGCTCATAAGGCCGCTCTAGCAATGGTGGCCACTGGACTAAAGTGGCACAAAGGGCCAATGCAACTGTACTGGATTATATACAGAATGTTGTGTGGGCTGAAGATAAATCTTTTCATCACAAAAATGAGCATGGCGTAAAGCACTATGGAAAATGAATCAATCATTCATTGTAAAACTGACTCTAACTGGTAAGAAAATTGCTAAAATAGAGCTTGCAGACCACTAACCTCAAAAATGTCTCACAAGATTACTACTAAGGTCAGGGTCTTGGATTTAAGAATCTTGCCAATGAAGTCATGCATTGGGATGAGTCAAGCATCCTTGAGGAATCTGATCTTGCAGTGAAAGATCAGCAATTATTCTGATCAATGTTCACTTTCACAAGGCATATAATTATTCAGATGGATTCTCTTCTTATTATGCTCCATTGATTGGGCCTTGGTGTAGAGTAGTTTTGCATCAATGATGCTTCATCATTACTAGTGTACAACAACTCTTCTTAAGATATATATATATATATATATATATATATATATATAGTAAGGGCATCCCCTCAACTCACTGCATCTTGGGTAGTATTCAACAAACATCCTCAAAGTGTTTTTGTCCTTTATTAAACAAATAATGGAGAAAACATATGCAAACTTTGACCAAGGAACACCCATTAGAAAACATCTAAGCTCAATTATCTACGAGGGAAAAAATAAGGCCAAAATGCATAGAGGGAGCTAGGATTCAAGGACAACTGGAAGCGGTCAAATGGGATGCCAACATTGGCTCTAGTTGGGGACGTGTTTCTTCCAAGAATAAGGAGAATCCAACTATGTCTGGGAATAAACCACAAAAAGGGGCACCAAGGAGGGGATCAAGACAGCTTATGCTTCATCATGACTAGCACAGATCATGATTACACAAAGAGACACACAATATATACAAGACATAGCACAAAATAAGAACACAATATACATGGAAAGACCAGTACTTAAAAAGCATCGTAATCCATATATCGTGAACCAACAACCTCCCAAAATTTTTGGCCAAGCTCTTGTGGTAGTATGCACTATGCACTACCATAACCTTCGACAAATTTAGACGGCCTTACCACAAGCCATATTCTTATCTCTTTGAAACATCTGAGTAGAAACATACCATCATCCTTCCACATTAGCAAATTCTTTTGGAGCTGCAACTCACATGTGCCCTGCTGATTGTAATGCATTAGAATGTTGACCCATTAGTCAAATATTCATTACATTCATATCAATGAGCTAAGAAAAGGGAACCCTAAGCTAAAACTTCCCAAAAAACCTACAAATGGAATCGCTAAGACATTTAGTTGTAAGAATTATTTACAATATTACCCTACTTGAGATTTACAAACATTTGCTACTCTAATGGGTTAATGGCCATTTGATTTGTAGAAGTTAAAACCTTGGAAGCTTACATGGCTTGTGCTCAAATGGAAATGTGAAATGACCAAACTTTTTGGAAATAAACTAGCATATTGGGAACTTTATTGATTTCCTTGTTGCTTCAAAAATTGAGGAGGAACTAATAATCAGTGGATAAGGCATGCAAGGAAAGCTTAAATTCCCAAAACCACTTAAATGGCAGCCTAGAGCTTGCATGGAGCCATCCACATCAGAAACATAACCATCAAATTAATGGTGGCATGGCATTCCTCATCCTCTACCACTTTAAATATATTTGAATCTACACCCTTAAGATCGACAACTATATCTAGGTGGGAACACCCCCTTGGAGTAGTTGTCACATCAAATCTAGTCATTAATGGCAAGCTGGGTTGTATAGAGAGGTAGGTGGGAATGAAGGAAAATCTTAGAAGTCAGGAATCGAGGATACCATGGAACTCATGCCACAAAGGATGCAAGTAAAGGGATGACTGGAATTTTGACTTCGAAAGGTAACTCGGCATAAAGGGTCAAGGATTCAAGGGTTCAAGGAAAAGTGTACCAATCAAGAAAAGTGAAAAACTTTGATAAGGACAAGGGAAAGAGCGGAGATTGAGAGGAAGGATGGTAAGAAGAACTTTGAAATCTCACCTAAAAGTGGGGACAAAGGTGGTGGTGGGGCAAAGCTATGCCTAAATGGGAAAGTTCAATATCTTGATAGGGTAAGAGGAAAAGTCGAAGTTGGAAGAACAAACATACCAAGAAGGGAAATTTTGACATAAGCATAGTTCTCAGAAATTTGAACATAAAATCTTCACACTTGGAACTTTTGGGACCTTTGCAACTTCCAACACATGATAGGCACATGGGGGATAATGGAGAACACATATGCAAACTTTGACCAAGGAATACCCATTAGAAAACATCTAAGATCAATTATCTACGAGGGACAAAATAAGACCAAAATGCATAGAGGGCACTAGGATTCAAGCAAATTAGAAGCAGTCAAATGGGACGCCAATACTGGCTCTTGTTGTGGACGTGTTTCTTCCAAGCGCAAGGAGAACCTAACTATCTCTAGGAGTAAACCTCAAAAAGGAGCACCAAGGAGTGGACCAAGACTACTTACGCTTCATCATGACTACCAAAGATCATGACTACACAAAGCCACACACAATATCTACAAGACATAGCACAAAATAAGAACACAATATACATGGCGAGACCAATACTTAAAAAGCATTGTAATCAATGTATCATGAACACAAAAATTTTGGCCAAGCTCTTGTGGTAGTATGCACTATGCACTACCATAAGCCTCAACAAATTTATACGGCCTTGCCACAAGCCATATTCTTCTCTTTGAAGCATCTAAGTAGAAGCCTACCATCATCTTTCCACATTAGCAAATCCTTTTGGAGCTGCAACTCACATGTGCCCTGCTGATTGTTATTCTCTCCAAAGGGGCAATTTATATTGCCTAGGCAAAATGTATCATCCCTACACCCTGGATCATTCTAGAGCTAGCAAAAGGTGGATGCATAATTGGAATTTACATCATTTGACTCTATTGCATCCACACTTGCACCAATATTTTCAATGTATATCATCTTGTTGCTCCATGGTGCACACATCCACTTGTCATCATGTGAGGACAAATTGATTAATGCAATGGGTCATTCATATCTATCTTCACTCACTTAGAGCACAACACCAACAACGGTGTAGGATTTGATAGAGTAGTAAAGATGGAAAGGTTCAAAATAATCCGAGCATACCAAGGTTGGTGCATCCTAGACAGCTTCCTTGAGTTGCACATATGCATCAACCAATTCCCTTATCCAAGCAATTGATTCTTCATTCACATCCTCAATTGGAGCAAGGCAAAGGAGGAAATCAGCGATGGTATGATCTTCTTCATTGTGACTTCCCAAGAAAAAATCTAGACAAGCATCAACACACGAGACTTGATTTGTGGTGTTATAGTCATCTTATTTAATGTGTAGGTGTCTCTCTTCTCTTTCTAGGATGATCCCTTCACATGATAAGTCCATTTGAATATGTGGGAAGGTCAAGTCATTTGCACCAAGGATGCAAGGCATGACTTGACTACAAGAAGGAATGTCCAGTTCCTCCTCTTTCTCAACACATTGCACTTTCAGTAGCTAGCTTTAGATTCAATGTACCTCATCATTTGGATTTGCTCCATGTGGAACTTCATGAGCTATTGGCACATCTTTCTTTTTCACTACTCGCAATTGCATTAGACTTTACTTTCTCTATCACCCATAGTTGGCAGACGCAAAATTTACTACTCAGCAAAGCCTTGGCAAAGAAGTCAGCAACTTTCAAAATTGCTTGAATTTCTTTAAAAGCACATTCTTTTGAAAAATTCAATGACAAATTGTATCCAATGATTCCATAAATGAGTACAAAAGTGTTTTCTATTTAATTTGATTCATTTGTATACAAATTGAGTACAAAACATCATCACCATGCGGAATCCTAATACAATAGTTAGATGGCAACTATTATGACTTTATGACCTCATCATAATTGAATAGTTCATAAATTCCATATTACAACAATTTACATCTTCCTCTTCTATGGTCTAGTGGAAACTTGAGGAGAGGTTCTTCAAGTACTTCGTGGCAGCTCCTCACTCAACATTGAAGGTTGTGTTTGTGGATCCAAGTCAACCTCTATCTTGCTGCTAGAAGGCAATGACTCCTCAGCCTTATCAATGTCATCCACTGGCAATCTAGTACCTTCTTTTTTCGTAGCCAAATCCCCATTTGCCTTTCTTGTGCAAAGCTAAAGGTCATATTGTATCTTATAATATTAATGGCATTTGAATCTTTGATATTGATAGTATGATACTATATCAATGAACTTATGATAGTGATAAAGATAATCATCTAAGTTGTCAATTAGGGTCTCCACTCCCAAACCCTCTCATTGTAATCAAATTTCTTACATGACAAGAATTCCCAATAATTAGTGGGGATCTTGGAGTAAGGCCCCCAGTGAGGTCGACAGGCAGCACCCCTCATGAGGGACCATGGGGTCAAGGGCTAGTGTCCCTTAAGAGGTCCAAAGGCAATGCCCCTAGCACATTCCCTATTGTGATATAAGATAGGTCAAGGGGTAGAGACCCCACCACCAAGCCCAAATTTAGGCTTTTGAAATCTCTCAAGACTTCATGTCACAAAATATTCAAAATTTTATCACTTGAAGGAGAATTTAGGTATTTGGCACACTTTTTCTTATAAAAATGTTTTTAAACAATCATTATTTTTTTTTGTTTAGTCAAGGACTCACCAAGTTTTTTGAAAAAACTTGGGAAAAGTTAAACAAATACTTGCTAAAAAATATATGATTTTTTTGTTAAGTTACCAAACAAAATATCTGGTGAGTACTCACTGAGTTTGCCAGCTATATTTTCACCTTGGTAACACTGTTGTTCCTCAATCTTATCCTTTGTATCTTCTTACTGTTGTACATAGAATTTCCATCTGATCTAGCAGCAATATCACTCTATTGTGCAAGCACATGTATTGCCTTTTGCTGATATGAATCTTGGACCTACATCATTGTTGCATCTACATGAGCTATTTTGTCTTCACATGGTGACTTGGAATTATCAGTTGGTTGGATGAGTTCCTTTAAATGTTCAATACTGTGCATAGGCAACTCATATCAATCTACCGATGTTCTCAATAAAAACTTGGATCAGTTGCATCAGAGTTACTATATTCATCTTCTTCTTCCATGGAGTCACATCCTAATGCATCACACCAATCACTCTCATCTTTATATTCCTCCATATAATCTTTCTCACAAGATAGATCATCCTCTCTGCTCGTTGAAAAGGTATTTGGATTCTTGGAGATGGAAAATTGAGTTTTCTGCAATTCCAACTCTACAGGAAGTTCTTGTTCAAGGTGATACAACCTCTTCTTCCTATTCAACTTCTTCTTGACATGACATCTTGGGAAGAATAGGATATCAGCCAACAACATGTGTTCCCACATTCTGATGTCTCGTGCCAAAATTTTGTACATTGTACAATATATCCCCATTTATCCTACCATGAAGCATATGATTTCTTTCTAGCTGAGCTTCCTGCAATTCAACTGTTACCATTTGGTTTTGTGCCTTATTCTAACGTGATTTAGCACTTCATACAGTGTCTCTTCATAAGTTATAACTATATGACTGTTGGGAGAAATGGAATACTAGGGAGAAGAATGTGCATCATAGCATTTATCCCAATCTCTTCTAGAATCATATAATACCTTCTTATTTCCTAACCGAACTGATGGATTTGCCTATGTTTCTTTATTACGCTATCATCGGAATCTTCAAAATTATACAAGTGTTGATCTCTTGAATCAAGAATAAAAAAATTCTACCTGAAGTACCTACTTCTAAATCTGGAAAGGTAGGTGTGAATGACATACCACAATTTTGAGCTTCCCGTGATGGGCATTGTCTTCATGCAAGAGCTGAAACTTCATCTTGTTCTTTCTTGTAATTGGGCTGCCTCCTCCTCTCCATATTCCAATCTTTTAATTTACTAATTGGTTTTAAGTTTAACTAATGCAGAGTCACCACACTTCACTTGGAAGACACAAACTTTTGCACAGCAGCTGAAACTTCAAAACCCCAAGCAAGAACTTACTTCCTTGTTTTCTTCCTATGCCATTTTGTTGGTGTCAGTTGTAGGCCCACAAACTAGATATTGGCAATGCTCTTCACCATATTACCAGGGTCTTCACTATGAGAACAATATTTCGCATACCCAATAATGGTATCATTATGTCAGTACACAAAGTTGTAGTTCTGAAATCCCTAAAGCCAAGTGTTTCTCTGAGTGCCAAGGTTTTCAAACTCAGAGCAACAAATATCTTGCTTTTGATTTGGCAGGACAACACTAAACCAGTTTACTAAGGTATGTACAACCTTCTTCACTTCAGACTAAACTTGACCCAAGGTAGCTTCCCTAGAAGTAATATGAATAGGATAAAACATAATTAAAGATAGACAATAGTACCCAGTGTACATTTGACCCCAAAAGCTCACTAGACAAAGGACTAACCTCCTAGTATAACCACCAATTAAGCTAATACGCATATCACAACATGACACCTAGATATGGGTATGCACAAAATGACTCTCTAAGATGGTAACTGCTATGGATCGTTGAAGGCATTTTTCCTAATAATGCTGAATCATGATGTACATACAATCTACTTCCTACTTCTACTCTACCAGTGTAAGATGTTTTCAACTTAGGTGCACAATGCATCATTTCTTCCAAAAACAGTGCCTATTTCATTGGGTTGCAAAGTCCAAGCATACCATAAGAAACAACAAATTGAAATTGCAAAGGAATATTAGTTATGCATACCCACACACCAGAAAAAATGATAAGCAATCAAACATTCTTAGTTATTATAAAATAATCATTACACAGCTTGTAATGCATTAACATCATGTCTCATTCATCAAATATTCATTAAATTCATACCATTGAACTGGCGAGAGAAAACCCAAAGTTAGAACTTCCCAAAACATCTACAAAGAAAACCATGGAAACATTTAACTGCAAGAATCATTTACAATATTAACCTCCTTGATATAGACAAATTGCAGGAGGTGAAACATTAGAAGCTCGTTTGGCTTGTAATATGGTTGACCTTTTTAGAAAACGAACTAGCATAGATGGCACTTTGTTGATTGCCTTATTGCTTCGAGAATTGGGGAACTAGCAGTCAATAGATGAGGCATGTACGACGAACTTGGATCCCATGAAAACCAAAGAAATGGCAGCCTAAAGCTTGCATGGAAAACATGCATGTGATGTCCCTTTTGGGGATATTACTATATTTTACCGGGTACCCTAAAATCAAAAGTTCAATTAAAATAACAGATATAATTCATTCCGAATACAAACTTACCATTTAAAATATTATTTTCCAATGTAAATCTTGTTTTAGGTCCTGCAATCATGTTAGTCAACAATTGAAATGTTAGGAAAGAAACCAACTATTTTCATAATGTTAGTCAACAATTGAAATGTTAGGAAAGAAACCAACTATTTTCATAAGGGTTAGGAAACTGATAACATATAAAGGCATATATAATCAATTGTATTAATAATCATACCAAGGCATACTCCTTTAGTAACCATATTAGGAATTAGCTAGAAACTTCACAAACCTCAAAGATAGTTATCCTTGTATGGCAAGAGCATGTGTGGAAAATGGTCCACTTTATCCCTCAATGCACCTTGGAGGCATTCCATCCTCCTCAATCAAGCCCACAAGCACTAATTAACCTCCCAGCCCTTGAGTGCTCCATCTCGAGGTGACATGCTTGACAAGAGCATGAGACTACCTCTTCCACCAATACCAGGAACACAAATAAGCCTCCTGGCTCACAAGCACACCATCTCGGGGTGGCATGCTTGATGGAAGGTAGGTCAAATCCTCACCTCTCATGAACTCAAAAAGTTGATTGGTCTTCCTGTTTTGCAACCATTCCTATCGAATTCCAAATAGATTAACTATATGAATATGTAATAATATATTTATCAATTAGAAATATCAGTGATCTTACTTAAATTTGAAAACAATACCTAAATTAGAGAATACTGCAATTATATCAATTACCCCTATATACATTTCAGCAAAATATAAACTATTGCATTCATATTCTCATATCACATTTCCATACATAAACTTACTAATTTGAGGCTGCTAATATTAAATCAGATTCTGCTCTATATCGGCTTATTTTCTGATTTCAGATCAAATGGTTATTTGAAATTTCCATTTGATGGCCTTCAACTCAGCCTCACAGTTCTTACTTTCAAGAGATATGTCTTCCTTATACAACCGCTGAACCCCCGATGCCTCTTGATTAATAATAATGAAAGGAAGTGCCGAAAATGGTAAATTCCAGTTGGCTTCTTTTGAGGCAATATTACCAACAAAATATTCAGCCTTAAATTATTATTGCTAATATTTATTACCTATTTGGGTTGGCCTTGCACTAATTAATTGCTGACTATTATCAGTCATAGTAATTATTTATTAAGTGTGACCTGCTTAATATATTTTACTTCTTTTCTTACGGTGGGCATGACAATCCACATAAAAAATGTAACCATTACATTAATGGTGGCATGATATTCCTCATCTCTAACTTTGAAAGAGTGCATGAAGGGGAATGTCAAAAGTCAAGGATTGGAAATAGTAAATACCATTGAATTCATGCCACAAAGGATACAGACTATAGCTTTGACTTGTAAGGAGTCCAAGGTCGGACAAAAAGCATGCAAGTAGGGAAAAGTGTTGAACTCAGATAAAGACAAGGGAAAGAGTGAAGGTTGGGAAGATGTGATGGGAAAGAAAACTTGACATGGTGGGGAAAAGGTATGCCTAGATGGGAAAGTCCAATATCCCAACAAGAACAAAGAAAAAGGTGGAGTTGGAGGGAAAGACATATCAAGAAGAGAAACTCCAAAACTCTAGCATAAGCACAATACTTGGAAATTTGAACATAAAACCTCCATACTTGAACTTTTGGGACCTTTGCAAGGTCTAACACACGATACGTATGTGGGTGACAGAGGAAAATAGCACATATGCAAACTTTGACCGAGGGAAATCCAATAGGAAATATCTCAATTTGAAAACTATGATGGGAGAAAATAAGGCTAAACTGCATAAAAGGGACTAGAAATCAAGCACAATAGGACACAAACAAATGAGGTGCCAGTAGATTGCAGTTTCTCACTTAACATCACATATGAAGCTGCCTTCTACAACCAGATTAGCATGTCCAACAAATAATTAACCTTCTTGTTTCATGTGAGTGGAAACAAATCAAGACAAATAGAACTCCATGCTTAAATATATTTGTTTTTTTATCTATATTAAGCATTCCAAATGAAATCCCTCTCTTGGTTTGAGTGCAACTAATGTCAATGTCATAACTAGTTTCTTTCCAAAAATAATATTGCTTCAACATGGTGAGCATATTATATTGCGGAATAAATACTTGTATGAATTAAAGCACTCAAGAGCATTTTGAATTCAAGTTTTCAATTCTAAAACAAGGCATGACAATAGAGATTGAAGACCAATATAGTTAAATCTTCAAGAAACTTTTAAACAAATTGTACATTGGATGTAAAGAATCCTTGACAAGAGCACCATATTTGTACTTGATTCATGACTACAACTCTTATATCTTTGTCCAGATTAACTTCAATGTAAAATCAACGACAACAATAACAAAATTCTTCACGATAATAATAAAATAATAACAATTGCAATAAAGTAATAAAATTAATGTAAAAGTCTTTTGATAACAACCCGACTATTTCCCCCTAGAAAATGTTACCTTGATATATTGCAGAGCCGTCTCAGTAGCCTTCCTACAATTTGAAACTGGAGCTTCATCCACCTCATAGGACGTTACCCTGATTTAAAAAATTGAAGTTACCTAGTTTGCCCCCTTAGCCCTCCGGACCAGGCGAAGTTCGAACCAGTCCGTGGTCCTCGTTCAGCTTGCCTGTGGGTTCGACCAAGGTTTGAACCCAGGCAGGCTGGTTTTTCAAGGCCGAACCTAGGTCAAACCAGGGCAGACCCAGGCAGAACAAGTGCGAACCAGGTACAGTTCCACTGAGAAACATTTTATAATTTAGTGCAGATAACAATTATTACAGAATTTGAATAAGATCTTTAACATTACAAAACAAAATTTGTGGAAGTTCAGATATTTAAATCATAGGCTTTTGCAGTCCGTTTTGGGGCATCCTGCGCATCTGCAATAGTTTAGAGGGTTTGGCAGTTGTTCTCAGTGTGTCTCTTTCTACAGAGAAGGGCAGCTCAATTATCCAACATCAGGTTCGATGTTTTTGTGATGATTTATGTTCAGAGGTTTTGCAGGTTCACGAAGGGTCAGTGGAAGAGTCCGTGGCAAGCTCTACTCTCTTGTTGCATACCATTCTGAACGAGGGGACAGCCTTCTCTGTTTTTTATTTGGCTATTCTTGGTTATTAACATTGTGCAGATCCAGGAAGGGTCTCAGCAGCACTAGAATGTTCTGAAGAATTTGTGACCAAAAGATAGCAGTTAAACGATGACCATTAAGAGAGGGTATTAGAATATTATAATGTTTCTTTAATGGTCATCTTAGTTAGTCTTTAGTTTATTAGGTAGTTTCTCTTTCCGTCTTTAGTTCACGATTGTTTCTTTTAGAAACCTCGTCTTTGTAAATCTATATAAGGAACTTTCATTTCCTCCATTTAATACAGCAACATCGATTTACCATAACACCCTCCTGAGAGCCTTATATAGAATAACCTTCGACCCAAACAAATTGAGAAGTAATGAGATCTGAGGACTTATACTTTTGCTTAAACTGAGACCAAGAACTCTTGGTTGGTGGGATATAATATGACCGACTTCTTTCACAACGAAGCCTAATGTCCTGAAAAAAACAAAAATAGGCTTCAGCTGCTCATTAGCCTTGCATGTAAGAACAGATGGGTTTCTGCAAATGGTATTCCTCACCTGGTCTGGAGTGAATCCCAAGTCCCTGAAAAAATTGACTACCTGTTGGGCTCTCTCAGTAGATTTTCTTCTGAAAAGAGACGGCTTCTTATTTAAAATTGCCATGAGTTCTGAGGAAGAAAACCCACACTCCTCCATTAACAGTTGTTTCATGGCATTATAGTGCCGCTCTTCTTTTTCCTTTCCCTGTTCTATTTGTGGCTGTGACTAAAACTACTTTCTGGGTGCAGCATTGCATGATATTATGAACGAGTGCTTTGAGTAAACAAGCGACACTGCTTCAAATCTAATCGGCAGAACAAAAAAATTAGGATTGCCAGAACCAATACCATTGTATGAGATAGAATTTATTATGAAGCAGAAACAATTGTGAATGAAAAATGATGAGCTCCTCGATAGCATAAACATCAGCAGGAGTTAACATAAGTCGTCCATTAAAGATAAGCTGGAATTACAATTCCGTCCAAACCTTATTTTAATAAAATGTTATGGACATTAAAGTTTTATAGTAATTTGGATATGCGAATTCTGTATTCATTAACTGTTTTCACCATGAAATATATTCGCAACGATTCAATTTTGAAGAAAAGATGTGAGGGTTTTACTTCTGAAGTATTTGTAGTCAACGAACATATAAAATAAAGAGCTTTTTATTAAAGAGTTTTTTTATTAAAAAAAAAGAAATTAATAGATTTATAGCATTGTATTGTTGATCTTATGATAAAGGTACATGGTATAGAAAGCACAAAGTTTGTGTTAGGTAAAAGAATTATAGATGAGAAAATCTAATATTATACAAGTGTTGATCTCTTGAATCAAGGAATAAACAACGTCTACCTGAAGTACCTACTTCTAAATCTAGATAGGTAGGTGTGAATGACTTACCACTATTCCGAGCTTCCCATGATGATCAATGCCTTAATGCAAGAGCTGAAGCTTCATCTTGTTCTTGCTGGTATTTGGACTTCTTTCTTCTCTCCATATTCAAGTCTTCTGATGACTAATTGGTTTTGAATTTAACAGAATCAGAGTTATTCACTTGGAAGAGAGAAATCTTAGCCCAGCGTCAGAAACTTCAAAACGCTAGTCAAGAACTTGTTTCTTTTCTTTCTATGCCATTCTGTTGCTGTAAGTTGGTAGGCCATCAAACTAGACATTGGCAATACTCTTCACAATATTACCAGGGTCTTTGATATCAGAACAATATTTAACAGTCCCAACAATGGTGCCATTACGTTGATGCACAAAGTTGTAGTTCCAAAATCCCTAAAGCCAAGTTGTTCTACGATTGGCAAGGTTTTCAAACTACAAGCAACAAATCTCTTACTTACGATTTGGCAGGACAACACCAAACCAATTTACCAAGGTAGGTTGAACCATTCACAATATTACTAGGGTCTTCGATATGAGAACAATATTTCATGTTACCAACAATGGTGCCATTACATTGGTGCACAAAGTTGTAGTTCTGAAATCCCTAAAGCCAAGTTGTTCTTTGAGTGCCAAGGTTTTCAAACACTGAGCAAAAAATCTCTTACTTATGATTTGGCAGCACAACACTAACTAAGGTAGGTAAAACCTTCTTCTACTTTAGGCTCAAGTTGACCCAAGGGAGCTTCCCTAGAAGTATCTTGAATAGGATTAAACACAATTAAAGATAGGCATAGTAACCAGTGTGACTTGACCCCAAAAGCTATCGCTAGGTCAAGGACTAACCAACTACTATAACCTCTATTAAGCTGATATGCACATGCCAACATGACAGCTAGATATGGATATGCATAAATTTTAAAATGATTCTATCAGATGAAAACTACTATGGATCACTGAAGACATTTTTCCTAATAACATTGAATTTTGAAATGCATACAATCTACTTCCTGCTCCTACTCTACTGGTGTAAGATGTTTTCAATTTAGGTGCATGGTGGATCATTTCTTCCAAAACCAGTGCCTATTTCATTGTGTTACAAAGTCCAAGCATACGTTGAGGAACAACAAATTACAATTACAGAGGACTATGAGCTATACATATAATACACCATAAAAAATGATATCAAGCAATTAAATGTTCTAGTTATGATGAAATGACCACTACAAAGCTTATAATGCATTAAAATGATGTCTCATTCATCAAATATTCATTACATTCATACCAGTGAACTGGCGAGAGAAAATCCAAAGCTAGAACTTTCCAAAAAATCTACAAATAAAACCATGGAAACATTTAACTGCAAGAATCATTTGCACTATTAACCTCCTTGATATTAAATTGCAGGAGTTGAAACCTTAGAAGCTCTCACTCGCAAAATATCGACATTTTCAGAAAACGAACTAGAATATAAGGCACCTTGTTAATTACCTTGTCGCTTCGAGAATTGAGGAGCTAGTGGTCAATAGATGACGCATGTAAGATGATCTTGAATCCCATGAAATCTATTGAATGGGCGGCCTAAAGCTTGCATGGAAACCATCCACGTCAAAAATGTAACCATCACATTAATGGTGGCATGGTATTCCTCATCCTCTATAACTTGAAATAAATTTATATTTGCAGCCTTAAAATGCCAAAATATATCTAGACAATAAAATCCCTTTGACGGCATCAGATCTGATCTTTGTGGTGACCAAGTGAAACGAAATTGAATGCGAGAAATAAACAGCAGACACAGTGTAATTAACAAATATACAACACCAGATTTATCTTGGTTCACCACAAATTGTGGCTACGTCCAGACTGCAGAGTATTGTATTCATATTAAAAGATCATTTACAAATGAGCAGGAGCAGCATATATAAAGGCTCCAATGTTATTACATAATGAAGAGTCTTCGAATTGAAGAGTCATAATAAAAGGGAAAAGATATATTATGACTGTTGGCCTTCACTTCTCAACAAACTCCCACCTGAAGGACAATCATGCTGCAACTGATCACCCAATACCCTACTTAAATGCTGACTTATCTTTTCTTCACAAGCCCAAGAGAAGTCCTTGCACATTCGAACTTCTTTTTGGCGACAACCTTTGTGAATATATTTGCCGGATTGATCTTGGTATCAATCTTAACAACTTTCAGCTTTCCTTCTTCAACTACATGACGAACAAAGTGAGCATGTGCATCAATGTGCTTAGAGCGACGTTGTGATGAGCGATTATGAGCCGTGAAGATAGTGTTGCGGCTATCACAAAACAAATTATACTCATTTTGATGAACTTCCAAGTCACCAAGCAATCGTTGAAGCCAAATCATTTCCCTTGCACCTTCGGAAAGAGCCAAGTATTCAACCTCAGCTGAAGAAAGAGCAATGCAATGCTGTAACCTTGAAGCCCAACTGATGGTAGCTCCTGCAAACATGAAGGTATATCCAGTGGTAGACCTTCGTTTATCCAAGTCTCCGGCATGATCAGAATCAGTGTAACTTTGCAGCTGAACCTTATTTCCTCCAAAGCATAATGCATAATTTGAAGTTCCTTTTAGATACCTTAGTATCCACTTAACTGCTTCCCAATGAGCCTTCCTAGGATTGCTCATGAATCTGCTCACAACTCCCACCGCATGAGCAATGTCGGGGCGAGTAGAAACCATTGCATACATAATGCTTCCAACTGCAAATTTACAAGGAATTTTCTCCATGAAGTCCTTTTCTTCTTTTGTTTTTGGAAACAATTCAGAACTTAAGCGGAAATGACCAGCAAGAGGAAGGGGAGCAACTTTAGCATCAGCCATGCCAAACCTCTCAACAACTTTATTAATGTATTGTTTTTGAGATAACGTAATTTCCTTCTTCTTCCTGTCTCTTGTGATCGTCATGCCAAGAATCTTCTTGGCTGCCCCTAAGTCCTTAATGTCAAACTTTCTTGCCAATTTCTCCTTTAACTCATTAACTATTCTTTTGTTTGTGCCAGCCACTAACATGTCATCGACATAAAGAAGGAGAATGACGAATTCACCATTAGGAAGTTTCTTGAAGGAGACACATGGGTCTGATTCACCTCTCGTGAAATTGTTTTCAGCCATGAAGCAATCAAATTTTATATACCACTGTCTTGGAACTTGCTTGAGGCCATACAAACTCCGATTTAGCTTGCAATAAAGATGCTCTTGTCCCTTCTTGACGAATCCTCGAGGCTGCTCCATATATAACTCTTCTTCTACATCACCATGTAGGAATGTGGACTTCACATCGAGCTGTTCCAACTCAAGATCCCATGCTGCTACTAATCCCAAGACTGTTCGGATAGTTGTCATTTTGACAACCGGTGAGAAGATCTCATTAAAATCTATCCCCTTTTCTTGATCAAACCCCTTTACCACCAATCTGGCCTTGAAGCGTTTTCTGCCTTCATCTTCTTCTTTTAACCGGTATACCCACTTGTTCCTAAGTGGTCTTCGATCTGGTGGAAGAGAGACCAAGTCCCAAGTATGATTTTTAAGTAGAGAATCCATCTCCTCATGCATCGTTGTTTGCCATTTATCACTGTTGACATCTTTGAGAGCAGCTTTAAATGTTGATGGTTCTGAAAATTTTGAAACAAGAATTGAAGGCTTTGCTTCTTCAACGAACAATAACTCATAATCAGAGTATTTAGCTGGCATTTTCCTTTGTCTGGTAGATCTCCTTAATTGAGGTTCTATACTTTCTGTTTGATCTTGAACTAGCTCAAATGGAGAACCATAGATTGTAGTTCTTCCAATTGAATGTTTAATTCCCTGCCTCTCTGTTTCATTGTGCTCATTACTCCCCAGATTCTGTGAATGTCCTCCAAATTTCTCTGTTCTTTGTCCACGATCCTTTGCAATCTCAGAGGATGCAAAGTTGTTATGTCTGGGACTCAAATTGCAAGCTCCTTGAGGCTCTGTGTGAGTGTTTGAAGGTGTGCCATGATTGTCATGGATTGTCTGAGGTGTGTCGTGACTACCATGGATTGATTGAGGTGTGTCGTGACTGCCGTGAATTAGCTGAGGTGTGCCGTGAGTATTCTCCCTGTTGTGAGTGTTTTGCCTGAGATTGTCGTGGGCTGGGAAGGAGTGGTCATCCTTGCAATTTGCCATAGGAGTCCAAGTACGATGGTTTGCGGTTGAGTCAAGATTGCGTGGGGTCAAGGAAACATGACTCCCAAACATAGGATCTTCATGTCGTGTTTTCTTATACTATTATGTACCAAGCTCCCTGCCGTCAGTGTTCTCCAATATGCCGTGAGCAGGGGATGTAGGGGAATAGACTTCGGTGGAGTCAAAGCCGTGCGGGGGGACAGTTTGATTGCCACCATATGGATTCCAATTTGAAGCCAAGCTTCCTGATGCTGAACTTTGTGACCGCTGAGGCATAGTAGATAGAATAGAGATGGGAGAATTTGATGTGGGATTAACATGTGAGTAGATGGGAGAATTTTTATTTCCATTGTCCATCATCTCAAATAGGGGAATATATTCTCTGATAGGAGTTTCATCTTTAGAATGAGGAAATATCTTCTCATTAAAGACTACATCTCTGCTCCGTATGATTTTCTTATCAAATAGACTCCAAAGTCTAAAGCAAAACTGTTCTTCTCCATATCCAACGAATATGCAAGGCTGTGATTTAGGATCCAGTTTGCTTCTTTTCTCCTTAGGGACATGTACAAAAGCCTGATAGCCAAAGACTTTAAGATGAGAGTATGAAACTCTTCTTCCTTTCCATTCCTCTTCCGGAATTTCGAAGTTCAACCTTGATGAAGGACTTCGATTTATTAAATAGACCGTTGTATTGCATGCTTCAGCCCAAAACTCTTTTCCCAAACCTGCATTGGAAAACATACATTGAGCTTTCTCAAGTATTGTCCTATTAAGCCTTTCCGCTGCCCCATTTTCTTGAGGGGTGTAGGGGACAACTTTCACCCTACGAATACCATTATCTACACAATAATTATCAAATTCCAGCGAACAAAACTCCCCTCCATTATCCGTTTTCAAGCATTTAATCTTGTGACCTCTTTGGTTTTCAACAAGAGCTTTGAAAACTTTGAATTTAGAAAATACTTCAGATTTATTTGCCATCATGTATATCCAAACTCTCCTAGTACAATCATCAAGGAAAGTAACGAAATATTTAGCACCTCCTAAGGAACTTACCTCGGTAGGACCAAAGACATCCGAGTGCACAAGTTCCAATGGTTTTGCCTTCACGTCATGCCCATCTTTCAAGAAGCTGACCCGCTTTTGCTTGCCGTAAAGACAATGTTCACAAAACTCCAAGTTTGCTGATTGGAGACCCGGTAGTTGATCCCTTTTGAGCATTACCTCTAGTCCTTTCTTGCTCACGAGGCCTAATCTTTGATGCCAAAGTGCCGCATCGCTGCTCACAACTATCATTGCAGCACCTACTTCGGTAGGCTTTTCAAAGAGATATAGACTACCAACTTTATTGCCCTTGGCAATGATTCTTGAACCCTTGGTAACATTCCAAGTGTCTGGCTGAAAGTGTGGATGATATCCTTGTGCAAAGAGCTGATTAACGGAAATCAGATTTCGCCTCAACTTGGGAACATGGCAAACATCCTTTAACAACCAATGGCCACGGTCTTCTAGATGCAACATAATGTCACCTTTGCCAACTATCTCACAAGACTTATTGTCTCCAAGAAAAACTTCTCCAAATTGTCCTTCATGGTAATTTGTGAAGCAATCCGTACATGAAGTGGCATGGAAGGAGGCTCCGGAATCTCTCACCCAAGAATCTGATTTTGAGTCGCTTGTAGAAAGATTTAAAGTGGTTTCATCTATCTCTTAGGCTGTATTAGCTTCACTATTCCTCACTTTTTCTTGTGCTTTCTTGTAAGCCCGGCAATTTCGTTTTGAGTGGCCAAGTTTACCACAAAACCAGCACTCTCCATTTCTACCTTTTGACTTTGATCGATTGGGTGATTTAGATTTTCTTTGATTTTAATAATTATTACTACTTCTATGATGGCTTCTTCCCCTTCTCTTGGTGCTGACCATGGTAAGAGTATCACCGGATGGGGTGTCTTTGTTACTTCTTCTCATATCTTCACTAAGCAAAGTGGAAACCACTTCATCATAGACCAGCTTCTTCTTTGTGGAATTTGAAGTGCTAACAGCTATAACTACGGGATCCCAATTGTCGGGTAAAGAACATAACAAGATGATGGCTTTGGCTTCGTCATCTTGTGTCATACCAACCGAGGTTGCTTGACATAATAAAGTGTTCAAATCATTTATATGTTTTGACATCGCAGTCCCTTCCTTCATTTTCAGCTTGTAGAGTTTCTTCATAATGAAGATTTTATTTGCAGTCGATGCCATCTCATACATGCTCTGAAGTTTGTCCCAGACTTCTTTTGTTGTCTTTTCATTCAAGACATTGAACAAGACATTTTGTGATAGTGAAAGAAAGATTGATGTCATCGCCTTATCATCAATCTTCTTCCAATCTTCATCCGACATCGCAGCTGGTTTGTTAGATTTTCCTTTGATTGCGATTGCAAAATCTTGCTTGATCAACAAGGAACGCATCTGCACTTTCCACAGGCTAAAGTTCTTGCCTGTGAATTTCTCCACTTTCGTATCCTCCATCTTTCTGGAAATTCAACCCAAATTTCCAATCTGCACAACTTGTGCTCTGATACCAATTGAAAGGAAATTGAATGTGAGAAATAAACAGCAAACACAAAGTGTAATTAACAAATATACAACACCAAATTTATCCTGGTTCACCACAAATTGTGGCTACGTCCAGACTGCAGAGTATTGTATTAATATTAAAAGATCATTTACAAATGAGCAGGAGCAGCATATATAAAGGCTCCAATGTTATCACATAATGAAGAGTCTTCGAATTGAAGAGTCATAATAAAAGAGAAAAGATATATTATGACTGTTGGCCTTCACTTCTCAACACCAAGGTCATGCAGAGAGGTAAGTGAAGTGAGTAGTGCAAAATGTGGGAATCTTGGAGTTTTAGAGATCAGGGGTCAAAGACTCATAAACCATACCACTTGTCAAGGATCAAGATTATGACATACTACATGCTCAAAGAAAATGGATTAGGGTATCCTACATTTTTTACTCAGAAAAGGTATGGTAAATAAATTGTCAAGAGTGAAGGGAATTTGGAAACTTGATAAATTAATATAGTGGGAAATGTTGAGGTTCAAGAGTTGGAGATACTTATAAGCTCAAGCTAAAAGTAATACATTGAAAATATTCCCATCTCTCCAACTTAAAAAACTGTATGAAGGGGAATGTCAAAAAGTTAAAGCTTGGAAATACCACAGAACTCATGGCAAAAAGGATACAGGTACGGGGATGATCGAAACTCCAGCTTCGGAATGTAACTTAGTATGAAGGATTGAGGTGTCCAAGGTCCAACAAAAAGCATGCAACTAGGGAAAAGTGTGAAACTTAGATAAAGACAAGGGAAAGAGTGAATGTTGGGAGGAAGATGTGATGCGGAGGAAAACCTGACATGAAAAAGGCATGAAGACAAGGGTCCGGAAAAGGTATGCTATGCCTAGATGGGAAAGTCCGATATCCCAACAAGAACAAAGGAAAAGGTGAAGTTGGAAGGAAAGGCATACCAAGAAGAGAAACTCCAAAACTCTAACATATACACAACCTTAAACTTTGAACATTAAACTTCCACACTAAGAACTTTTGGGACCTTTGCAACTTCTAATGCATGATAGGCACATGGGTGACAATGGAAAACAGCACATATGCAAACTTTGACCAAGGGAAATCCATTAGTAAATATCTCAAATTAGTTTATCTATGATGGGAGAAAATAAGGCTAAAATGCATAAAGGGGACCACAATTCAAGCACAATTGGACGCAAACAAATGAGGTGCCAATAGGTTGCAGTTTCTCAATTAGCATCACATATGAAGCTGCCTTCTGCAACCGGATTAGCATCTCCAACAGCTAATTTACCTTTTTGTTTCATTTAGGGTGGAAACAAATAGAAATCCATGCTTAAAATGTATGAGTTTGTAATCTGTATTAAGGATTCGAAGTGAAATCCCTCTCTTAGTATGAGTTAGTAATCTGTACTAATGTCAATGTCATAACTGGATCTTTTCCAAAAATAATATTTCTTCAACCTGGAAAGCATATTATATTACAGAATAAATACTTGCATAAATTAAAGCACTCAAGAGCATTTCCCAATCAAGAGTGCAATTCTAAGACAGGGCATGACAATAGATGTTGAATACCAATACAGTAAAATCTTCAAGAAACATTTAAACAATTTGTACATTGGATGTAAAGAATCCTTTAGAATATCACCATACTTGTACTTGATTCATGACTACAGATCTTATATCTTTCTTAATAAGATTTGCAAGAGAGTTAGAAATTTAGTGGACGAATTCTTATGATAACAACCAAACTATTTCCCCCTAGAAAATGTTAAATTGATATATTGCAGAGCCGTCCCAGCAGCCTTCCTACAAATTGGAAACTGGAGCTTCATCTACCTCATAGGAGGTAGGGGCATGATTTGCTAACTGGAACATCCATTTGCCTCATCGGAGGCAAGCCAACAGTTCTAAGCATAGCTATGAATGAGGCTTGAACTTGGATTAAGGTAGCAAAAGTCACAGCTTTATGGTCAATCCACTAACTCACTCAAGCCCCCTTTCTCAAATGATTAACTTCGGAGACCTAACAGATCTTCAGGGTATTTCAATATCAACAGACTTGCTCTTTTATTGTCCATATAATCTTTTAGCCTCGGGACTGTCCGCCACAAAACTTTCAATGAAATCATCCTCACTCATAAACAGCATCCTAACGAGACTGATAAGAGGATGCTTAGGAGATATCGATGACTTCAGATATTCAAACACACTATAGCGCGGCTTCAATCTGTTCTCTACACTGAAGTCTAACAATTGGGGATATTTAACCACAATCCTTGGGGAAAATCTTGCCGTGTTTCTCAAGAAATCCATGTTCTTCTGTATCTTATCCATAGATAAATAAAGGAACCTAGGATTCTTCAAAAGAAGTTCCGTGACCTCGATTTTTGAGAGACCCGTGGTTTCCATAAACTTCAGTTTAATTTTCAGTATTTCAATATCATAGGCAACAATTCCAGGTGCACTTCTTAGAGCCTTACATAGACTAGCCTTTGACCCAAACAAATTGAGAAGTAATGAGATCTTAGGACTTATAGTTTTGCTTAAACTGAGACCAAGAATTCTTGGTCGGCGGGATATAATATCACGCACTTCTTTTTCAGAGTAGCCTAGTGTCCTGAAAAAGACAATCTTAGGCTCCAGCTGCTCATGAGCCTTGAGTCGAATAACAGATGGGTATCTGCGAATGGTATTCCTCACCTGTTCCGGAGTAAATCCCGAGTCTCTGAAAAGATTGACTGCCTGTTGAGCTCTCTCAGTAGATGTTATTCTGAAAAGAGAGGGTACCTTATTTAAAACTGCCCTGGTTTCCGAGGAAGAAAACCCGCACTCCTCCATTAACAGTTGTTTCATGGCATTATAGCGCCCCTCTTCTTTTTCCTTTCCCTGTTCTATTTGTCGATGTGACTGCAACCGTTTTCTGGGTACAGCATTGCATGATATTATGAACGAGTGCTTTGAGTAAACAAGGGACACTGCAACACAAAAATCGGGCATTGCCAAAACCGATAGCATTGTATGAGATGGAATTTATATTGAAGCAGAAACAATTGTGAATGAAAAACGATGAGCTCCTCGCTAGCATAAACCTCAGCAGGAGCTAAAATAAGTCGTCCATTAAGCTGGAATTACAGTTACGTCCAAACCTCGTGTTAACTAAATTTTACAGACGTTAGAGTTCCATAGTAGCCTAATTTTGAGATGTGATTTCTGGGTGGGGTCTTATGGAGGGGCTTCCTAAAAAAATTTGCTCCCTAAAAAAATTTTAATATTAGAATTTTGATAGTAATTTTTTTTTATAAATAATAATATTTTAAAACAATTTTTTGTATTTTATATTTTTAGAATTAAGAAGAAAAAATGGTTGTAAAAATAAAATAAATTATTGAATAAAACTATAATATTATATTTAATACATAGAATAAATTTTAAAATAGATACATTTGGTTTTTTTTTTCTTTTGGTAGGAATTTTTATTTTTAAATGTTTGACAAGTGATAAATAAATTTTTTAAGTTGGTGGGACAAATCCTACTCCCATCATATTTTTTCTCCTCAAATATGCAACTCTAAAATGTAGGCGCTCTTATTTTTATAGAGAAAATTCTTTGTTTTTATGGAAAAGTTTCCAAATAATCTTTTAGCAATTTGTATTCTTCTCCCTGGGGACTTTTTTTTCTTTGAAAATAGAAGCTTAAGCCCCCCATGGGTCGCACCCTAATTCATTGTTTTTGTCATGGGATAGATTGGTAACAATTTCAATTTTGAAGGAAACATATGTGAGGGCTTTAATTTTGAAGAATGTGTACTCAATGATTTTTATGTTTGTAAGAAATAAAGAGTTTTTTTGTTCCTGTGTGTAAATAAGAAATTAATAGATTTATATCATAAATATATTGTTGGTCTTATGTTATAAGTACATAGTATAGAAAGTACAAAGTTTGTGTTAAGTAATTTTAATGTGTTGTTATGAGGTTTAAGTGATTGTTTGAATGATAATGAAGTTGTGTTCATAGAAAATGACTCTCGCCACTGGACCTGCAATTGGACCCGCTCCTACCCATGTTCCCACTCAAACGATTCTACCCATTGCTCCACTTTCAACGCTCGTGAAAAACGGAGCTGAGAAGGGCAAGGTTTCGCCCAAATCGGTCAATGTTGCTTGTCCAAGTCTGATGCTGATGCTGGGAGGAATTCTGAGGGGGTTTGAAGGAAAATGGTTCTAATTTATTTGTGCATCTACAACAACAGGAAGCTCATTTTGAGAAGGGATCCTTCTCCTGTCATGCTTTCCTGCAAAAGGACCCGACCCCAAAGATTGAGGGGACATAGGTCAAAGAGAAATGACAAGGCTTGGAGAGCCTTTTGCCTATGGGGCCCCATTTTGCAGTGATGGTGGTGTTCGATGGTCTGCAAAAGGAAGATATCATGTCAGTAGAGACTCACACATTGGTGGCGTGTACTGCCCAAAATGCAGCAAAAAAGAAAGGCAGGGACCATGAGGGCTCAAACATAGGCCCCGACATAAACTGTTAAAAAATAGTTAGGGTTTCAACAACAAATAGGTATATCACTCGGAAAATTTTTGCCAATATCCACCAAAGAGATCTATGCAGCTCTAGACGAGGAGGTGGATGAGGAAGTAGTGCACAACTTAGAAATTTTTTTCTAAGCTAGGGTTAATTGGATGCTCTAGAGACTTTTGGTCAAGTTTACAACAACTGCATACCTAGATATTTGACAATTGGGAGCTCATGCTTGTTGGTTGCATTCAGATCCTGCAACAAAGGGATTCTTTATTGTTGTGTTCGAAAAGTTCCAAGATAGAAACGTGATTTTGGGCGAACAGGTCTGGTGTTGGGAAGAGAAGTATGCACTAATGTTGAAACCCTGGCACCTAGATTTCAACCCAAGCACTGACGTGTTTGACAAAATACAAATCTAGGTAAGGCTTCCTAACCTCCCTCTCCATTTATGGTTTGATACTTACCTTGAAGAGATTAGGGATTTGTTGGGGAGTTTTTTTCTGGTGGATGAGAGCTCTTCAAATCTATATCATTCTACCTTTGCATGTATCTTAGTGGAAATAGCTATGGTTGAAGGGTTTCCTATAGAAATCAAGATCAAAACCACCAAAGGATGCTAGTTACAGGCTTTGGATTAGATGCAAAAAATGCTTCTAGACAGGTCATATGGCTATGAAATGTGACAAAGTAAGATCTTAGAAGGAAGCTTCTTGGTGGAAAGATGTTGCTAATCAGTACTATATGATAGACAAAAAGGGGAGAAACAAAAGAGCTTCTCCCATGTTGTTATGGGGGAGAAGGTACCAAAACCTATAGAGTCTACTTTACAAGATGTGCAACTAGCAACACTAAGAAAAACTTCCAATTTGGTAGGGGTGGAAAGGGAGTTACAACCAAGCACTAATGTTGCTACTCCTAAGGGAAAAGAAAAATATAAACCATAAGGCTCTCATGTGTCACAGGTCTCCGCGATCAAGGAAGTTCAGATTCAACATGAAGTTTTAGAGACAAAGTGTAATGCCCTACCAACGAACCTAGGAGAAATCAACCTAAAATATGCTACTAAGTTTACCGAGTTAATTTTAAATTTCTTAAGAGTTTACAATCAATTTAACAAATAACAATGCAAAAGAAATATAACATAAGATAATTTACATACTCATAAATGTAATTCCTTTATAGATTACAATTCCCAAGGGTTCCATGATGTAGAATTACTTAAGTGTTGATTAATTACTAAGAATAACTACAAGTACTAAATCTCACATATGCAAATAACAATAAGTACATGATCATATAAATGTGAACATACATACAATTGATACCACAAGATATACATAATGAAATAACATCCTCTCCATATATCGTAGGGTATGCAACAATAATCAAATACAAAGTACAATATGAAATCCCAAGAGTATCACAACTTATACACTAATACAAGTATACACTATAGAAAGGTAAGAGAACATCTCCAACAATGATGAACAAGAAGACACAATTGCTATAAGGATAATCCAACATCAGTACAAGGACATTGAAATCTCATTGGTAAAAGAATCACTACCACCCGACCTCATGGAACCTAAATGGTCCACTCCCACCATGCTGAGGAGATAACCACAGACCCCATTCAGATAACAATGCCAAAACCAATCACAAGGTAGAACTAAGAAAGGGATCCTAAAAGATCTCTATCTCAAGAGGTACAACTCAAGCAACAAAGGTAATACATACTAATCCAGAGACAAA
>BSBK01006592.1:447500-451856 GCA_027943335.1 Chamaecyparis obtusa
AGTAAAACCATGATAAAATTAACATCATCATATGCCAATCATTATCATCATCTAACTAACATGATATATTCATATAAATAAGACCTATCAATGTTCTGCATCAATAATAGGCATTGTAATCACATTAAAACATCATCAAATATAACCTAAGATCTAGCATACATAGGATAAGGGTCTAAAGATTTTGATAACACCAACTGGAATGTAGCAGATAGGTGGGGTGTTACATCACCCCCCCCCCCCCCCCCCTTAAATTAGGCTTACTCCTAGAAGCTGACAATTACAACTATGATAAGCTACAAGTCGCAATCTACTATCTACAAATGTTCAACACACCTCACACAATAATTGATACAACACCTAATTAATCCATTCTCACAAGAACATGCATATTTAGACACCAAGAACAATATAATTATGGAGGATTAAGCATAAACCAAAAAATCACATTGATCGATCATTCATCATTTAACAATAGTCTTATATAGATCTAGACCTTTTATACATTCGAACTCCTAGAAGATATCTAAAAATTAATTGTATAATGTATACATTCATATTTATATCGAGCAATAAATTGAATAGTTCATACAATTCTAGTTAATGTGACCCTCATGTAAACATATAAAATACACGAATTTCATTTTCCACACACAAACATAGTACAATCTCTATGATGTCCTCCCTTTTACATACTACCAAAGGTCCTTAATGAACAAGATAGAAACAATACTTATTAGAAAACAAGGACAACAATACCAAACATTCAGATAGTCACCACAAAATTCAAAAGGAAAACCCAAACGAGAGAAGATTCCAAGTTGCACATAAATCATAAAATGCTTGAGCAGTTTCAACAATAAATCAAGTGTGACCAATGTTATAAACTAGATATCGAAGAGCGAGTAGGATGACTAATCCAAGCATAAGAAAGTTTAAAAAAACAATGCTAGCCCATACACGGTACAATAAGTCATAAATACCAAAATAGTCATTAATCACAAAACATTTTAGATAACAAGGTGACTAGCATTAGCCACACTCAAGGGAGTAACCGCTTCACGACATCCAAGAATGCATCATCCTAGATGCATTAGAGAATGTACCCAAACACCATAGGAAGAAAATTTATTTAAACTCTATTACAATCATCCTTATGTAATCACATACAATTATGAGTCCTATTTACTTGCAACATCTATTATTTAATTTATAATACTTTAATTTCCTCAAGAATGATGATTCCACCAAGATATGATGCATCTAATGCAATGCATTAATCAATTTGTAAAATATGCAAGATGACTATAAGATACAATGGCTCCCTTATGAACACAATGCATAATTTAATTGGGGACTTAGGTCCTTGACCCAATTGATCTACTTTGATGAAAGACATATCCAAATCTTATAAATGAATACCTTACATGATACATTATTTTTAAGTCATGCACAATGCATTCAAGTGTAAATATTCATACTATGAATTATTTCCAAATTCTTATCTTTTTACCTTTAATTAGAATCAAATAGACAATAGAGTATGCAACTCTCAAGTAGGATCTAATCAGTAACATACAGTCTAGTCATCAAACAACTAATAATATCATACTGGATAATAGGGGTACAAGAAATAAGCTACCTACTCACTTACAACAAAACACTCACATAGACAATTACCAACTTCACGAGAACCTAGCACCAGTAAGAATTTTGCCTATGAAAAAATAACTCACAATGAGACACTCACACAACTAACACCAACTTCATGAGCAAAAATATAACTAGAGACTCCAATCTTGGATGTAAAGATTTCGAGTCCTTTAAAACCCACTTTTATTTTAATCAAAACAATCTAACTCAAGATTCTAGTGTCACAACACAAGTTCTAGCATCGGATTGGCCTCAATAGGCATTTCACCAACAATAGCCACAACAAGGTGACATTTCAAAACAAACCAAGAGAACATGAGGACATAATGGTTTAGTTGCGGCAAAACAGTTCTCAAACATAAAAAAAATTGAGTCTATATTTTGTTTAAAGTTTAACTATTTAGAAATCTAATGGACGTACATACCTCCCAGAGTTCTCAGTGTAGAAACACACTCTCTAATACCAAGTGTAACGCCCCACCAAAGAACCCAGGAGAAATTAACCTAAAATATGTTACTAAGTTTACCAAAAAAAAAAATTCTTAAGTTTTTATAATCAATAACAAATAATAATGCGGAAGCAATATAACATAAGACAATACATACTCATAAATGTAACTCCTTTATAGATTACAATTCCCAAGGGTTCCATGATGTAGAATTACTTAAATGTTGATTAATTACTAAGAATAACTACAAGTACTAAATCTCACATATGCAAATAATATTAAGTACATGATCATATAAATGTGAACATACATACAATTGATACCACAAGGTATACATAATGAAGTAAAATCCTTTGTACATATCACATGGTATGCAAAAATAATCAAATATAAAGCACAATACGAAATCCCAAGAGTATCACAACTGATACACTGATACAAGTACAAACTATAGAAAGGTAAGAGAACATCTCCAACAATGATGAATAAGAAGGAACAATTGCTACAAGGATCATCCAACAATGGTACAAGGATGTTGGAATCTCAATGGTAAAATAATCACTACCACCCGATCTCATGGTACCTAAATGGTCCACTCTCACTGTGCTGAGGAGATAACCTCATACCCCACTTAGATAACAATACCAAAACCAATCACAAGGTATAACTAAGCAAGGGATTATGAAAGCTCTCTATCTCAATAGGTACAACTCAAGATGCAAAGGTAATACATGCTAATCCAGAGATAAACAACACATATAGGGAACCTAAGATGAAATCAGGAAAGTGTCATCACATAAGTCAACCCCTTGGGATGATCTCACTGGATTCCGTCTCCCAAGTATGATCATATGCGGAACCAAAAATCCTCTCATACAAACAAGGATAACCAATCATGCTAGATCTCAATGTTACTAGTGGATGTGTAAGAATCTTCTCACACTCCCATCCTTACCCTACACTAGCACTCAAGGCATCCAGGCGAGGAACACATTATCTTATTAATTCATTTTAAAACCCCATTTAATGTATTATGTTATCACTTATTAAGTAACTTGCAAAGGATACACATGTAACCACTTTGGAGCTCTAGTGCCTCCAAAGCAAGCCACTTCCCTTCTAACACCTAGATAACTTGCCCTAATGCTCCAATAAAAAGAAACAAGGAGAAGAAAAAACCAAAACCACATAATCTTCTAACAAATCATAAATCACATGATAATCACCAAAGTAAAACAGTGGAGCATAGTAGAAACATCACATCCTATGCAAAGATCAAACCATCCATCTCAATATAGACATTCCATAGATCATCCATCCCATAATGGATATCTCTAAAATAATAACAATCCTCAAAATCTCATATCACAAGACCAACGATAATCACAACATCAATGACATCCATCTCCAACTTGGATTAACATAATCCATAAAGACAATCATCTAGAACGTAAAACTATTAAAGAACACAAGGTGACCAAGTAAATCAGACTCAATCAAAATAACGGTTGTCACCTTTTATGGTCAAAATAAATAATGATCGAAACACAAAACTGCACATGAGATCACTCACAAATATCTCAAAATCATACATGATCCAATTGAAACTTCAAAATGGTTATAAAGATTCTCCACATAAAACCAAAGAGCAACCAATATTAAATTATACAAAAAAAGTGTGATGATCGAATCCACTCTCAAAGAGACCACAAAATTGTGAGCTCAAACTAAACAAGGTTGGGTAAAATGATCAAGATCATAAATAACATCACAAAGCACTCAAAGGAGTGTACAAGCAATACTAGAACAATATTCCCAACCTCTGGTATACAAATCCCTAATAGCCAACTTAAATCCCCAAGTAAGAAAAATTGACACAACGTGGTCTAGACAATTAATCCACCAAGTCATTTAAAAGGAAACATATTTCTTAATAAAAAAACACAATTTGATTAAAATTTAACCAATACCCCCAAATGTACGTATAAAGATTATTCACATTTAATCATATTTGTATATTACATGTATATGAGAATACATGCATACGTACATATTTAAAACTAAATAAAAACAAAATATTTAATTAATTAATGTTGTACTAATTAATGACATTAATTAATAAAATAAATAACATAATGATTAACTTAATTATTAATCAATATTATTACTAATTAATAATTTAATATTAATAAATTTTATTATTAAATCTTAATAATTATTATTAATAATAAGCAATTAATTTAAATTATATATA